>CM053792.1:208550252-208987752 GCA_028749045.1 Cupressus sempervirens
TCGGATGCTCAAGATGCGCCTCTCGAAGTGCAAAACAGAACATCCAACTTTGACTACCAAAATAGGCAACCAAACTGCATCAAAAATCAAAAACACCTATACTAGCATCTCTGTCTCGAAACCAGCTTTTTGACACATTTTTCGGATTGAAAAAATACATCCGTATGCTCAAGTTACGGAAGAAAAACCGACAAGGCCTCTGAAAATGCATGAAAATTTATTATTTTTTAATTAAAAAATAATTAAAAATAAATAAAAAATAAAAAAATACCACCAGCCACCGCGAGTGGTGGCGGAGCAGTGCTTTGGCCAAGTTGCAGCCGCGGTGGTGGCGAAGTGGAGGTCTGGAGGTGGCCGCACTGGCGGAGGAGGAGGGTGGGAGGTTCCTCGGCGGCGATGGAGCCACAACAGCCACCGAGCCGCTGGGGGTCTGCGGGACCGCTGGCAGTTTACCGTGATTGACCGTGGTTTTTGCTAACCGTGGTAGTCGAAAAACAATTTTCTTTGCAATTTTTTAATATTTTCGCATCTCGGATTGCATGCAGAGGCCGTACGACCCTGTACGACAAAAAAAATTTGCCTCCCAAATCAACGTTGTCCAAATCGGACAAATTTTATATCAAAATGGGGGTTTTGACGCCTTCTAAATCCATCCACGAGGTCTGTTTGGCCTCAAACTGCTTTGAAAATTAGTGACCTCCCTATTTTCTTAGAAAAAGCCCAAAAAAAACTAGATCTGATCCGCCAAACCCTTGTTCTCCCTTTTTCTTGAAACATCGAACAAGCTACAACAAATCTGGCTCTGATACCATGTAGGATTTGAGCAAAAGATCAACCCCATAGCTCCCAAGAATCACCTTCATGTAAACACCTATTACAAAAGAGAGAGGCAAAAAGCTATGGAGGCAGGAATTGCCAAATCCATAGATGAGACATTCTTGATGAGCAAAAAAGAGATTGCTGTAATCAAAAGTGAATTCTCAAGTTAATGTTTACAATGAGAGATCATACTTATAAAGGAGATCGAAACCCTAAAAAAGGTCTAACCTAGATTGCATCAAAATAATTAATAAAAGAATTAATTATTAGATGCCTAAAGTTTAGCTTAAGCAACTAGAGTTAATTAGGAAATATCTAATTACTCTAACAGTATCTACACACATGTATATATGTATGTATGTATATACACACACATATATACATGTATCTACACATATAAAAATACATACATACATATATACATATATGCATGCATGTGTGTGTGTGTTGAAAAATTGTACTAGACTTCATTTATAATGTCCATACAAGTTAGATAGGAACAAACTATATGAAGCCCTTAGGTCAACTCCTCTAATTTTGATAAACCAACAGATCAATTGAATTAGAAATTTTTATCACATGATGTCAAGGTCAAATTTGGCCCAAAGTGCTAAAAACTTTAGTTGCTCCTTGAATCTCGTGCAATCACCTCCAAACTTCAAATGCTTGTAGATTTGACCTCTAGTATATGATTTGGATGAAACAAAAGTTGATATTAGAGTTTTGGATCTCCTAAACATAATGGTGCCTTATATTTCTACTAGTAAGCTTGAAACTTGATATACAATATAGTGCTACAAAGAAGATTCCTGAAAAAATGACTAAAACTCTCTCAAAAAACTAACCAAATGCACTCTTTAAGCTCTAATACCATTTGAGTTTTAGCTATGAAGGTAGTCACCCAAGACCTAGAGGCCTAATAAAAAAGCATAGTAATAAGACATAAATAATATGACAAGAATAAAATGTATTCCTACCAAGAATGCAATAGAATTAATGGTCGTGCATAGGAGAACATTTGGTTAAATAGATCAAGGCGTAAACATAGGAAGTTATAAGATTATGACAAGTGTCATAATCTATGACATGGTAACCAAGGATACAAATTATCAACCACGTAAAGGTAAAACTGAAAGTATGACATGTACACTAAATGTGGTATGGCTTTTAAATCTAAAGATGTTTGTACCACAAAGCCACTAAAAGTGGACCACCTTTCAAGGTGGAAAGGTGTTTGTGCAACGCATCCAAAAAATGTGGAAAAATAATAAAGTGACATGTCCATGAAGGTGTAAGTCTCATTTAAGTTAGAAAAATAACAACGCAAGAAGACCACTGAAAGTGGAAATATTCCTATGTGCCCCTTAAGTAAACTTATGTAATATGTGTGTTGAGACCCTAAGGGAATGAATTACTAGTTGCAATAATTAAACACACCAACAATCATTGATTTCATTATTTATAAACTTTTTAAATAGCATGTACCTTATCGAGGCAATTGCTATGATCCATTTCCTAAGATATTTAAAAAAAATGAGGAGATGGAGGCAATTTGATGGCCTATGATTATCATAAATAAGTTTTGAATGAGAGAATATAGATTTGGAAGAAACAAAACAACAAATGGACAAACACATGGAATACCAACTAAGATACACATCCAAAAAATAAAATAACACAAATACATTTGTTGTAGATACATTTTAAATGACTATGTGACAAAAGATATTAAGAGGAAAGAATAAATATTATCTTGATGAATTTAAATTTAAAAATGTCCCACACCAAACATTCTATAAAAGAGCAAATATGATTTGGAGAGTAAAGATGCATATAGTCCAATTGAAGACTAGCTCATATAATCTCCACTATGAAATATGGTGGAAGAGAGAAAACAAAAAAAAAAAGAGAGAAAGGAAAGATACACACCTTTTGCAATATTAGTACAATATAATTATAAAAAAAACCTTCACTTCAATATTTGTAATGATAATCCAGATAAATATAGAAACATTTTAAAATAATAAGAAAGAGGAAATTAAGAAAATATTATCTATTATAAAATCAACATTACAGTATATAAGAAAAGAGAATGACACTTCATCATAGAATACACAACTTATGAAGATCTCAATACTCACTCACTACAAAAAGAATCCAAAGATTGACAATATGCATTAATCAATAGAAGAAAAAATGATCAAATGGTCTAAATTCCTTATCAAAGTTAACAAATGCCACATAGTGGCTAAGTACTTGCCTTTAGTTTTTATATAAATCTACTTTTAATTTAATAAATTTATTATAGTATGTTAAAATAAAATATTAATAAATATAATTATTGATATATTATAAATAAATTATAATATGAAAATTGTAATATTTTCATAATAATAATATAAAATAATATTTATTAATCAATTATATAATATTAATTATATTATTTTCTAGTACTTTTGAACAACAAAAAATATATTATAATAAAATATAAAAAATATAAATCACCGTGTATACATTCAAAAAATTATTAAACAAATATGAATCACACATTATCTTAATAAAAAATTAGTTCACCCAATCAAATTATAGAAAAATATTTTTTAAAAATTGTAAAGTTAAAAATCTTGCATTTATAATATGCAATGTCATAATTTGATAAAAAAATTTAAAGAATGATTAATTCGAACAGGTAGAAACCAAAAAGTTTAATCACTGGTTAAAGTATAAAATTCAAAAACTATCACAATAGTTCTTAGCCTACCGACAAGTGCCACATAGTGGCATGTACTTACCGTTTAGTCATAGTAGTTAGTTTAGAAAAAAAATGTTATAGTTTTATTTCAATTTTAATTTTTTTTACAAATGTTAGTAAAATAGTAAAAATTTGTGTATAAAAGATATAATGATAAAATATAATAGACAATAATGTTTAATAAAAAATAAACTAAATTATTTATTTTAATTAACTCATTAAAATAATAATGTTAGTAAAATTATATATGTATGTGAGATTATTTTTTTATATAAATATAATATATAGTTTTCTAACGATTTAAAAATAAAATGTAATAGACTTAATAATAATATTAGTTTTTCGTATTAATCTATTTCCTAAAATTGTGCCTCGAGAAAATGAATGATGAAAAATAATTATTAGAATATATGAAATTGATAAGTAAATTAAAAAACTTTAGAAATATCTTAATTGTCCATAATAATTGCTGGTAATTGATGTAAATTAATTGAAAAGTCAGAGAAACTTAATAAATAGTACTATTGCCTATTGCAAGTACAACAAGTGTGACATAGTAGCTTGTATTTGCCAGAAGTTGTAATAGTTTAAGATTAAAAATTTAGTAGTTAGAAAATAGTGAGTTGAGGTAAGTTATAATAGTTTAAGAATAAAAATTTAATATAAGTCATAATAGTTTAAGAATAAAAAAAAATCTTCAGACGCATTTAAATATTTTTGAAAAATAATATATATATATTTTTAAAATTATAATTAGAAAAAAAATCATATAAGTGTAATGTTAGAATTCACTTATTCTCTTAATAATATTAAGATTAAAAACAATTAGCATTCAAACTACATATACCAAAATTATAATAGTTTCTAACATAAAAATATTTTTGAATTTATAATATGTGACTATTATAGGTAAAAAAATATTTGATAAGTTTTATGAGTTTGATATAAGTTTCTCTGTTTCATATTTTATATATATTTCATCCTTAAATATAGACTTAAATATAGAGTAGTGGTTCTGGAAATCCGCTCCTATAAGATTCAAATAATATGAGCCAATCAAGCTAAAGTAAAATATTTTTCAATATTTTAGAAATTAAATTTTGACATATAAATATTAAGAAAAATCAGAAGATTAAATTAATTATAAAAATACTTACATTTCATTGATTGAAGTAGGAAAAACAATTCAATCATTATTGTCTCTCCCTATTGATTAAGGATCACAAAATCTAATCAACAATGTAAACACAATATAATATAAAAAGAAAATTGTACATCAGGTAAAATAAAATATTTTCCATTATTTTAAAAATTAAATTTTTACATGTAAACATTAGTAAAAATCAGAAGATTAAATTAATTATAAAAATACTTGCATTTTCAGATTGCAATAGTATGTACCTCTGCAAATGCAATAAGGAACAGTAACATAAAAAGGATCTTAGAATGTTCATTCATTCACTACCCAACTAAAACGGGGAAGGGCCATTTGAAACTTTTAAATAAAGGAGGAGAGATAAAAGCACGGTGGAAGAATTAATTACCTTGAGATTTAATCCGAAATAAAAATATTAATCCCGAGCCAAATTACAAGATAATCTAAATTATTCCATTGTATCTATACTCGACGTTGGCTAAAAGATAAATATTACACATTCTCGTTCAAATAAACATGGCCGCTGTGAAGGGAATTCCCTTGCAGTATTCATATCCAGACATGCTTATTCCTGCAACCGTTTCAAGTTCATCGAAGGGTCTCTCTCTTTTCACTTTCTCATCAAATCCTTTAGAAAACAGTTATAGCCGTCGAAATTTTAGACCAAAAATTTCAACCAAGCAAGCCGCTACTACGTCTAAAATATCTCCGAGTTTGAAACGCCGAACTGATTTTCCCAAATACTCTACGCGAGAACTTGAATTGAAGCGTACTATATCTGAATCTGAGAAGTTGGAGGAACTTCCTGAAAACACAGGAGAGGACCACAAAGCAGCTTTGCAGTGCGAACATTTTGAAAGGTATGTAAACATCAACGCCCTCTTTACATTTTAGTAGTACTTGCATTGCCGTTTACTTTATCTTCGGTCGTTTGTTTTAGTTAAATATTCTTTTGCAAGATGCTTTTGGAATAGATGTACCATTCCTCAGCATTTTAGTCCGATTTTATCGTGGAAATGACGATTGGCATATAAAAAATTACTGGCTTCAATTTATCTCAATTTCTATGTCGTAATGTTTTTACTGTTACAAATATTCAAGTTTTTGATAAATATATTTTAGATTATTACTAAACTTTTGTTTATTATCGATTATTGAAAAAGTTTCATCATATTGAGAGCATATGCCCTTCTTTTGTTCTTAGGTTTAGATAATTGCAATATGAATCATGTAGCGAAATACCTAAGCTATCATTGTGAGACCCCAAAGGCAGGGGAAGAGGAGACCTTTGTTTTGGAAAGAAGGAAACTCTGGTATAGTTTTGTGAGGATTGAATTAAGACTACGAAGTTGAATCTAAAAAATCATTACATTATTTGATACACTACGAAAGACATCAGTTTGGTACTTCTCACCGTGTTTGTAATGTTGTAAGATGGGGGTCTAAATACAAACTATCCAGCCGAATAGAGAAACTCTTCTGACAAATTTGTAATGTACACACATACTAATGCATCACTATTACATGTTATTTGAATTTTATACTGCTTGGTATCAACCTAAAAACTACTGCCTCTTATGGTAACCAATGTCGTTGTTGTTAACAAAAGAGATGAAAGCTTCTTTTATAAATTTACAAAGACTATAGTTGTAAAAGAAACAATTATGAACTAAAGAAGAAAATAAAAAATACCAAATAAATCGTAGACAACTAGGATGACCATTAAAGAAATATTATAATTTACTAATACCCTCGCTTAATAGTCATTGTCTAATTGTTGTCTCTTGTTCACAAATTCTTCAAAACATTCTATTGCAATTGAGACCCTCCCTACATCTGTAAAATGTGAATGACCAAGAAGCCATTTATCCAAAAATAACAGAGAAGGGTGCCCCCTTCATCAAAATGCTTTGTAAAAAGAGATAAGAGCTTGACATTGACTTTGTCACTGAGATGATTTTGCCACTAACCCTCCCAGAATCAACAAAACATCTGACTAGAAATCATCTCATTGGCAATGTTAGTACATTTGCAGAAAATGATCCATGTTACTTAACAGATGCCCCAAAATAGATTGCAAAAAACCACGATTTTTAAGGAGAATAACTGAAAAACTAGACGCAATTTTTGAAGTAAAAAATCAATCAAAACCAAACAACAAAAGATGAGACATGGATCAAAGAATAGAAAGCTTCGTTTTTGAGGGAAAAATGGTAAAACCCAATAGATAATTTTTGAGCAAAAATTTATAAACCAACCAGATAATTGTTGAGGAAAACATTATATACCCAACAAATAATTTTGGTATAATAGCGCATGTAAGTACACATAACCCTGAAAATCAAAGACTTTTGCTCAAACCAGGAAATTGCACGATTAAAGCCCTCGACTAGGTTTGCGATTTTCAGCAAAAATCTTTGGAGCAAGCCATAAATTTCATAAAATACCTCCAATGGTTTTTATTTTAAAAAATTGAAAGCAAAATTCTGAAAAAAATTCCAAATTAAAAAAGTCACAAAATTTTCTTAAAGAATTTGCCAAATTTTATGAAATCTCATCAACCCGCTTTGATACCATGTTAGGATAAATTGATGTTGTTGTCATTAAACATAGGAGATAAAAGCTCCTTTACAGAGACAATGTTTCTAAAAGAGACAATCATGAACTAAAGACAAAAATAGGAGCTACCTAATAAACTAAAGACTAACTAAGATGGCCATTAAAGAAACATTATAATATTCTAATACGGCCTCAGGTTGCATGACATGGAGATGCTGCTTTAGTAAACAAGGGACTTTTTATTTTACCCAATATGCATATTGTTGAAATTTTGTGCTTCTTGGCTTTTGACTAAGCTATGGAGTAAAAAGTGTTGATTTTCTCAATATGCGTATTATGTAATTTTCTAAATTGTAAGAAGATTCGATTTGATCTCTCTCTAAATATATTGGTGGTGCCCCTTTACCAAGGGTCACTGCTTTTGTCTATTAATTAATTTAATAATTATATATATTTTTGATCGATAATAGTTATATTTGTATTAATATTTAAAGTTTAGTACATCTAAGAGCCACAGTATGGCACATTAGTCTATCTTCCTACCCCAACAAAATCGACATTTGATTTTCAATACATCATAACCACTTTAATGGTAGATAGAGCATTCATCCTACCCGACAAAACCGTAACAAAACTGGAATGTGACCATAAGAATGCAAACGCACTACCTGACAACACACAGAGAGAACACAAAAAGTACTAGGCCAAGAGAAAATACATCATAGAGGAGGCCCAAGAAACAAAAAGGCTCCCACAACAACCCTATTGGCCTACTTGAACAAGCGCTCGACATCTCCCTTTGTGTATTTCAAAAAACCCCTCTCAAAACCACCACCTTGATCCACAGTCTAGTTGCCGCCACTCGAACCACTTACAACACCACCCTCATCCACCTTGGCCGCATAAACACTAGAAGCCTGTCGTGATCCTTCACTTATCTTCCCACCACCATTGCGGGCTAGAATTTGTTTGCACGATAGAGGACTACCATTGCTTCCCCGTGGAGCTGTCAACTTGATAAGAGTCAACTTTTGCCACCTCCTTGCCACCGACCCAAACGTCCTTTCCACCTCTCGCTTCTGCAGAAACTCCAATAGAGCTCTCCACCCTTTGTGAGTTGCACCCAAGTAAACCTGCTTGGGTTTGGAGGAAGTGAAAACCGCCAATGGTTGTAGATCATCCGACCCACCTCCAATCAACCGCGAGCGCCCGTGAATCATGTTGAGACCAACTTCAAGCTCGGCTCTATTCACAATGTCCTCAAGCCTAACTATCCATTTCGGCTTCAGACACAACTTGGCCATCCTAAGGACCTCTTCTTTCAAAACACCAACCATCAACGCCACTCCAAGAAACAATGAAGAAATGTCTAGGTTTGTCTTTGGACGCTAGTGGATGTTGAGAAACTCTTCATCCAAAACTTCAACTATTGCTTTTCAGAATTCATCATCATCAAACCTCATCGAAATGGATCCCTTGAAACTAGGAATTTGGCCAAAAGTATTTAGGGAAAAGTTTACCTCCATACTCACCAAACCACATTACATAGCTAGGGCGCAAAGATGGTATGAAGGCCATTGCCCACAAAGCCAATTAATAGTCACGACAACCTCGAAAGTCTTGGCCATGTAAAAGGTGACAAAAGTACCCATGGTGCCAAAAATCATGTCACTTTGTGTAAAATTTCAAATCTTCAATCAGGTCGAGCCATCCACCTGCTACTCATCCTATCACTGATCACCTAGGGAATACAACCTGCCTCCATTCTCATAAAATTGTGCTTCACAAAAGGTTCCATTTGCAGTCACACATGTTACATTGGATTTGGTGATAAGGAAAGATCTTCCCTTTGCGAAAACTGGAGATCTTCAAAAAGCTCAAATTTGGCCCTAAGGGATCCACTTGCTTCCATGTTGGATAATTTATCTGCCAACTCGTTCTCTTCCCTCAAGACATGGGAAACTTTGAAATCCTCAAAGTTTGCCAAAAGGTTCTTGTACTGTCTTAAATTAATGAAGGTTTAACACCTATTTAATGTGAGATCATCAATCTCTTTCTCTCTTAGATCTCTTCTTCCCTTTTTCGTCTTTCGTAGGTGGAATTGGGGTAAATAATAGATCCTCTTTAAAGCTCCTATTTCATGGTGTTAAGCTTGAGGTAGGATCTATTTCCCCTAGGTCCTTTCTTTGATCCATCTATCCACTTGGAATCTACTCATTGGACTGAAACAAAATTTCCTTGGAATTTGGACCTGATTTCTAGAACCCAAGGCCTGTTTTGGAGCCTTGAGACAACCTCGGGGGTTTGTGCATCTAATCATTAGGGGCGCAGTGCACCCTTGACCAATCAGGGGTACAGTCTGCCGCTAATGGGCTAATAAGGGGCGAGTGCAGCCCTAATGAAGCCCTATTTTGAGCCTCCTCTTTAGGTCCTATGTTCTGGGATGTTTGGGTGTTAACTTCTAGGTTGGTTGGTCTGTTGGAGTTAGTTAATTCTGAACTCTATATAAACCCTTCCATTTGTTCCATTTTTCATAAATCCATCAACTTCACAAGCAAGCACTCTAGCACCCAAGCGTTCAAGCATCCAAGTTCTCAAGCGTTCTTCAAGCATTCAAGGCATTCAAGCAATTTCTCCATTGAAGATCAAGGATTTATGCATTCAAGCCATTGAAGGAGTTTATGCTAGATCTTCTATTGCATTTTCAATATTCAAGATCTCCCTTCATACATTTCAAGATCCTTTATTGCATCTTCTATCTCCATTCGTTCAAGATCTACAAAGACAGATTTCAAGCACATACATTCGTGAAGGTTTTGGTTTCACTTTGATTTCCTTTCCAGGGTTTTTGAAGTTGCGTCAAAGCTATTACATCTACATACTTAATTACATTTCAAATTCAAGAGCATATTCATAGATTTACATGAAGCTATTCATAGATTTACATTGCATCATGTTAGATCTATTACTAGTACTTGGTAGCATTCTATTTCAATCATTACAATTCAAGGTTAATTCTTGAATTGGGATTTGACTGAGGCACCCCCCCCCCCCTCCCCACCCCCATCAACAAACAAACAATCTCTTTGTTTTGCAGGTTGCAGATATCGAATTGACGAACAAGTTACGGATCCAAATACCCTTTTCGGCTTTCTTTGGAATTGTGCAATCAGAATCAATGTCGCACACCATCATCAAGGGCGCATTGCACCCCTAAAGATTCCATTTCGCCCCTAAAGATCCAGTTTGCCCCTGACAGATCTCCAAAAGATTTCTAGCTTCCGTCCGCCTTGCAGATTTCAACCTAGATCTCGGGTTTCAACAATGTTTTACATCATTTGACAACAGATTTTCAGGTTTGTGTTCTATAAGGTGTTATCTCCTCACTTCTATTTCCATACTTTCCATTTCAACATTACTTCTTTTACCCTTTTTACTTAGATCCTCTTAAGGTGGGTGTGAGAGGGAAGTAAATCCACATTATTCATTCTTTTGTTTATTAGGTTTTGTATTGATGCTTCCTTTTGTATCAATCAAATCTAATAAAAAAGGGCAGATCTTGGTCTTCCCCCTTGGACACATATGTAGGGTTGGCTTGCTTTCATTTTCCTACTCTACATTTATTGGTGAACCCGACAAATTCTTTGCATTGGGTGTTCACCATTTATTGGTGAACCCCACTTGTGTCTTTCTCTGGAGTTAGATTCTTTGCATTGAGTGTTCACTATTTATTGGTGAACCCTACAGACTCTCTTCTTTGATTTAGATTTATATTCATCATGAAGATCTTTTGGTGTATGGTTATCTTTTTCAATATTCTCTTTCTCGCATCCCTTTATAGCATTTATGATGTTTATGAGAGTTTTATGCATTTCATAGTGTTAATGGTTCTTCATACTCTTCTTGCTTGTGCTATTATGAGGTTGATGAATACACCTTTTCCTTCATTCAAGATTATGGTTAACTCTTTTTGTGGTCGGAACTACCTACTGGTCACACCATATACTTTCTATGTGGACCACCAAGCCCTCATGTACTTGGTCAATAAGCCCATTATATAGGTGAGGGTTAGTCGATGGCTTCTACTCTAGGAATTCACATTCAAAATCATTGTGTAGTCGGGACGTAGCCATGTGATTGCTGATTAGCCGTCATGCATTAAGTTTGGCGAGCAACCCATGAGAATAAATGATGACTTCCCATACACACATTTGTTTCAGACTGCCACACTTCCTCCGTGATATACAACCATAGGGGAGTATATGTTAACAACTTTTCCACAGGATATGCTTTCAGGAGAACGAAGGAAGTTTGTCCTTAGGAGCAAGACTTTTCAATTAATCAATGACTTGCTATACAAAATGGAGCTAGACCAAGTGTTGAGACAATGTGTGATAAAGAAGAAGTACCAGGAGTGCTCAGGGAAGCCTACAAAGGACCAACAGGAGGGCACATGGGTCCTGATACGACAACAAGAAAAGTGTTCCTAGCAGGCCTTTGGTGGCCAACATTACATAATGATGCAAGAGAGTGGGTAGTAGGATGCGATACTTGCCAACGAGTAGGAAATCCTCTCAAATAGGATTTCATGCTGCTCAACCCTTCCCATGCCTAGTAGCTATTTGAAAGATGGGTATTAGACTTCGTTGGACCCCTAAGGGTTATATTAGAAAGTAAAGTCCATCGAGATAACTGGGGGGGGGTTGTAATCAATTATGCAATTAAAACAACTCTCAATATCCTTATTAATTCCAAAACATGTAAACAATAGATGCGGCAACCACAAAGAGATAACCATACACAAAAACACCAGATCTATTAGGTAGGGAAACCTTTGATTATAGGGACAACCTCAGTGGGGATAGTACCCACAAGATGATGTACTAATATAAAAGTTTCTTGTGAAAGGATGGACCCTGTTAGGAGTCAATGAAATACATTCAGTAAATAGCAGTCCCTGTTAGGAGACTTTGAATCCCAATTAGGAGATTCCAACCCTATTATGAGTTGATTAGGAAGACGAAATGACCTACTGTACATCAACACTGTCCATCAACAACTTCTTTGCCAAATATAGTTCCTTGTAAGCTCACTGTGCCTCACCTGCACCAATCACTTCTCTGATCCAAAAGATATTCACATGTAAGTTCGCAGAATACAATATCTCACTGATTACACAATATCCGCATTGGATGATTACAACTACAATATCTCACTGATTACAGAATATCCGCATTGGATGATTACAACCAAGAAAATCATTCGCACAGTACAAATATCTCACTGATTACACAATATCCACACTTGATGATTACAACCAAGAAAATCATCCTCCCTTTATACCAATTCCTAGAATATGTTATTGAGTCGGCCTTGAGGCTTCTTTAATTTGCAATGATAATATAAGACCAACTGAAGATATTACATTTACACCTTACATTACAAAATTATATCATTTCACAATTACAAGCGATCTGTCGACTCACAGTCTTTATAACTCTTCATGCGTTGATCATCTGAATGTGCGTGATTGACCACATCATCTTCAGCATGTCTTCTACCCCTGTTTAAGTCCGCTCAACTAGATTCCATCTCTGTTAGGAGATACAATCCAAACAATAGTACCTGCTTCCAAAAACTCTTTCTGAATGTTGCCTTCACCAAATCCATCATAGCTTTGTTTAGTGTTCATATTTCCATACATGCTCTTGATTGTAGCATCTAGAAATACTCTAGAACATTATCCCAAGTGCGCATAAGCTGATCTTCAATCCTCAAACTGTGTGAAGCCAAACTCTTTCCACTGCTCTACCAATCTTCACAGAATAACCAATAAGTTGACATCAATGAAAAACTCTATCATGAATGCAACACACAACCTCAGAATCATGTCACCAACACTGCTAGGATACTTCCCCATAGGAATACCATCAACATTCATGCTAACAGGTTAGTTGTGCCCAAAGGTGTCAATATATCGTAGTAGCCACCAAATACTTAACCAAATGGGTAGAAGCACGTGCACTACCAGACAACTCAACATTGAACACTGCAAAGTTCATTTACTTAACCAAATGGCTAGAAGCACGTGCGCTGCCAAACAACTTAGCATTGAACACTGCAAAGTTTATTTATGAACAAATAATAACGAGGTATGGCATTCCGATTCAGCTAATTAGTGACAGAGGTGGTCATTTTGTTAACCATGTTATCAAATTGCTCACCACAAAGTTTAAAATCTTTCATATGCTGTCAAGTCCATACTATCCTCAATCAAACGGCCAGGTAGAGGCAACTAATAAAATTTTGGTAGGAGTCATCTATAAGTCGTGCAGTGTTGAAGGTGAAGCCTTGGAGTTGTGGGCCTATTGCACCTCCTATAAGTTGACTACGAGGCACACACCGTTCAAGCTCATGTATGGACAAGAAGCGGTCATACTTGCTGAGTTTATGGCCCCAAGTTCGCAGAAAGCCATTGATAACCAGTTGGGTGATACAGAGAACTTAAGGGAGAGGCTTTATGCCTTAAACAAATTGGATGAGAAAAGGGCAATGGCTAAGTGGGCGACCAAGGTGGTGCAACAATGAAGAAAATTTTGGCATGACAAAGATCTCCGTCGAATGAAGTTTACATCGGGCTACTACTATTGAAATTTAACAGAAGGAATGAAATCAAGCCTGGGAAATTCAGAGTAAAGTGGTTAGGTCCCTATAAGGTTCGGGAGGTTGGAGTCAATGTAGCTGATGACAAAGAAATTTTGATGCGGTTAATGGCTCGAAATTGAAGGTTTATCATAAGAGGCATGAGAATAGGAGAGATAATACTTCACGCCTTGATAGGCGAAATAATGTAATACTTCGGCAATTTTTTTTTGAAAAAAGAGAACAACCAAACGGCGGTAACACTAGACAGTGGTAACATTGGATGGTGGGACCATCGAAACACCTGTGAACCACTGTTGGCCACTATTCGTGGCAAGCTATTAAACCAAGCTGCACGAAAGAAGAAAAACAAAAACAAAACACAAAAATGGAGAAAGCTTCCGATGATAGGAACAAATTAAGACCATAGCGAGGAAAGGAAAAGGTTGAAGCACAGGACCGTACGACCTATGCAAAGGTTAAGCAAATGAAGATATAAAGCACATTCTACAGCCACAACATTAAAGAAAAGCATTTTAAAGCTTTTTGACGAAGGAGACAAAAAACATCTATCAGTGACACCATACGACAAGAAGGAAGTAAGACTGGGAATAAGTCATGGTAGTCCAAACAGTGATATTGACCATTCCATGCGGAGGCAAGACAAGACACCATACGCTATTTCCAGAAGGACATAAGCCAACTGAAGAGGGAGAAGTAGCGAATAGTACCTCCTTAACGATTTTTCTAATTTGTAAGAGGTACACCAAAATGCATTCCGTAGGGAAAAGAAATTGGAAAGCTCAACTACATTCAGGGAGTTTGGGTATGGAGAAGAAGGCAAAAGTTCTACCTTCTGGAGTTTCAATTGCAGGACAAATGGAGGCTACCCCGAGTAGCAAAAATAAGATACGACCCAAGGTTCAAAAGGCTGCCCTGAAAGAACAAGCTACATACCATATCGTTACATTTGAAGGACTTAATGGATAGCAAGGCCTCAGACATTGGTTTACCACTGATACCTGATATGGATACCCTCATGAACGAAGTTGTATACAACTGGGCATCTGTGCTAGCAAATAGGATGTATGAATTTATGACCTTGAAACACCGCACAGTCTACATGCCCCATCATGCCATTGGCCTATTTCTGGAGGCCACATTAGTTCAGTTTGTGCCACCTCTTCTATCGTGCTCGACAGACTTGACTTTTACGAGGATGATAGGTACATCCTCGTCTATCCTAGCGTTTGGAGAAGAGGTTGCCGCATCCTCGGGAGTTGAGGCCATTGGGGGCGAGGTCCCATGTACACAGGAGATGGTTGAGGGTCCTTTCGAGGTGCCTGTGGCAGCAAAGTCTGAGGTACTTGATGTTGCAAGATTGTAGAAGGAGAATGTGATTGGTGGAGAGCAGCTGAGCATCTAGGATATTTTAGAGGGCTAGGTTTGTTTGGAGGTAGTAGGGTTTGATGCCGTAGTTACTATTGATACTGAGCTTCTAGATGATCCACTACCTCCAGTAGCTCCCTCGAAGGTGACCATGAGCTCTTAGCTTAAACAACAGTTTGCGATGTCACTTTTGGAACCAGTTCGTGCAATAGTTCTTCCCACAATGTGAGGAACCTCTAGAGATAATGGACGTAGGGGCCATAATCCCACCAGGGGGGAGGTAAGTTGAGCACTTGCCTATGGAGAAGGAGGATAGGTTGGAAGAGTTGGCCACTGAGCTAGAATTGCATGAGATCCAAACAATGGGTAAGGTTGTGAACTTGGTCGAGGCAACGATGCAGTTGAAGGAAGATGAGGTAGAGACATCTTGGCAGATTTGGTTACCAGAGGACGTTAGATAGTGGTTGTGGTAGAGACTCGAGCCTTGAGAGGTGTGACTATGGACCTACGTCTCCTTACCTTTGTACGATAGGATTGTGCTGCAGCTTTTGCAAAATGTTTTGAATAGGGGTTATGGTGAAGAGACCCTTGAGATGTTGCAGACATGGGTTGTCCCCAGGCTAGTGGTAGAGAGCGAGGTATAGGCTCTTATCCTCCAGATAGATTAGACTTCTTGTGAGGGGTACTACGCTTTGAGGCATTCAGAGTATGTCTCGATTGAACGTGAGGTTGCATTGGTGTATACACAGAGAGCTTAGGAGGAGCTAACCACCAAGTTGGAGATAGTATAGTGAGACTTAGCTCAATGTACCTAGGAGTTGGAGGCCGAGAAGGCAACACATCTGGTTATTGAGGATAGATTACCTAGAGAGACATCTTTGTTTGAGCAACGGTTGGAAGCGATTGGTACTGAGAGACAAACTTTAGGGAATAGCCCGGTCCAAGTTAGGAAGGAGGTTGATGAGAAGGAAAAAGAACTCCAAGAGGCTGCAATGATGGTGAAGTCCACATTGGATCTTCAAACGGTTGTTGAGTGCAAGTTGGAGGTGGGGATTGCACAGGTTTATGAGCTATGTGCTCAATTTGGACCTATGGTGCAACTCGTCTCATCTATTGTGGAATGACATGTAGCCTCTTCTGGGATGCTTCCTATGCCCCCTTCTTCTTCTTTTTAGTCACAAACTCTGTAGTTGTTATCATTCCCATTTTGTTTTTTGCCGTCTCTGACATTTTGGATGTCATTCGGAGACGAATTTCTTTTTGGGGGGGATGATGTTGTGGGGAAACTTGGGTAGTTAAATGGTTGACATAACTGAGGGAGTTATACAAGTGTGACGGTTCACCTTGCATCTCATCGGGGATTATATGTATGAACTCTATTTATAGAACGAGATATGAAAAATGTGGAAATACTATTGTAAATGGTGATCATTGAATGAATAAAATGCTATTGAGTTCTCTCTATATTCTATGTTGAATACATCACTTTTCTGTTTGTATGCAATAAGTTTCTATTAACCCATGTGGGTAAACAACTAGGAAAGAGGAGGCCGAGCTATTTAACTCCTATGATGCGGAGATCAAGATTTAGAGAGATCCTTTATGCTTGGCTGTAGTGTAGAATTTGTCTCACTACTAACACCAATTGAGAAGAATTGAAGCTTAGAAGATTTAGGAGGCCAGAACCAAAGCAATAATCAACTAGCTCAACCTAGGGGATAAGGGCTCCAAATTCTTTTTTCATCTGCTCAAGGCTAAAGAAGCAAGGGATAGGATTGACTTCATTTGTGAAGGAGGTGTTTCGCTGAACTCTCAGGAGGAGATCCTCATTGTTTTTGTTGATTACTATAAAAAGCTCTTTTCTTTTGATGATATTGGCAATCCTATGGAGGAGGCTTGAAGTAGGATCATCAACATCATTCCCAAGAAAGTGCTTAACGAGAACTTTGTTTCGTTGGACAAGAAGATCACTGTTGAAGAGATTACCCTAGCCATCTCCAAACTTCGCAATGACAAGGCCTTGGACTTGATGGGCTGCCTACTGAATTCTACAAGAAAAACATTGAGTGGGTAGGAGTGGAGCTTTTGCAGGCCTACAATGAAGCTTTTGGAAGAGGCTCCCTAGGTGTGGAAATCAATGTTGGATTCAAAATCATTTCTAAAGATGGTGGTAGATTCTTGATAAAAACCTAGAGGCCCATTACCCTTCCCAACGTTTCTTACAAGATTTTGGTCAAAGTGCTTGCCTCGAGGATCAAAAGCATTCTTCCAAAAATTATTAATCCTACACAGACAAGCTTTGTCAAAGGGAGGTATATTCTTGAGAACTTGTTAACTTGCTGGGAGACTCTAAATTGTGCTAAGGCTTTTTGGTCAACAAGTCGGCATGCTTTTAATAGAGAAAGGATATAATAGGATAAAATGAAAATTCATTATTATGATGTTGGACAATTTGGGCTTTCCTCCTTACTTGTGTTAGATGATCGCCACTCTCCTTCAAGATGCCTCTATGCCAGTTGAAGTTAATGGCATCCTCTCTGAACAATTTCCTTTGTCCAGATCTATTAGACAAGGGTGACCCTTGGCCTTGACCCTATTTATCATTGTCATTGATTCTCTTCATTACCTTTTAAGGGACTTGGTCCTTTCCTCCTAGGTGCAAGGTGCCATACAACTTAATAATGATGAAATACTAAATGTCCAGTTTGTGGATGACACAACTGTTTTGTTTCAACTTTCTGAAGACAATATGAACATATTGATGAACATGCTAGACATCTTTTGTGCAGCTTCAAGGAGCAAGATTTCTCTCTTCAAATCCATTCTTCTGGGCTGGGATGTTTCACCCCTAGGTTGGTGTGATAAGTTCTCTATTAGTTGGGGTGTTCCTCACTAGACATTAAGATATCTAGGGATTCCTTTTGCTGTTAGCCTTAATCTCAAGGAAATGTGCGATTAGGTTTTGGTGAAAATTGAAGGGAAGCTTAACCCCTAGTTGGTAGGGTGCAAGTTTGTCAAAAGATTCTTTCCTCATACTTTGTTTATTTCTCCTCTGCTTGGCATTTCAATCAAAGTCAACTCAACTATATCTAGAATATTATTAGAGACTTCCTATGGTTTGATGGTACAGGAGGCAAGAAGAGACATGTTGTGTCTTGGGAATGTTGCACGAGAAATAAGGACATTGCTAAGCTTCAACTGAAGGATCTAAGGATGCAGGGAATTGCCTTGGTTGTAAAATGGATTGGCAAGGCCTCTTAAGGGAATGAACCTTGGAAGGTGTTGGTTAGGCATTATTTAGCTAGACCCTTCCCTAATCATGCTAAGGCTTGTGAACTTGATGCACTTGTTATCTATCAAAAGTGAAGTTAAAGTTGAAAGTTCCTTGATATTCAAATCCATTTTGAAAAGTTGGGGATATGTTAAGCACTTCATCTAAGGAGTTGATTTAATTGAGAATCCCAAAAAGTTGTGTGGTAATAGGTCTAACTAGTGGAATTTGAAACATGGTGACAAGCTGTTGGCATTATTGTAGGGTTGCTCGGCCAAAAAATGGGCTTAGAGAGGTGTCATAACTTCATTGATATCATACAGGATGGGAGCCTTATTGAATGGCTTGATTTAATGAGCAAGTTTATTATCCCCCCCTCCCATTGGAGAACCTACTCTATCCTCAGAGAGGCCCGTGGTAGTCTTGCTCTGCCTAAGGTTATTTGCAACTTAGATTTACTCTCCTCTTTCCTTAGATGGCCTGACTCCTCCCCTCTTCATCAGATTAAAGCTAAGTATTTGTATAACCTATTTACCTTTAATCTAGACATCCTTGAGCATATGAACTCCAAATGGAACCTTAACCTTGACCCTTCTAGCTGTAGAAAAGACCTTGTCAATCTTTGGCATTGCTTGCTTGAGCTTAAAATTAGTTGTTTTCTGTGGTGTTTGTTCCTGCACAAGTTACCCTTCAGGAAGCAGGGGGTGAACCCAACATTTGCTCTATATGTAGGAACTTTGAATTTGTTAATTATGTTTTCTTTGATTGTAGCTTTGCTAAAGAGATTTGGGGTGAATTTGGTTTGACCTTAATCTGAATTTCAACCATGAAATTTTTTAGCTGGAAGGATTTCTAACAACAACTTTTGCAATGCCTTTTGCAAACTTACAGATCACCTGAAAAAGTTTAATAGATCCATGTTAATAGATCACCTGAAAAAGGTTAGATCCATATGTAACCTCAGCCTTCATGCCCATCTTATCACCATAACATTTCATCAGAATAATCATCCCATGATAGGAATATACTTCATCTCTAAACAATATAAACAACTCAGTATGTCTTGTTATTTTCATAAGCATCAAAAACAAATTTACACAGAGTATTTATTGAGTAGCTCATCTGAGCATGCTCACATTCGCCTGTATATATTTGAAAGTTTATCTTTTCCATTTGTGTGACCTAGGCTTTCATGCCCATCTTGTTAGTGTAATTGTTTCAAGGAAAAACTTAAGTCAAACAAAAGTTTACATCCGTAGATAAGCATTGATAGTTTCAATTATGCAAGTGCGTTTTACTCCATACTGGAATGGTCTTCTTGTCATTTAATCAACATCAGAAAGGATTATCACTGTTAAAATTAAAAGAGTTCTCAAAATCATGGTTCACACTTTTGTTTTGTTTTTCCTTCAGTTCAAGTTCAAAATAGATAACAAGATATGATGCAGGAGCATCCAGAGGTATAAGGGCAATCCTGTGTCACCCAAAAAAATGTACTTAGACTTAGTTTCTGTTTTATGTCTTTACATTTTTGGATACCTATTTGGCTCAAATAAAGGTTCCAACTCTCATAGTTCAACTATCAGTGCATTTGAAAATCCCGAAAAAATAGGAGCATGTATTTGGGCCATCATTTCGGTAAACTAGAAGGTGTGAATTGGCCAGATGAATGTAATCATGATTTAGGGCATTCCAGAAAAAGAATCAGGTCAATAGGCCCCACGGTTTGAAAGTTATTGCAGTTTTTCGGGTTTTGGAGACCTCCTAAGAATGCTTCAAAGTAAGGTTTGGGGCATTAAATGACCTTGAAAAGGGTCGAAAAATGGGGGACGAGCGAAGCTTGTCCATAGGGCTATAGAGCGCTTCGAGAGCTTCCGAAAATGTAAACGGTTCGTCAATCGAAGCTACGGTTCAAAAGTTATGCCTCCCGGAAGTTCGGCTACCGTTTCTGGATTCTTCTAGATTTGCACCAACTTCTAACACAGCTTCTGGAACCTTCTATTTTGTCGGTGGATGCCTACTAGCACTTTCTAGAATGTACTCCTAGTCCTTAACCCTCCGGGGTCTATTTAAGGAGATTTCTGGCATTGTAAAAGGGAGTTCGGATTGGAGCTTGAGAGGAGGTGCTAAAAGGAGAAATATTCTCCAGATTTATGCTATTGTAAGCCCGTAGGGCATGTTTTGAAGTTTATTTTCTCTGCACTGTTTGTACTAGCTTATCTTCTCAGTTAATATAATTTCCCTTTTCTATTGTGTCCATTCTGTTGTTGGGTTGTGTCTCCATCAAGATATTACTAGCATTTCACATGAACAGGAATATAATTGCATAAAGTAAATGCTGGGAGCATTCAACTGAAAAGAAATATTTAGCCATCATCAGGGTTTAGATACCATTTTATCAAGGTTATAGTAGCTAGTTTGTATTGTGCAAGCCTTGACATTTGGACCCATTTTAAATCTTCTCATTCTCTAGTGAGAATGGCCCTCCCTCCTGGGACAAGGCACATGTACCATTTTGGTCCTGCCACCTGAGCATACTGGTGTTTAGAATGTCCGCTTAGTTAATAGGTGGGTTTTGCCTTATTAACTGGCACCACCAACAATCTTGTGATCAAAAGATGGCAAACATGCCTTTAAACTACCTTGGCTAATATTTAAATGTGCGGATAAACAACCCGATCACCATCGCTTGACTTGCCAATCATGTCATTTCTTAGTTCTGTTTCATCTTTATGATTTTGCAGTTTATACATTTGTTCATTTCTTATCATCTCAGCCCTTTTCGGCTATTCTAGATGATTTCCCAGTGTGATTTTTCCAGCTTAATTGTAAAATATCCAGTTATGCAAAATAAATCTTTTTCAACATTACATTCTCAGTTTCTTAATAAAAAAATAGTGTTAGGCCCAAGGTTTCAGTGTTGAAATCAGTTCTCTAATACCATATGTAACATTTACTTTTTCCAGATCTTAATTAACAACTAACATATTCAAAGAAATACAGGTAGTGCTTCATTTTCATAGGAAGACAGTTAAATAAGTTACGTTCATATGAATAAGATTAATGGTTAAAATCAGTTAAACAAAATTTCATAACTAAGAATTGAAAACACCATCAATGATTTTACTATGGAAATTAAATTTTACATATCATGGAATTTGAGACTGAAATCAATCTAGGAATGCTTCTGCAAACACCCAGGTTAGTCCACAAATACCACTATATCAAAATCAAATGACGATACCATTAAATACCACTTATATCAATTAGGGCATTGATTACCAATGGATCATTTAGGGCATCACAAACCACTGTATCAATTAGGGCATCAGATACCACTATATCATTTAGGGTGTCAGATACCACTGTATTATTTCTTTTTTTCACATTGCTAACTGTGGCAATAACATAAGATTAGGAGATATAATCATTATTCATATAAATGAAAGACTGAAATATCAATCCTATAGATATATTCCATATTTAGTGGGAAGGTCAACCAATCTAATGATTACCTATTACATTAATGAGAAAGATTGCTTACATCAAAGGAGATAATTGAATTCAATGATATAAATTAATCCATCATAATATCATAAAAGTAAAAATACCTGTTACCAATAAACGTTTGAATGCATAGCTTATCTTTATCAGATGCACGTCCGACATCTTGTGAAGGGGGAAACATTGTTAGGGGCTTAACCACCCAACTTGGACTCTAACTTATCCCCACACAATTTCTAATGAGAAAGACTCTCCCTAACCCGAAATAGATATGGAACATCTTGTCATGCATTGAGCATCCTGGTATCTAATCACACCACTCGACATGACAGTAGGAGAATACAATAAATATGATCATGCATGAGCTATTAAATGATCCCTTTTAAAATGATATACATTGTTAAGTCACATCCGATTTTGTTTCATGTTATTGGAGATTCTATCTCACCTCTTCACCTTTCCATGGCTATATAGCTGGGTAAGTCCTAGGTGTTTGAAGCTCAGAGCAACCCACTCTTTCTATTGTTCCTTAACCAGTAAAAGAATATTATATGTTTCTAGCTTATCACAAACTGTGACTTGAAAGAATATGTTCTTTAAAACTAGTAGAAATATCATTAATTCTGATTTCCAAATATGATATTTAGATCATGATTTATTGCATCTTCAATAACTCTTTCTCAAGAGGTTCTATTCGATGATTATAACTACAGTTTAGCTATTATGGAATTCGGAAACCAATAGGAAATGATAAGAAGTACACAGCTATGCTTGGAACATGATTGATTATATACTTCCAGCTTTTTCGCAATCTGTGATTTGAGAGATTATATTCTTTATAACTTGCAGAAATAAATACCATGCCGATTCTGATTATCTGTATATTTTGATTCTGTTGGACTCATGTACTTGTCAATGGCCAATCTAGGTTGCATACTGTGATGACATGGACCTCTGATGTATAATTTCTCTTTTTAGTTGTTATTTAATAGAAAATGCATATATATATATATATATATATTACATTATCGCTAATTCCATTAATGTAGTAGTTTACATCTTTGTCCATCTACATATATTTACAAATATACCTCAGACTCACATTTCTTCTGTCTGAATTAACAATGTAGACTACGTATTGTCTAGATTGATCCTTGTGACCAATTTGATCTACTACTTCGACCTGTATCAATTCTTTTATTATTTATTCCTTTTTCTTCCTTTGTTCATGATTCGGTGAATGCTCATTTTATATTTTATGACCCCAAAGGTCACTTTCCATAAGCTTGCAAATCTATATGGTGTTTGCTCTTCTATGGGTAAGATGATTTACATTTATTAGTTTTTAGTAACAAAGGGACTAGTCAATACATTGTCAAGTATCAACCTTGTGCCACATCTTCCATATTACCTTCAACCACGGTTAATTATTACTCATTGCTATTTGTAAAACCTTACATGTTCTAATGTATGCAATATTAGGCATTGTTGTTTAGTGTCTTAATCAAGCCCAAGTGTCTGATGGCAATATCATTTATAGAATTAATTATCTTTTATTGATTAATATTAGTACCAATGACATTTACTCATTTATTTATAAAAGTTGATTAATACCCTTGATTAATATATTTATCTGATTAGTAGTAATATATTTATTTAAAATATTTGATTAATACCATTGACTAATATATATTTATAGTTGAAACAATGTATATTTTGAATGAATTGAAAATATATTTATATTTTACATATATGAATTATGGCTTGTGACAATCAACCCCTCCCAAATTTGCTTGCTCTCAAGCAACCATATGTTTATTACTTAGGATTTAATACTAGAAATTGGTAACCTGAGCTCAAGACAACATTTCTTTGAGGGAAATGATTTTAAATTATCTCATAGTGGTGCCAATTTGAGTTTGTCCAAAATAATGTCCATATGATAGGATGCCTTAAATTCATCTCTCTCAAGTTGTTCTATTATTGTAGATATCCAAATAGAATCCTCCATAGAGTAAACATGTGAAAACATATGCATGAATTAATGAAGACAAAAGTATGCACATCAATGCATGAAGACATGGGAGTATACAATTACACATTAATGGATGAAGATATAGAGCATGCACAAAGTATACACATTAGTGCATGAAGGCACATAACATGCACAAATTAGGCTCATTAATGCATGCATAGACAAAGCATACACAATGTATACACTTGGAGACTCACATTACTAAAATTCTTCTCTTTATTGATTTATTCTTACACTCGCATTAGGCAACATTATGTTAGGATGATTTCTAATGAGCTTGAAAGAGGTTTCGTGTTATCGTATTAATATCTCTGAGTGGAAAGTGGTTGGTAATCTATTTTTCATAAAGTATTTGTAGATACTAGAGTGGCTCCTTCAAAAATCTCCATTTGTTTTCCAACCCTTTATTTGTGTAATGTTCTCGTTATAAAATAAATTATTAATCAAACTATTGTTAATGGGCCGATTGATTTAGTATATCTCGGACCCATTTTTGTTTTTGTTTCTGTAGGTATGTGTAGCTGTCGGCTATCTTTTTACACCCTCAGAAAGGTTTCCTTGACAGGTATTTAAGCAAGGCTTGTAGGTACTCGGTATGCAATTTGGATTATTTTTTTGTACTACAAATTCCCTTTGGGATTCTTTGTTGTTCACCATTTCGGAAGTGAAAGACCTTCCCTATTTGGCTACTCCGGTTTCGATGGGATTCGACCCTCACCCTATTCTGTCGCCTGTAATACTTTGCTCGGATGTGGCAAATCGGAGCACCATCTTTTGGCAAATATTAATTGAAGGTTATTTGTGTTCTAATCTCCATTATTGTTTGGTTTTATCTAATGAATATGGATCTCTAAGTTTACGATTGCATGATTGAGTTTTCCCTTCAGCCGCACGCCATCTCCTTTTGACAGCACGAAGCCCATTTTCTTTGTACTGCAACCTTACCCTACTGAACGGCCTGACAACTCCACATCCGTACTTCTGCTTCATCTTACTGTATGACCTTTACTCTTAACATACCGTACGACCAACCCACCCCCTCACCGTACGACAATTACACCATCAACTCGTACAATCCATATTGCCTTCCTCGTACGGCCAACAATTGTTCCCTCAACTATACAACCCTCATATACTACCATACGACCTCCAAGGAAAGCACAATACAACATCCTAGGCATCTACTGTATGACCCAAACAGTTCGTACATCATCTTGGCCCAATCGTACATCTCACCCTGCACGCCTATCGTGATCTAGTGCACGTTTGTTTGGAGTTAAACGAATTTGAGAACATCACAATTTGTCTCTTGGTTACTTGGAGCTCCCCTCGATCATGACTTGCTTTTTTGCTTGGGTTTTTATCTATTTCTCCATCAAGTATTGTTTCTATGCTGTGGGCTTGTACTCTGCTTCCACATCTATGCTTTGGGTCCCATTTCTCTTTACTTCTATAGCACCACCTTTTCCTTCATATTCTTTTTTATGACAAGTGTGTCCTTGTTTCAAAGGTTCTTGACATTTGAAGCATAAATTCTTTTCTTCATCTTATCTATGTGGAGTAAGTCCTTTCGATGTCTATCTTTCTTGCAGAAGGTTTTTGTGTGCTCATTTGCTTCTTTGATACTTGTGGATGATGTCTCTAATCTTAAAGTTGTTTCAATGACATCATCTCGAGTTACTAGTTTAAGGGTGCTTACCATATCCTTGAGTGCATCCCTCAAACCTTCAACAAATAGGTAAGTTAACCTATCTTTATCAATCCCTAAAACTAGAACTGCAATTCTTTGGACCTCCGATGTATAATCATCCAAAGTTCCTTGTTGTTTGATTAGGGTTAGCCTTTTAAATTTTTCTTTGGGGTGTTTCCTCTCAAACCTTTTAATCAATTCTAGTGAAAATTTATCGTAAGGCGCTATGTCTTGCTGTCCTTGGATGTGGATTCCATTGTACCACCACTCATGTGCCAATCCTTCCAAATGTAGGATATTGAATTGGAGTGCATCCCTTTCTATCATCGGTCTAAGAGTTCAATCAATGTTCAACTTTATTCACCTTATTTTAGGTCCTTATTTGGATGTCTCCTTTCTTATATGTCTCCAATCTTTTGGCATCACACTAATCCTTTAAAGAGATATCCTTTCTAAGGTTGGGGTCAATTCTTGCATGTGCCTCTACAATCTCATCAATTTTATTCATAGGAGGGATGTTTGTTTCTTCTTCTTCTTCTTCTTCCCTAACCTTCTGTCTAGATAGGAAGGGGGATTTTGTTGTCTTGGGATTTCGTACACTAGGAGAGCTATTATTAATTGGGGAATTGTTGGAATTATTGCCCCTCCCATTACTTATAGTTTGAATGGCTTGAAGGACGAGTCAATTAGTTCTTTCATTTGGTTCCATGAGGGCTTGGGTAGTGTGGGTTGTTTATTGCATGAAGGTCCTAAATTCATTTCTCATTTGATCACTCATGGTTGTGATGAGTTTCTTTCTCTCTCTCCCCTTCCAATGGTTTTTGAGCTCTTTGGTTTGTTTGCATCAACTACCTTAAACACGATAACAAGAAAGACGCTTCAACACCACTTGTAGTGTTCCCAACTAGGAGCCTCTCAATTTCCAATGTTTAACACAAATGATTGTACAATTTAGTCAATCTAACTTAAGAAGACATTGAATAATTGATAGTACTTTGGGTAGTTAATATGTTCAACGCCGCTTCCTTACTTCTCTTCTAAACTCAACCTGAAGGAGATTGCTGATTTAATTGTCACAGTGCACGTGACACCAATCTATAAGTAGGTTCCCTCAAAGCTTTGGGATCCCTTCCCTAGCTTGTCTTGGGATCCATCTACTTTCTGTGGATTTACTACACTGCTTCCTTCACAACTCCAAGCTATCACCTCAAGACCCCTTCCCTAGCTTGTCTTGGGATCCAGCTACATTCTGTGGATTTACTGCACTTCTCCCTACACAACACCAACCTATCACCTCATGGGGCTATAGCAAGAGATCAAGGAACATGCTACAAATAAATCAATTCTGTTGTATTAAAAGAATATTTAGATAATATATACCTATTTAATTCTAATTATTATTATGAGGTGTATATTCACTACATGTGTATATCTTGATATATCCATACCTGTGATAAAACTGGATTCGTTATATATATATTTTGAATTATTTGTTGATTTCAGTAACATAATTGTTTACATATTTATCCATCTATATATATTTACAAATATGCCTCAGAGTCACATTGCCTCTAGCTTAATTAACAATGATGGGGATAGTGTACCATCTATTGTGATCTTTGTGATCAATTTGTTTTACTGCTTCAACTTGTATCTATTCTTTTATTATCTATTCCTTTTTCTTGTTCATGATTAGGTGAATGTTCATTTTATATTTTATGATCCCAAAGGTGAGCATTCTTAAACTTGCAACTCTTCGTGGTATTTGCTCTTCCATCGATAGAATGATTCACGTTTACTAGTTTTTAGTAACAAAGAGACTAGTCAATGTTTCGTCGAATATCAACCTTGTGCCATATCTTCCATATTACCATCAACCATGGTTAGTTATTACTCATCACTATTTGTAAAACCATACATAGTTTAATATCTGTATATTTGCTTAGTGTCTTTATCAAGCCCAAGTGTTTGATGGCAAGATAGCCATCGATTGTTTACATCATTTATAAAATTAATAATCTTCCATTTATAAATATTGTTACCAATAACATTTATTCTTATCTTTTAATTACATATATAGTTTTAATATTTGATTAAATACTATTAAGTGATATATTTATTTGATAATTACTAATTAATATAGTTACACCACCTTGGAGGATGGGAGAACAGTGGGACAAGCTTTTGGGACCAAAGTGGACTTATTTTGGGGACAATGGGAGGATGGTGGTAGGGGACAGGGGGGTTGTATATACTATACATACTATACTTAAAATGCTAGTTACGGAAAGATGTATTGCAATATAAGATACAAAGATGTAAATGAGTAAATATTTGAACACTGCATTAAATTGGAACACCGAACATTGAACATAAATAGTCAAATCAGAAAATAGTCAACACTAGGACGTCCCCCATCCTCGACGGAGGTGGTGGAATCTAGTGGCATTACTAGGGACAAGGGGATGGAGTCTTTGTTTCCCTAGTGCATCCCTCTCTCCAAGATGTGGGGCAAAAGGTGGAGGGATGCATCTCCGTGTTACTATGCTAAATAGTGATTTATAATATTTGGTTCATATGATTGACTTCTATATATTTACAGCTAAATCAATTAATATTTTCAACAAATTAAAAAATATATTTATATCATACATATGTCAATTACGGCTCGTGACATGGATATCCATTGAACAACTAGTGTAAGTCCCTCTGTGATACCAACATATTACATCACTATAACTGAGTGAAAACCCACAATAAGAAGTAACCTTGGGGCTGTCTCATTTGATTACATGATCCATCAACATTGTTTAGCATATGAGCATCCTTATTCAAAAGATAGTTGGAGATTAGGTGTTGTATTTGGACTCTAAGTATTTGATTCTGGATGTTGTAGTGACATACACTCACATCAACAAGTAGTCCAAGCATTTGCATATTGCCATTATACAAAATAGACTTCCATGCCCCTCATCGCATCCACCAATCAAATCTGTACACACACACACACACACACACATGCACACATATGCATACACACACATAAAGTGAACCAAGATTAGAAAAAACACTAAATAGGTCAGCCTCCATGATTAAAAAAATATTTAATAATTTTTACAAAATGCTAGTTGGCCCAAGACACAATCGCCACAAGTCGGAAAAGTCGATGTTTTCCGTATGGGGTAAATAGATTAATGCATACAGACAATAGACAAGAACATGTAACAACAGTACTCCTTTTATTATTCTCATATATGCCGAAGAGATTACAGTGCTTTCCATGATGATTACAACCATCTCGAATGGTGTGCATATACTTTCCGAAGGGGCCCGTCGGTCGGCTACATAACAATTACCGACTACATGCTAATCTATCCATCGACTATTTTATAATTTTATCGACAACATCATCCCCCCACAAAGAAAAGTTGTCTCCGGACGACAATTACAAAACTCAAAAAAATGAAAATTGCACAAGTAATTACATCAAAACACAGATACTAGGTAGGCAGATGGGTCCCTGGCGTGGTAGGTATCCGTGCTCTCAGTTCACTCAGCTCAGCTTGTAGCTCCTTTCGAACTTTCAATTCGGCTTCCGCTTCCATCTGAAGCTCCAGAGCTAACTGCATCATCCCAGCGATGTCTCCTCATTCCTTTTCTTTCTCATCTGCTAGCTTCTCTTTTTCTATTGCCAATTGCTGTAACCGACTCTGTTTTCTATCAAGGCTGCCCTCTCGAATTCCCAGGCTGCCCTTTCCGTGGCTAACTTGGCAACTGACTCCTCCCAAGCCTTCTCAACTGCTGCCTGATCTGCTTGGCTCCTCCGAAGGGTGTAATATGCCTCCATGTATATCTTCTCAATCTCTTGAGTCAATGTCTCTATCTGGCTCCCCAAGCCCAGACTCCCTGTGGCGGCTCAATCTTGACGCATTTCTGTAGTTTCCACATTTGGCCAATCTCTATCCTCAAAGCAAACTGTAAAGGCAGCCGGGCATCTTGATCTCATAAAAGATACCACTACCTCCAGCTCCTTCACCACTGAGTCTAAAACCAGCGCCTTCACAGATGCCACCACCCGTCGAGCCCGAGTCGCTAGAGCGGCTATATCAGCAAGGAATGTTTCCACTGCTTCTGACACCACTGGGTGTTCCTGCTGTACCCCCATAGCCTTTTCTACTACCTCCGCCGTATGTTCAACAACGCTATGTGACGGTCCTACATCCTGTATTGGCTCCGTTACCTATGCCTGCTGAGTGTCTTCCTCTGGGATTTCGTCCCACGTAGGTGTTTGCATGTAGGCCATCCGAGGTATTGGAGTACGGTGGAACCGCGTACTCAAGTAAGTACTCAACCTCTGAGTTCTACTCTCCCTATCACGCTCAGGTGATGCTAAGAGTGCTGCATCCACATAACTACTGCATCCGAACCCACTACATCCAAGTGCACACTAGGCTGGCTCTCTACTATCTCTGGTATTGGTAGCTTGGGTACCTCCATGGTAGTCTCCTCTCTCTCCTCCGGTACACTCTTTGTGGTAGGTGCCGCGGTTTCCACTACCGGAAGTGCTTCGACAAGAGCTGGTAGACTCTCTTGGCTGATGGGTGTTGCCACGTGCAAATCCCATGGCAAATCCAATTGCTGGTCCGGTCGGTTGGACTGTGGGAGGTCTTACCCCATGCTGCCAGGGTGCAACTACTATAATCGCTTGCTGTGGTGCTGCAGTCATCACTATCGGCTACCGTGTTTGTCCAAACCCTAGTATATGTGCCATGTGCCATGTGATCACTCGTTATCTAAAGTGGAATCCCATATCGAGTGATTATTTGTTCATATATGAATTTTGCTATACAGATTGCCGAGTTATCCGATAGAGCCCATGCTTCCATCCACTTCGTTAAGTATTCCATAGCTACGACTATATATTGACATCGGTGCATTCGACTTACTTTCAGAGGTCCCATGAAATCCAATCCCCATCGTTCAAATAATTCTTGTGCATGTGAGGGATTAAGCGGCATAAAGTCTCTCATTAGTGGCTTTCCAGCCCTTTGGCAAGTGTCACACCCGACAACCCATTCGCGTGCGTTGTACATTGTTGGCCATCACAATTCTGCTAGCAATATTTTCCCCGCTGTGGTATTAGGTCCCATATGTCCTCTTGTTGGACCCTCTTGTGCTTCCTTCAACACCCTCAGTATTTCCTCCTCTAACACACCATCGCAAGATGTGATCAGGCCCCATTTTGTACAGTAATCCATTAATCAATTGAAATGTACAACTCATTATTACTAATTTCTGCCTTTCATTTTGTGGCATATCCTTTGGTGGCTGTCTCATGGAAAGGTACTCCCCAACACTCGTGTACCATTTTGGTAGTACTGCAATTTGAAATAACTGTGCATCAGGGAAATCATCATTCACTCCGTCCGCCGGTTCACCTATTTTAATTCGTGATAGATGGTTTGCGCTAACATGATGCTTCCTAGGCCGTACAATGATCTTGAAGGTGAATTCCTGCAACAAAAGTAGCCACCGACTGATTCTACCTTAGATGATAGGTTTATTCACCAGGTACAACAGAGCCTGATGGTCTATATAAAACACGAACGGTGTTGCCAGCAAGTAATGTTAGAACTTCTGTACTGCGTAGACCATTCCTAAGGCTTCCCGTTCTATTGTATTGTAGTTCTGTTTTGCTTTTGACAGTAGTTGATTGACAAAATATATCGGGTGATCTAACCCGTGGTTGCCTGTCTGTGCCAAAGTTGCTCCTATTGCATAATTGGATGCATCGATATGAACATGAAATTCCTTGTTCCAATCTGGGTACGCCAATATAGGTGCTGTGGCCAATCGTGCCTTAAACCCTTCAAATGACTCATCTTATTCTTTGTCCCATTTGAACGGTTCCCCTTTGCATGCCAATTTGTCCAGCGGATATGATACTTTGGCGTAGTTTTTGATAAATCTTTTATAATATCCTATGTGTCCCAGGAATGACTTTACCTCCGTTACATTTGTAGATGGTTGCATTTCCATTATCACTCTGACTTTGTCTGGATTTGTTTTCAATCCCTCCTTGTAGACTATATGTTCGAGTAATTTTCCCTGTGGGACCATGAATTTGCATTTGTTTGGATTTAAAGCGAGGCGCACCCTTCAACATCTTTCCATGCATTCGCCCAACGCCGCTAGATGTTTGCCTTCGGTTTTGAATACGGACTAGTCATCCAAGAATGCTTTGAAATTTTCGACAGACATTTTGTCGAATATGTGCAGTATGATTCTTGGAATGTAGCCAGTGCATTGCACAGGCCGAATGGCATTCGGTTGTATGCGTATACCCCACCTTCTACCACAAATGTTGTTTTAAGTTTTATCCTCTTTTGCTATGCAAATTTGATTATATCTCGAGAACCCGTCTAGAAACAAATAAATTTCATGTCCAGCTACTACCTCCAATACTCTTCCTTGATTGTTACTGCATTGAGGCATTTGAAGTCGATACATATCCTGATTTTGGTGGTATCCTTCTTCAGGGATATGACTATGGGTGACACCCATTCACTTGTTTGAACCGTAAAAATAATATTGGCCTCCAGCATTCAGTTAATTTCTTCTGTAACCCGTGTGGCGTAATTTTTATTCATCCTGTAAGGTTGCTTCCGTATAGGCATTGCACCTTTGACTAACGGAATGCAGTGAACACACAGCTCTGACGAAACTCCTTTCAAATCCTTATATGTCCAAGCGAAAAAATCTTTGTATTCCAAAATTATTTTGAATGCCGCAGCTTTTAGTACTGGATTCCAGTTATCCCCCACTAGTATGTTTTTTGGTTCGGCCTCATCTCCCTAATTCATGCTCTGTATTGTAGCTTAGTCATGTTTTATTGGCTTTCCCTCACCAAATTCATGTGCAGGTTTTTCATCCAGCGGTGCATCCCCTTCTTTTATTTCCCTGAATTCTTTTGGAAATTTGTCTCCGTTGTGCCCTTCCTCTATCGTTACTATGTTGCAGCTCTGGAATAGCTCATAATCCTTCATCTGCTAGTGAAATAATCCATTCACTGAATCCAAATCATCATTCGTCGATCCACCTTCCAACTGTAGGACTCCTTTCTGATCTGGTTCCATTTACTGCTTTCTTTCATCCTCTTCTTCGGAATCAGATGATAGAGCTTTTTCGCCCACCATTTGTGTGTAAATCAATAATGATTTTCGTCCTTTGTTTTCCAATGATAGTGTATTCTTCTTCCAGTCATGCTTAACTTTTGCTTGTACGAGCCATCCTCAGCCCAGAATGGAGTCATATCCTCGCCTCTTTAGTAGGATGACGACGAAATCGAGTAGGAACGACTGTGTTCCAATAGTAATTGGTTGTGCCATTAGGATTCCCACGGTTTGATCCCATGCTGGTCTGCCGTGAGCAACTGGAATGTAAGTGGCCACAACATCGGCTGCCCCAACTTCTTCCAGGTATCTTCAGGTAGGACATTTACCCTTGATCCTTTGTCCACAATTGTGTCTGAAAGGACCGTTCCTAATATGCCCATCTCTATGACTGCCAGATGTCGTCTGGATGTGAGGGCTAGCAGCTTTGGGTCCGCTATACTTGTTTTGCTTTCCTTTTCCCTTCCATGTTCTCCTAGTGGTTTAGCAGTTGGAGCGATGTTTGTGAGTTTCGATCGAAGTTGAGGCATTGTGAGCACCAGATTGTTTATCTTGATTGGTACTTCAGTTTGTGATATTTGCCATATGATGTTCTGTTCTGCGCAGTTCCTTGTGGAGGTACCGGTAGTGTCCTTCAATTGTGATTTCTTTGCCTGCGTTGCTTTCTCAGTTTCGCCCGTGCTTCTTCCAATCTCTTCTTTCCTTTTGTCGAGTTGGGGTACAGTTTTGCTTGTTTACGGGTGATTGCTAGGACTTCTTCGTTTGTGCCAATGCTGATTAGATTCACTCCTGATTTTGGGCACTTGGCATCTTCATGATCTCCAGGACTGCACCATCGGCATAACAACTTTGGTGTATTCGCTGACGTACATTTCATGCAAAGTGGCCCCACAAATTGCATGCTTGATATTGAACCATTGGGCGGTCGTTCGCATCGTACTAAATTCAGCTACGGCCCCCATTATTATTGTTGGTATTATTGCTGGTATTGTTATTTTGCCCTCTTCTATTATTTCTATACCCACCCGAAGTGGCACCATCATTGCTGGTGTTTCCGTTCCCTCCTGATACGGAAGCCTCCTGTGTCAGGAGCACTTGTTGATGCCCTCTTGTCTTCATATTGAACAGGCATTCCTTTGTGGAATGTCCCATAATTTTGCATTTCCCTTCGTCTCCTTTTGCATATTCTTAAATTCCTTCATCATTCTGATCATGTCCTTCTGGAGAGCTCAGACCTTCTTGTTGTCTTTTTCGTCACCACTGCTATCTTCTTCCGGAGACGTGTCATCTGAGTCGGATGAGCTACTTTTCTTCTTCTTTTTTGTTTTCTATTCACTCTCTAAGTCCATCACCTGATTGTATGCTTCGGTGTATGATGATGGCGGCACAATCTTCATTTTCTTTCTTAACTCCGGGTGTAGTCCTTCAATGGACCATCGCTTTTTTAGCCTATCTGTTGGCTTACTTTCCATTTTATTTATTAATTCTTTTAGTTTTCTAGCATATACATGGACTGTTTCATTTTTCCCTTGCTTTGTGGTGTAGATTTCTGCTACGATCTCATTGTCGTCTCCTAGCAATTGAAATTCGGTGATAAACTCCTTTTTAATTGTTGCCCAGGAAGTTAATTTTTGGGGATCCGCATTGGCAAAGCAATCAATTGCTACACCCCTTAAGGTTGCTGGAAATTGTCGGACCCATTCATTTGTGTCGGTTATGCCATTCGCCGTCCAAATTGTTTCACATGTCTTACATTGTCTGATTGGATTGGCCGTTCTATCACCATCAAACTTTGGCAATTTTTCCTTTGGTCCAGCTATTACTATTCGAGTTAGAGGTACTTGTTGTGTACCGGCGCTGTTTTGCACACCTGTGTTGTTCTGTACACCTGCGTTGTTCTGCACACCTGCATTGTTCTGCACACCTGCGTTGTTTTGCACACCCGCACTATTTTAGACAATCATCTTATTTCCAACAGCCGCGTTAGTTGGTAAAAAAGAGTTTTCCTCAAGCGAAGTAGTTCCTTCCGGAAGTGTATTGCGGACGAAGAGTTCACTCCACGCTCGTGTTCCTTCGACACTCTGAGCCGTGTGAGTTAATTCCCTTCCATCTGGATTCTCTTCCCTCGGCATATATAGGTTCAGAAATTCCTCCCTTGTTTCTTCCACCAAATTCAACCACTCGAGTCTCTTCCAACAATTCCTTGGTGCGTCGGTGTCTGTCGGCAATCTGCTAAAATCTCCGTCTGTGCTCGGCCTGTTGTGCCAAAATTAAATTCCCTTGTGCTGTGCGTATTTCATCTTTTCCCTTTATCTTATTCGTATCCTTGTTAACTTGATTCGGCATTAGTCTTCATTCCTCTGCCTTCATTCCAGGTCCATTGGGCAATGACGCCAAATGTTTACTGTATGGGTTAAATAGATTAATGCATATAGACAATAGACAAGAACATGTAACAATAGTACTCCTTTTATTATTCGCATATATGCTGAAGAGATTACTTAATGCTTTCCATGATGATTACAACCATCTTGGATTGTGTACATATACTTCTCGAAGAACCTTTTCGAAGGGGCCCGTCGATCGGCTACATAACAATTATCGACTACATGCTAATCTACCCGTTGGCTGTTTTATAATTTTACCGACAACAGTCGGCCCTAAACTTTATTTTAAAATATTATCAATTTCATTTATTAAAATATATTTATTAATTACTTCATTTTTGGGCTTGGTTGACCCAATTAGAAATTAGGGTTGTTAAACTCTAGTTTGAGTTATATCATTTGTTGAATTTATGTATAAACCTTTGATCGTCTATTGAAAATAGATGAGGATTTTATAAGGTTTATTAGGTCAGCTTTATCAATATTTATTTTTGGAAACCACCCAATTTCTTCTGTAATAGTCTTTGGTAGAAGAAAACTTCTAGTTCAATGAAACTGTATTCTCAAACATTAGTTGCTTGGTCAAGTTGCCAAACCACATTATATTCATATCGATCTAATTTTTGATAATTGAGGTAGTTATATTTGCTACTAACATATTTTTCCAACTTTATATTATAATTGCTTAGCTAATGAACCCATTAATCTATAGGGAAGTATGAGAGTTATTATCTCATCGAAATGAGGATTTAGCCATTTGAATAAATGAATAGCAAACACTTTAATCACTTATCTAATGAGTAACTCGTGAACCTTAAAATTAATCTTGTTCAATGAACCCTTTAATCACTTATTAATGAACCCTTATCACTAAGCGAATATTAGAGTCATCAGTTTTTTTGAAATTAGTCTTTAGCTAATAGAATGAGTTACTTTGCCTTCATTTACCTGAAGGTAAAAGGTATTATTCTAGTTTTTTAGTGTTTTAGAAATATTAAGCAGCCAAATCAAGGGGGTTGGCCCTTACAAAAAGTCAAGCTGTCTGACAACCAACCAATTACCAACCACACAAAAAATCACCCCCTAACATAGCTTAACACCCCAAAAACATAATACGAAAGAGCATAAGAACTATCAGGCATCCTACTAAGATAACCATTACTAGCACTGTTTAGAAATAAAGAGTTTTTAAACAAAGGCAACGCTGCCTTAAAACAGACCAAGTCCGAGATCAATCAAAAAACAAGAAAACACATAAACTAAAGGAGGGCAAGGCACTAATTAGGCTTTCCTTCGCCTTTCCCTTTGAGGAGGACATTCACCCAGTGTTTCACTAGGAATCCCAATAGAAATTTGGAGTCCTTTTGGTTCAGATCCTCATCCTCGTTGTCTTTCAACAAATGCAGGGTAGTAGCCGCCGCATAGGTCACCTTGATGGTGAATTTTTGACAAAAGGCCGAACCTTTACTCCAAGACCAACATTTTCTCCCTTAGCTCCTTAACCTCCGATTTTAGAGCCGCCACCATTTCCTCCAAATAGCCGCATGACTTGCCCTTCTCCATGTCCTTGCTGTTAACTTGCAAAACCGGGGAGTCAAAAATAATTTTCCCTTTGGAATTCACCCGAGCCAGGGAGGACATTGTCGTAGGAGAGGGGGTCTTGTAATGTCCCCTCTTTAGTTCGACATGGCATTGATCATGGATTTGCCTATTACAGACTCTCGTAGGCAAATGGTGTGGAAAGAGAGTCAATTCTGCGGATCAGATAGTCATATCTTGCTCTTGAAGAAGTGTTAAGAGGTTATATTTTATCATTATGTGATATTGGGGCCCACATGTTATAATTTTAATTTGAGTTGCACTTTTTATTTTATAAAATTACTTTATTATAAAAAAGTGCATTATAATGAGAAATTATAAAGGATGTTTCTAGAAGTTCTAGCAACTTCTTAGAAAAGTGAATAAATAGAGGGCTGGGCCTCTCATTTGGACATGCTTGGATTGGAGAACTCTTCTACTTCTTCATTGTGAAGACATTTGTGGACTTTGGATCTGCAAATTATTCGATCTTTGGGAACGAATCACTCCCTTGGATTGGCGACTTTGAGGGTGTGAAATATCACCTGAATTGTTGCATAATTGGAGTTGGTATTCAACCATCTCATTGGAGCTTATTGAGAATTCGTTGTTAGGGTTTGTTTTTGGTTGGAATAAAGATTTCAGATTTGCCCTATCATTGGAGAAGCATTTGACAAGAGTTTGAAGACAGAATAAGTGCATTTTCAGAATTGGCAAAGCAGGGTTCGGAACCACATAATTGCTCATATCTCCTCAACCCCTTGGAGTTATTTTTTATGGTTTTACAGGGTTACTACCTAACCCTAGGCGCCCATTTTCCTTGCATTTGGGGGTCCCAAAACCCTAATATTTTTTTTTTTCAGCAGCCGTACAGGTATGGCCTTGCTAGTTTGGGCAGCAGCAGCAAATTAAGGATAGTTTGGGGGTGCGGTTGGAGGTCTTCATCAACGATTTGCAGCAAAACGTGGTGTTCTTCCATAATTCTTCAAACCAGGTTCTTGCATTCTGAAATATATGTCAATTTTTGGGTAAATTTGCTGTCATACAGTCATTGTAATAATCAGTCCAGAATTGGTAATAAAATAATTTCAGAATTTATTGCATTGTAATTGAAATATAGTTCATATATTGTAATTTTGTGATTATATTCTGAAAGTATCAAATCTGAAATTACCATATTCTGAATATTGTTACTGTTACACGCCAAGTGTTTGACAAAATTCCTAAGTTCAGTTTGAGGGTTTCTGTGGCCTTTATAGAGAGGGTCATTACAGTGGTATCAGAGCTATAAGTCCTGCCATCCTGTGGAGGTCTTATAGGGAATTTGGAACAGCTGGATAGGACGGAAAGTGTTTGACGAAATGTCAAAACACTAAAATCAGAGCATGCGACAAAGGCCTTATAATTTCCGCAATACCAAAGCAAGACAAGATAGGATTTCTGACCTGCAGAGCGAACAGTCTAGCTCATCTATCCAGGCGGACATAGAATCCAGTCATACAGACACAGGGGAGGTATTTTTTGATCAAGACTACGACTACAATATGGATAGAGGCGAGAATGCCGGTCCAGATCCGCAAGAGGAAAGATTTTTACAGTTATTAGACACCCTGGCATAGGGACAGCGATTAGCCGAACAAAGAGCACAAGAACAGAATCAGAGAATGGAGCTTATGATGCAGATGATGGCTCGACAAATGGGGTTGAACGCTAACATAGGAGGAGGAAATAATCAGAATGGTCACAATCAGAATGGGAATAATCAGGATGAGAGACATAATGGAGGCGAACAAATTGGGAACAATTTCGGTCATGCCCCCCAGCAAGCTCGGACAGTAAGTTCGAGGCCTATGATTCCTACGTTCCTTCCTAGAGCTCCAGAGCAGCCGGTACCAGAACCCCAGATCACTGACATACAGGATCAGCCGAGGAGAGATTGGGAAGCAGGAGGACCAGATTTTACAGCTGCAATCACCTTTAGAGAATATATGGATGTGCGGATGAAGCATATGCCCCGTGGACAAGACAGGACTCAGAACTATGAGCTACGAAAGAAAGTAGGAAAACTACAGTTACCATATTATGATGGCTCGGGGAAGTCTACAGCAAGAGCTTGGGTTCAAAAGCTTGACACATACTTTCAATTGAATCCTATGTCTGAGGAAGAAGCTATTAAGTATGCAGCAATTCACCTGGATGGGTTAGCACACGAATGGTGGCATCATGGTATGATCACTATGGGTCATGCACACATTACCTCATATGTGGAGTTTACGGAGAGACTGATTGAACGTTTTGATAAGAAAGATCCAGAACTCCATTTCAAGGAATTAGCCCAGCTTAAACAGTGGGGCTCATTGGAAACATACATTTCAGAGTTTCAGAAACTTGCAGTGTTAGTAACAGATGTATCTGAACGAAGGCTATTGGTTTTATTTATGGATGGGTTAGTTGATCCGTTGAGAGGGTGGATTAAAGCTCTCAACCCTCCCACTTTGCAGGAAGCCATTAAGAAAGCTCGTGACATGGATTCCTCTTCAGCTTCTAAAAATAAATTTTAGGCAAAGAGTTTCCCTTCAGGAAAAGATAAGGACAGGAAACCCTTTCATAGAGAGGCACAGCTACCTAAGGAAGAAAGTAAGAGGCTGGACAAGGAGACACTTAATGACTTGCGTAGGAAGAAGCTATGCTTCTATTGCAAAGGCCCGTATGAGTACGGCCATGACTGTCCTATGAGGCCAAAAGGGAAGGCCAACCAGGCAATGTGGGCTTATTACGAAGGCTCAGATTCAGATGGTTCAGAACATCATGATGAGGATCCTGATGAAGCAGAGGGAGAGCAGGAGATAGACAGTGCAGGGCAAAGGCAGGAAACAGAGCTACATTTACAGGAAGCACGACTGTCTAGTATCCAGAGAGAGGGATCTTTCAGACTTCGGGGAGTCTTGGCTGGACAAAAGGTTATTACATTGTTGGACACAGGTGCCACGCATAATTTCATTGATGCACGATTTGTAGAGAAGCGTGGACTCATTACTGAGGAGTTCGAAGGACTAAGAGTCAAGGTAGCTGATGGATACACTCTTCGTTGTGACAGGATGGTACGAGACTTACCTTTGCGCTTGAACAACTATGAGTTTAAGGCGGATTATCATGTGGTCAACATGGGTGACATGGACATAGTACTTGGGATGCAGTGGCTACGTTCATTGAAGGTGGTTACCCTGAGATTAGAGGATATGGAGATACAATTCGAAATGAATGGTAGGATTCATGTGCTAAAGGCTATCCGTAATGGAGACATCAGGACTATCTCATTTAGGCGGCTGGAGAGATTAACTAGGCATAATGATATAGAGTGGGCAGCAGTTTGTACTTTGATACCTACACAGGAGGAGCAACATAAGGCGGAATATCATCCTGATATTCAGAAGTTGAGGATTAAGTACGAAAAGGTATTCATTGAGATTCCACCAGGCAGGCCACCGGACAGAGGTATTGAGCATATTATTGAACTGGAGGAAGGTGCTAAACCTATCATGATCACACCATATCGACATCCAAAGCGACTCAAGGATGAGATCGAAAGGACCATTGAGGAGTTGCTAGCTATGGGGAACATCCGACCTAGTAAGTCACCTTTTGCATCTTCTGTTGTTTTGGTAAAAAAGAAGGATGGAACGCTTCGGATGTGTATTGATTACAGGGCATTAAATAAGAGAACCATTAAGAACAGGTATCCTATTCCTCACATTGATGAGTTGATAGATGAATTGCATGGGGCCTGTTACTTCACGAAAATTGATTTGAGATCAGGATATCACCAAATCAGAGTCCGTGAACAGGATATTGAGAAAACTGCTTTCAGATGTCATTGTGGGCACTTTGAGTTTGTAGTCATGCCTTTCGGCCTGACCAATGCACCTGCCACTTTCCAGTCCACTATGAACAGAGTTTTCCACCATCAGTTGAGGAAATTCGTGCTGGTGTTTTTTGATGACATTTTGATCTATAGCTGATCATGGCAGGAGCATCTAGAGCATTTGGAGACGGTGTTGAGCATTCTACAGAAGGAGTCCTTGTATGCAAAGGAGTCCAAATGTGACTTAGGGATGACTGAGCTGTTATATTTAGGACACATCATTAGTGCAGGAGGAGTGCGGATGGATCCTGAAAAGATACGCGCTATTGTTGATTGGCCTCCACTAGAGAACCTTACACAGTTAAGGGGGTTCCTTGGTTTATGTGGTTTTTATCGCAGGTTTGTCAGTGGCTACTCACGACATGCAGCTCCCATGACTGATTTACTGAAAAAAGGGGAATTTGTGTGGACTCAGAAGGCACAGGACTGTTTTATGAGATTTAAGGAGATAATGACTACGTGCCCAGTTCTAGCATTACCTGATTTCACGAAGCCATTTGAGCTTCAATGTGATGCATTTGGAGAGGGAGTAGGTGCTGTACTTATGCAGAATAAGCACCCCATAGCTTATGAGAGTAGGAAGCTTAGAGGGCCTGAGCGTTCATTCAGTATATATGATAAGGAGATGTTGGCCATCATGCATGCTTTGGCCAAATTCAGACAATATCTTGTGGGTAGCAAGTTTTGTATTAAAACTGATCATAACAGTCTGAGGCATTTCTTGGGATAGCAGGACCTGAATGATCGCCAACAAAAGTGGGTAAGTAAGTTGCAGGCATATGATTTTGACATCTCATATGTCAAGGGAACTCAGAATGTTGTTGCAGATGCTCTATCTCGAAGGCCACACCTCACTCTTATGGTTCAGATATCAGAGGATTGGCGACACTTGATTATAGCAGAGTATGCCAGGGATACATGGGCCTCCGATATAGTAGAGGGAACAGTGATTGATACCAGATACACACTTGTGGATGATTTGATCATTTACAAGAACAGGATTTACCTAGTCCCAGGATCGAAGGTTAAGCAACTGATTATGAGAGCACTTCACGACTCACCGACAGCAGGCCATCCCGGGTACTTCAAGACTTACAAGTCAGTTCGAGAGCGGTTCACTTGGAAAGGGCTGAAAGCTGATGTTTTGCGGTATGTTCGAGAGTGTCTTGTTTGCTAGCAAAACAAACAAGAACACAACTATCCGGCAGGGCTCCTACAGCCACTTCCGATTCTCGACAGGAAGTGGGAATGCATCTCCATGGACTTTATCACAGGTTTGCCCAAGGTACAAGGACGAGATTGTATTTATGTGGTGGTAGATAGATTAACGAAATATGCTCATTTCTTTCCTATCACCACTACACATTCAGCAGCTCAGGTGGCAGAGGTTTTCTTTCGGGAGGTTTTCAGATTGCACGGCTTGCCTCAGAACATTGTGAGTGATAGGGATAGCCGTTTCATGAGTCACTTTTGGCAGGAGGTATTCTGGTTATGTGGCACGGAGCTTACACCCAGCACTAGCTATCACCCACAAACCGATGGTCAGACAGAAATTGTGAACAAATGGGTGGAAGGGTATTTAAGGAATTATGTGGCAGCTCAGCAGCGAGCTTGGGTCAGATGGATATATCTCTGCGAGTATTGTTACAATACTACATATCATATGACTATACAGATGACACCCTTCATGGCACTTTACGGTTATGAAGCACCTAGTTTCTTGGATTTGTTGTTGAGCGACAGCCAGGTACCCAGTGCAGGTGAATTATTACAGGAGAGTAAGGATACAGTTGCTACCCTCAAAGACGATATTGCAAGAGCTCAGAACCAGCAGAAGCAGTATGCAGACCAGAAGAGAACTGAGCGTAGTTTTGAGGTAGATGATATGGTTTACCTCATGTTGCAGCCATACAGGCAATCTACTCTTAAGAAGAGTGGGGCAGAGAAACTTAAGCCACGCTATTATGGACCATTCAGAATTATCAGGCGAGTTGGTGAAGTGGCTTATGAGTTGGAGCTTCGCGCAGACACCAGAGTGCACAATGTGTTTCATGTGTCACGCCTCAAGAAGGCGTTGGGTCAGAATGTGGTGCCTTCTGCAGTATTACCTCCTTTAGACGATGAGGGAAAATTGATTTTTGTACCAGAATCCATCCTGGAGAGCAGAGAAAAGCAGCTTCGTAGAAGGGTGATCAGAGAATACTTGGTTAAGTGGAAAGATTTACCTGTTGAGGATGCTACTTGGGAGGGGGAGGCTATTTTGCAGCACCCGGCGTTGAGATTGCTTGAGGCCAAGCAATTTCAGGAGGGGCGGACTGTAATGTCTCCTCTTTAGTTCGACATGGCATTGATCATGGATTTGCCTATTACAGACTCTCGTAGGCAAATGGTGTGGAAAGAGAGTCAATTCTGCGGATCAGATAGTCATATCTTGCTCTTGAAGAAGTGTTAAGAGGTTATATTTTATCATTATGTGATATTGGGGCCCACATGTTATAATTTTAATTTGAGTTGCACTTTTTATTTTATAAAATTACTTTATTATAAAAAAGTGCATTATAATGAGAAATTATAAAGGATGTTTCTAGAAGTTCTAGCAACTTCTTAGAAAAGTGAATAAATAGAGGGCTGGGCCTCTCATTTGGACATGCTTGGATTGGAGAACTCTTCTACTTCTTCATTGTGAAGACATTTGTGGACTTTGGATCTGCAAATTATTCGATCTTTGGGAACGAATCACTCCCTTGGATTGGCGACTTTGAGGGCGTGAAATATCACCTGAATTGTTGCATAATTGGAGTTGGTATTCAGCCATCTCATTGGAACTTATTGAGAATTCGTTGTTAGGGTTTGTTTTTGGTTGGAATAAAGATTTCAGATTTGCCCTATCATTGGAGAAGCATTTGACAAGAGTTTGAAGACAGAATAAGTGCATTTTCAGAATTGGCAAAGCAGGGTTCGGAACCACATAATTGCTCATATCTCCTCAACCCCTTGGAGTTATTTTTTATGGTTTTACAGGGTTACTACCTAACCCTAGGCGCCCATTTTCCTTGCATTTGGGGGTCCCAAAACCCTAATATTATTTTTTTCCAGCAGCCGTACAGGTACGGCCCTGCTAGTTTGGGCAGCAGCAGCAAATTAAGGATAGTTTGGGGGTGCGGTTGGAGGTCTTCATCAACGATTTGCAGCAAAACATGGTGTTCTTCCATAATTCTTCAAACCAGGTTCTTGCATTCTGAAATATATGTCAATTTTTGGGTAAATTTGCTGTCATACAGTCATTGTAATAATCAGTCCAGAATTGGTAATAAAATAATTTCAGAATTTATTGCATTGTAATTGAAATATAGTTCATATATTGTAATTCTGTGATTATATTCTGAAAGTATCAAATTTGAAATTACCATATTCTGAATATTGTTACTGTTACACGCCAAGTGTTTGACAAAATTCCTAAGTTCAGTTTGAGGGTTTCTGTGGCCTTTATAGAGAGGGTCATTACAGGTCTTATCCACCGTCTCCGGGAATTGATCTTGCGTGAGATCCACAATATCAATCGTGAGGGACGTAGAGACGTGAGTCACCTCCTTACTCTCCTTTTCCTCCCCTCTCGAACCCTACACAGAGGAATCCGAAATATCCACCTCCATTTGCATATCCTCCTCCTTTTTCGCTCTGTAATTTGTCGTCTTCTGTTTCAACCTTTGCTTGGGGGGTTCGTGTCATCAGAATCTGACTCATCCTCCTTCTGCGATGCAGTGGTTATCAGTTTCCTTTTGGCCCTAGTTTTTTAGTGTTAATACCATACATTTCTTATGCTAGAGGCACACTGTTCTGAGAATTTCCACTCTGTGTCTGATTCTTTTTGTATTTTTCTTGTTGATCTTATTTTCTTGTATAGTCTTTATATGTGCATATTTCTTTGGTCAATAAAGAAATTTTTTATGTACCTATGCTTATTCTGCTCTCTTTTGTTGATTATACCCTTAAGATACATAATGCTCAAATTTGGTTTTGACTTATTTTTCAGGTGTTCAGGCTGTACTCGTGAATGGAGACTTGACAAACCTCTCATACTTGAGGAAGTAAAGAATTTTTTTGATGATCATGGTGTACAAAACTTTACTTTCACTAGTGAAAAACTGGTAAAGTTTTTGCAAGTTTTACATACTATGTTCTTTTACCTTATCTAAATCTCTTAAGATCACAGAATTATGACAACTCTTTTATAGAACATGTCTTTGATGATAAAGCAGGTAGTAGAATTGGGCACTTCTACTTTTGATTCACCATTTGGTTTCCACCTTTGTATGTTTGGTTTTTCCTTGATCTTTGGTGCATACAAAGTAAGATACGCTATTTGTAACAACAAAGTTCTCCCATGCAATAGGCACCATAAATCAGTTGTCAAGAATCATCTCTTATTTGTTGTGTCATTCTCTATTTGGCTTGGTCTGTAAAGTATGGCAACTTATTTATAACAATTAAGCTATTAATGCAACATACACCAAAAATTAGTTATCATGAAACACCTCTTATTTGTGGGATCATTCTCTGATCAGCCTAGTCTATCTAGTAAGATAATATGTTCATAACAACTAAGCTCTCCCATGCAGCAGGCACAATAAATTAATTATCATGAAATGTGTCTTATTTATGGGATTATTCTCTAATTAGCCAGCTAAGTTCTCCTATGTAATAGGAAGTTATCATGAAACACCTTTTATCTATGGGATGATTCTCTAATTGGCCCAGTCTATAAAAGTAAGATTAATTTACTTGTAGCAACTAAATACTCCAATGCAACAAACACCATAAGTTAGCTATTAGGGAAGTCCTCTTATTTGTGGGATCATTCTCTAATCATCTTGGTCAAAATATTATACATTTATAGGCACTTTGAGATGGGTACATCTTGGTTACTTGGAAGGGACGTTGTGTCCACAGCTATTTTTAACAAAGCTTATGATAATAAGAATGTGAGTCAACAATGATATCTCCCAATTGAAGTTGTGCCTTCCATGTAACAAACCTTACTTCATATCATTGAACTTGATCTTCCATATACTATCCTCTTCGGCTACCCTTGGATCCATGCCGTGTAACCCAATCCTTGCACTTGTCATCAGCACATCAAATTTTCTCATGCCATTGTGGAAAAACCGTTCTTGCTACTCCTCAAACTTTTAAATATTTTAAAATGTTGGAAGGTGTAGAACTCCTCTATAATTTCACCAAAATCATGCTTTCCTCTTCATACATGTTTTGTCTAACAATTTGCATACTTCCTAAGGTCAAGAGGTTTTCTTGTTTCAAGTACGATATGTTCAAATTTATGAATGTCTTATTGGAAAAAGTGATGCATTTTTTTCAGGAACTGAAGCATGAAAAACTATACAATTAAGTCCTGATAGCAATATCACAATTTGACTTGCTGTGGAAATATCTCCTACTTATTCACTTGGTAAGCTTAAGGGGCTTTCTAATGAATGGTTAATAAGGCACAATACTTGGTGGAGGCAAATGGGGTTGCAAGCATAGTGGGTTTAACCATGGAGGAAACTCCATAGTTAAGCGCGCTTGAGCTGGAGTAGTAGTGGGATGGGTGACCTCCCGGCAAGTCTCAGTGCTTCATCTCTGTGAGCATCACCTAAATGGGTGCTAAGTGTTCCATTTATTCTCGTGAGAGATAGATTTGTGTGTGAATCACTACTCATGAAACATGAGTCCATGAGTTTGACTCAAAAAAAAACTACACGGTTAAATCCTGATAGCAATATCACAACTATACAAACATTTGATATAAAAAATGCCAAATAATTTCTGAATGTGGGTTGTATCAAATATCAGAAAATAAATTGAGGAATAACTCAGATCTGACCTGACATTTGTTTCTTGAAATTTTGCATTACAATGTTGACCAAAATATTGCATTATAATGTTGATCAAGTCTGGTGCAGAATTGCGTTAACAATGTTGCTGCTACTATAATTAAGAATTGCATACCTTCTAAGGTCAAGAGTTTTTCTTGTTGCAGGTATGCTATGTTCAGATTTATGGATGTTTTATAGCAAGAAGTGATTCAAAACTTTGAATTGTGTAGGAAATGAAAAACCATACAAACATTTGACATAAAAAATGCCAAATGATTTTCTAAATATGGGTTTTATCACATATAAGAAACTAAATTGAGGAATGACTCAGATCTGATGTGTCAGTTATTTTTGAAATCTTGCACTACAATGTTGGCTGAATCTTGTATTATAATGTTGATCAAGTCTGCTACAGATTTGCATTAATAATGTGGCTGCCAATTTACTTAAGAAATATCCTTCACAGAGTCATAACCCAGTCTAGAATTTGCTCAGATATGATTCCAATCTGCACTACCTTCAAACAAGATCTACTGTTAACCCAATGATTGTTTGGTGATGCCTAGGAACCCTGAAAAATGGTTATTCTTGAATCAGCTATATTTCTGCTACTACCAACTGCGGGAGCTCATTCAAGATCAACACATAAAGGCCATGATTTAATCTTCATTGTGATCAACTAAACAGACAACTCATAACAGAAAAATAAGTGCCACTCTAACTCATCTAGGGCAAGATAATTCACCCATTACTAAAAAATGCTGGTGTGGATCTCCTCTCACATTCTTACGTTTAGACAAAAGCTTCTTTGGGTTTGCATTAATCCTATCATTTGTCTTTTCTTAGAAGCAATCAAATCTATTCTTTAAACAGATAATGACATCTAGTAAATCCTGAAATTTGTGTTTTAAAAGATCTCATAAATTGCTGGAAAAATCATCTCAATTTGATCCTAGAGGTGCAACTCTGAATCTTGAGATGAATCTACTAGGGATAGAGCTGGGTTTTTGTTGCATCAACCAATTACCCAAGATTTTTTTGTCTTAGAGCATGTTGAACCTGCAGAATTAACTCTCCAGAATTTTGTGATAGAAAATATCAAAACCAAGATGTCCAAATGAATTGCTCTGATCTCTTTTTAAAGGTTCAAATGGGTAGTTTAGATAAATCTGATTTAACCTCCTTGAAGCTTCTAGAAGAAACATTATTTAATGAAAAGTGACTTTGTAACATCTAATTTATTTTCTGCTCAATTTACTTAAAAAATATTTAATAAAGTTACTATAACATTTAATATATTATTTATGTCACTTTAATTTAATTAGTTAAAATAAAGCTAGGTTGCTGGATACACATCCTCGCTTTCTTGGCACACTTACAGTATAAGCAATGCGATTATGAGTGTTAAATGTCCTAGATAAGGGTTGGAAACTGTTCTCATATGCACCCAAAATTGGGGTAATTTAAGAGTGCTGCCAGAGATGTGTAGATTTAACTCGAGTGTCCTTTTGAGTGAAAACATGCAAAATCGTTCATCCTTGCCATTGTTTTAGCTGTTTCTTCTTGTGACATAGGTATCAATGATCATTTTGTTGGTCCGCACATAGGTGAATATACTGAGAGTGGGGGTGAATTCAGTATATCCTAGATAACTTCAACTTTTAACACCTGTCTTTCTTCACATCGGTTTGTTGGTTATTGGTAGCTATAACTTAACCAGTTAGGTTTAAGCAGAAACAATAAATACAAACATAGTGTTGGAATATTAAGGAAAGGTAAGGTGCTGGGGGGGGGGAGCGTGAAGTACCTTTAAAAATTTTAACCCTCAAAGCAATTTCAGCCTTCGAACATTATTGCTTTCTTTGCATGCATATACTTAATAACTGAATACTTGAAATGAAAGTAACCAAATTGAATGACAATAACAGTTCACATCACCAGCATTTATCAACACATTTGACACAATCATGTGGTCATGTATAAAACCCTTGGTTAGAGGGAAAACTGCGGTGGGGATGGCACCCACATCTTCATTACTGCAGTATAAAGATTGCTCGGTTATAGCAAACAATAATGTCACTTCTGGTGACTTACCCTGTTAGAAGTAATATAGAAGGCCTTTTAAAGTGTACCTTGTGGAAGGATTTTACAACACTCTTCAACTGTGTACTTGGTTAGGAGATTTTACAATAAGACTGTTAAGTCCACTGTGTTAGGAGATGTTTTGCTATAATGGTAAGAAAGCAGCAATAAAGTGATATGACAATATGCAACTTACTTTGCCTGCTCTGATCCAATCTGCTTTGTCCTATTAAATCACCTTCCTGTGATGGATTTCACCCAATCTGCCCTTGTTCATTGTTTGGTAGCTCTGTTCTGTAATAGCTTAGCCAGATCTTCAAACTGTCATTGCTCCTGTTATTTCCCAAAACTGCAGATTGGAATCAGTCTTGCCAACCTGATGTTGGGATATCCAACCGGTTATGGCCAACTTGACGGAACTGAACAGTGAAATTCGAGTTCTCTGTGCTTCTGGCTTTGCAAGGCCAAGGTGGGTGTACTTGATCCTGAATAAATCACTTAAATCCAAGATCCTTATAGCATATTGGTTAGAACACAAATATACTGAAAGCTTCCAAAATGGCAAGAATTATAGCAAGCTTTGAACTTGCAAATTATGAATTGATAATAATAAATGAATATATGAATGTTTTAAATAATTATTATGGATTATCGCAACGAATGAATATATTAATTCTTCAAGGGAAAGGTATGAAATAATTGCCAGCATATGGATTGCAGATCATGAATAACATAAAGACCAGTGCCTAATTAAATGGGCAAATAGAGTCAATATTATAAGTTGAAACGTACAACTTTATAAGTTTAATGCGCTTAAAATATAAACAATTTAGTAATCAAGATGCGACAGATCAAATATAAGGATGCAATTTTAAACTAGTCGCAGATACGGAAACAATAAATATATTTCACAATATCTACATTAGTCAAATCTAAAAATGCTATCAATGATCATGTCCACTTATCTATCATAGAAATTATTTATAAAATTAAAAATTAATTATAAAGGACACAACTTAATACTATTTCAACTCTAGAATTTAAAATAAATAATTATGCTTATAGAATATGTTGGAAATAAAAGTGCACTAGAGACACTCCTTACGGATGATCCATCCAATGCAATTTGACTCCGGAATCGCATAAAACTTTTATTGAATAATCCAACATCCAAAGGCTTAGTTCAAAAAGTCCATTTCTTTACCAATGAAAGAATGTAATATATCAAATGTGTGTATAACTTGAATATGTAGAATTTTTAGGAAATTGTATAGGAATTGTGTGTATTGTAAAATGTTACTTCTTACATCTATTTATAAATGATGAAAGGGTGCTTGATAAAACAACACATCCTTTCGTAGCACCTAATTAGAACTTAACAAATTATAACTACTCACATGATATAAAAGAAAGTTTAATTAAGCTATTAGGTTTGCCCAAAACACAACTGCTTCCACCTTCTCATAACTCCAATGGATTCTAAGAATACATTTGTTCTATCAAAAGACGATTTAAGAGGATTTTATGGTTTTGAGTCTTGACAATGTTCGAAGGGTGCAATAGAAGATCTGGAACTTTCCCACATACGAGCAGATCATCCTCCTGCAGCGTGTGTTTTCTCTACTTTGATGGTGACTCATCCTTTGCACGCTTCATATTCTCCAAGCACAATGGCACACCGGAATGCAACATGATACATTAGTAAGGCTCAGAATGTTAGCGCCATGTTCTCAAAAACCTTTTGAATTCATCCTGATAACTTTCACATTTAGCTGCATCATGAATTCCCTTACATAAAATAAATTTTTGCTTATTGATGCTTATTGGAAATAATATATCTAGGCCCGACAACATGGGAAACCTCCAATTGCAACTTGACAGCTCATAGGTGTTTTCCGGAAATAATATCTCCATTGTACACTCTATATACCTGAACCAAAACAAAAACTCATTAGATGTGAATGAAAAGAAAAGAAAAATACTTATCTATGTACCCTTGTGAGATGTGGGCATAAAAATCTATGCATGCGTATTTTCCTTTGGCTTGACACACAAACAGTTGTGTGGCAAAAAGTAATTTGAATCATAGTTGGCATAATCGCCGAATAATCGGCGAGTTTTTACTAATCGCCGAGTTTTTGGGACTGGCGAGTTTTTCTCAGATTTAATCGCCAGAAAAAATCGCCGAGTTTTTGTGAAAAATCGCCGACTAATCGCTGAGTTTTTGCAAAAAATCGGCAAGTTTTTCAGAATTTTTTTTTTTTTTTTTTTTCAAATTTTTTTTTTTTTTTTTTGGTTAAAAAAAAAGGCAAAAAGCCTATATATATTATGTAAGATAGAGAGTTACAATATGCTAGTAGAGCTAGGAAGAGGAAAATGTGATTGTAATGATGTTTTTACTTCTAGTTTGACACAAATTATTTACTATTATGCTTCCCACCATCAGCATTCAGCATGAGAATGTGATTTTGAACTCATTAGATGCATCTTCTCATTGAAATTTGCAAAAAAATGTATTTTGAATTAAATTTTAGCGGTTTTTTTAGGTTCCCGAGTTTTCCCGAGTTCTTTTTTAAAATGGCCGAGTTTTTCCCGATTAAACTTTTGGGGGGCTCGGCGAGTTTTTGGATTTGGCGAGTTTTCCAACTATGATCTGAATCATAATATTCCTCCTAACACACATCGTTTTTCACTCCCCTACACTATATTTCTCATGGTTTACGAGATGATGCTTTTGTTGCTTATTATGATTATCTCTTCCCTTATTGTTGTATAGACACCCATGCGCATACAAGTCTGTAGATGAAGGACATATAAAATTGCTTTATCTGGAAGAAGATTATATTGCTCCACAACAATGGCTCCTGCAAAGAATTAAGCACATCCTTTTATTGATTTGCTTCAATGATGGCACACTATCGACATGTATAGTACTTCTATTCCTTCTTATGAATCCACTGCTCCAGTATTAAACTTCTTTTCCAGATTATTTACCCTATTTGATCTTTCATCCATTATGGCACTCTTCAATACGGAAATCCTGAATGACATTCCCAGTGTTGTCATGAATTCATCAGATATATTGTTTGAGTTGCTGTCTAAGCATTCATTTGAAATAAAATATCAATTCATTCTCCCCTTTCTTCTGAGGAACTGGTAAGCTAACTTCAAAGTGATCTCTTTATCTACGACTTCAGATCATAGGTTAGTTATCCTCTTTTCTTCACCAATGTGTCTCTGTATCTGAACTTCAGGCCATATCTGAATATATCCTCCATCTTTTGTCTAAGAAGTTTGTATAATCAATTCCTAAACCTCGTCAAATATTTTGTGTTTCATCAATAAATTGAATCATTAAACCTGCAACATCTCTAAATATGTCCACCTTTAATATTGATGATGACGAAACATGAAATCCTTTTGACATTATTAACAATATTTGCATAATATCCTTGCCATGCATTATTTCATCAATGGAGGCGTCAAAAGTTTTGAGGCTCCATCACCTCCGACTCTTTTAGTTTGTTCTGGATCCCTCTTTATATAGGAATCTTGAGGCTTCCACCATACGTAACGTAATCAGGGTTTGGAAACTTATAGAATGCTCGATCAAATAAGTCAACAATTCTTATTCATCCTTATCATCAAGATATTATGCCTTTATTTCATTGGCTTATACTTGTACCTTGGGATCCATAAAATCACACACCAATCCCAATAAGTCTTACCTAAACTTTGCCTCGATCTTGGTAAATGTTTCCTAGTTCGGTAGGATTCAAACACATAAAATTTTGTGCAATTATAAACATTGATGTGTATCTTGTGTCACTCGGAAAAAAATGATTCATCTGCTCAGTAATATATTGCGCTGGGTATCCATATACTACTCGGTTACTACTGCGCTTAGTGCTCATTTTGTTTGATGACTTAAACTCCATTCAATGTCCATATTTTTTCAGTGTCAGGGTTCACTGACTTCTTTTGGCTTACATTAACCAACCTTACTCTTCACCATAGTTTTGTGCTAATGACAACACTTAAAGGGATTTAGGAGTAACACATAGCATCACATAACACAAGTATTTGGCTCATGGAAACCCAGCTAGGGTGAAAACCACAGTGTTGAGACGACCCTCACAAAGTTCGCACTCTCCTGAAGTGCATCTGATCAAGAACTTATCTCTGTTACAAGTTTGCAAGGACACTACTAAGTGCTTGAACTTGTTAAAGTCCACCCTCAACGGGATTTTTTGTCATAATGTTTAGAAAACAATAGAAAAAATGATCTAAGCAGAATAGCTACTTTATTTAGCTTTGATATAGATCACTTTGATGCTCCTCGAACTTGTCTGCAACTTTTCTCTACTCTCCCTCAACTCTCCAACTGAGACACGATTGCTTACATTCTTGTCTCTACTAGCTACTACATGCTTCATCACTTGTGTTGATTGGGCACACTGGCTTCTCCTCAACACTATCTTTCACACTCTGTTCTTGACTTCTCAATGTCACCCTTCTCTCCTTGAGATTATAGTTAGCTCATCTCCATGACACTTTTGCTATTCAATATGCAATCTAATATTTATCCTTGAAACAATGTTCTCTTATATGATCTTTACGCGCTTTGCTTGAAACCCTAATCCGTGGATTCAACTTTTGAATTCTCAAGCCTATGCTTAGCTTGTACTCTTGTTATTGTCTTGTGTCGTTCTTGTTTGATGTACCAGGTACAAATAGAAGGCATGGATGTTCTCTAACTTTGATGGCTTGCATTGCTGGAAATAATTTAAATTTGAATTCTTTCGCTCGTCCTCGATGTGACAACACCATCACCATTAAGTGTAATTTCAGGTGCCTTATTACTTCTTTGTGATGTGTTAGTCATGGGTATCTTACCATTTGCTTCCTCCTACTATCACTGCTTAACCTTTCTTAATGACTAGTGGTCACACCACCTTTCTCGCATTCTTGACATCATTCTTCATATTCATGCGAACTTAGCATGACTTTGTCTAAGTGTGGTTGCCCTTTTTCACTGCCTCTGCTTGGCTTGTCCTTCTCATTCCTTCGGTCACACCCTTGAACTAGAGTTGCACATATGTACTCATAATGCTTCACCAGTCCTGGCTTCATACTGGTTGATGATCTATCTTTACCTTGACATCAATGACAACTTAGTCATAGCTGGTTACACATGTATCTCAACTGGTTGGTCCTTTAAAATTTTGTCAATTATGCCAACACATTGTAGGGTTTGTGATTGGTTTGTTAGAAATTTCTAAGGAATTGACATCAAGGAAGCTAGGAACACGTACCAAGGTAGCTGGAATTGCATATCCTACAAATTTAATTTGCTTCCGACTAAGTTGCCAGTTTAGACTTCGATATAGATACGGGTTCAAGGTTTAGGTTCGAACTCGTCCAATTTTTTTGGGTTGGGTTTGGATTCGTTACAATTTTTTTTTGTAATGCATACACACACATAGAGAAGCAAACAAGTTCATACACAAATGAAGGCAAGAAGTTTTTCTTTTCATTCACAATTGCATAAATGATATATACATATAAAACAACCCTTTTGGTCTTCTTAGTGGTCACTTTTAGGGTTGGAGGGTAAAATAGACCTAAGTTGGCAAAAAATCTTAGTGAAAAAGTCAATAAAAATGAAGTTTTCAGTCAAATTTGCCCTGAATTTGTTTTGGGTTCCTTTGTCCAAATCAAAAGTCTTCAATATTTGTCCAAAATTCTTGCAGGGTTCTTTTGAGAGAATCTGAGCAAATTTACCTAAGTATGACAAAATGTTTAGCGAATTCGAACTAAATCCGACTTTCCAGTGAACCGACTTCCGAATTCCACCTTGCAGGAGTGAATTTGGTAACTTAGGTTTCCGATGAGAATTATAATCTATAAAACTTTTTTCTTTTAGTTTTTGATTAATGTTTATAATTTTATTGATATGTAATATATGTAGCATGATTTTAATACTAGAATTGATATAAATAACAATATTTTTAAAATAGATAAATAATATCACACATTTAAATTAAAGATTTTGATAAATGAATATAGCATATTTTAATTATCTTTTCTTCTTCTTCTGATCAATACATTGTGGAATGAGGGTTCACTCCCATGTAGCATTGAGACCAAAAGGAGAAGAAAACTTCAGACTCGAGACTAGGGAGAAATATGATAGAGAGAGCGAACAAAATGAGACAACTACGACAAACCAATTTAACCGTCCACAAAATCAACTCAAGCTAATATGCAAGAAACATGGGAGGTCAAGCTTCCTTTTGTTGTTGCTTGCTCCTGGTAAGAAACTCTTGCATAGCCCATTCTATGACACCATCAATCAGGTCCAAAGTTTCCATCCTTAGCTTTTCAACTTCATATTCCTCAGCTCATGTCCGTCACTCTTTGAAATTGTGATATTGCTATCAAGATTTAACTATGTAGTTTTGAGTCAAACTCAATGACCCATGTTTCATGAGTAGTGGTTCGACAAACACATCTCTCATGAGAATGATGGAACACTTAGCACTCATTGCATCTAGGTGATGTTCATAGAGGTGAAGCGTGAAGACTTCCTAGGTCAGCCATCCCAATACCACTCCAACTCAAGCGTGCTTAACCATTGAGCTTCCTCCATGGTTAAACCCACTTTGCTTGCAACACCATTTGCGACTTATCACTCTTTGGGATGTTTGTCTTAGTTATCTTGTAGTCGAGGAAATGGTGCGAAAGTTTGTATAGGTCAAAACATCAACCTGCTCCAAAAGATAATCAAGCTCTACAACCAATGCCAAACATCTCTCCTCATGCCAGAGGACAAAGAAATATCGTAGTGTTTTGAAGCAATATTATCCATCTGATCTAAAACAACCATTGCATAAGTAGAAGGAAGGGCTGAGTTCTCAAAACCTTCCCCCAAAAACGCATAGTCTATTTGGTCTAGTGAGAGATTTTTCATGAAAACACTGCAATTTCTTCAAATGACATCAGCTTATAGGCCTCCTTCCTTGTGAACCCAGCTCTTGAAACTTAGAGCACGAAGATCATTTATAACTTTTACATGGCAGCCAACGATTTTGTGCCCTAGCTTATTGCATTTGAAGCAATCCTCAAGAAGCCCTTTGTAATTTAGATATTGCAGCCATAAGCCCATAGAAGAATTCATATGACTCGTGTGGTAGAGGCCTAGAGATATCAATTAGGGCGCATACTACGGTGAGCCTTTTTATAGCCAAGGAGGAATCATCCTCAACCTTGATGAGAATTTCAATATGGTTGATTAGGGACTCAATTAGCTAGACATTGCGCATAACCAAAGGTAAGTAAAGTGATTTGACCATTTGTAGGATCAAAAAGGAAGACCAAGGGGTCACAAAAAAACTAGTTCCACCATAAAATCAAGGCCTATTGTGTAGGAAAAACCTGCAACCTTCAGAGTTTAGAAAAGTTACAAGAAATTGTGGTCCAACAAATTCTTTAAAGGAGTCGTTAGGCTCTATTTTTACTCTAGGCTAAGAACTCAACCATAGACAATGTCTTCCCCACAGCTCGAAAAACTAGCCCCGAGTTCTAATTTCTGCCAAAACCTTTGAAACACACTTGTTTGAAATGTAAGAACCCAAGGGCTCAGAAGCTTGATTTACTAGTGCTACCCACAAAAAGGGGTTGGGAAGAATGAGAAATCTCTGGTAGAGGTGGGGGATTAGGAGCAAGGGAAATAATTTCTTTGGTCCTTACAAGCTGATGTACTTGTTGAACATTAGTTCTTAAATCAGCAAAAGATTTTGCCCTCAAAATCTGATCTTTGCAAAATGAAGTAAAAGAACGAAAAAGATTTGTGGTATTGTTGCATAGCTTGGAATTCTTGTCGGTTTGCTTCTTCAAAGCCTTAAGCAGAGAACCAGAGAGACAACCCAAATCAGAATGGCCAGCGTGACCTTGCCCTAGCCCTGCTTTGCACACCTTGCTCCGTCTTCGCTCATCCTTTTGAGATCTTCTTTCATCATGTCTTCTTGACTTTCCTCCCTTGTGGTGTAGCTACTTACCATCTGTTCACTTCTTTGGAGCTTGTAACTTGCATGTTTTGCTTTGCAATGTGATTATAATTCCAAGTAGCAACTATATATATTAACTATCAACAATAAATAATAGTGAAATTTTTTAACCTTTATATATAAAATTATAATAAATCAAATTATATTATAATTAAAATATATTAACGATGATTAGTAGTTATGAGTTTATATATATATTTCTAAACTGTTAATTATTCTTAATGTATCTTTATATATATATATACAGACACACACACACCAACCAAAAGAATATTAGAATAATCTTTAATGCTCACTATTGTAGCTTATTGTAAATATTAGAATGTTTCTAATATTTAGGTGTAGTCTAGAATAGATTGTTTCTATTCTATTCGATTCTCCTTTTGTATATATAGATCATTTTGATCTCTGTTTAATCAATGAAGTATTCTGCCATTTATGTTTGTAACATGGTATCAAAGCTAGAGTAATTTTTTGAAAAAAATTATAATTTCTTTATTGAAATTATCTGTTTTGTTTTTTCAAAATTTCTCTCTGAAAATCGCGATTCCTTCTGTTGCGTCTGGTTCGACTTTGAAATCCATGACACATCTCTGGTCTTTCCTTGGAAAAATCGTGGGTATTCCTCCCTTGCAACATCGAGGATTTTTTCTTTGAGATTCATGGCCTCCTCGTGGTCGATTTGTTTACTAATAGTGGTTCAAATCGCATCTGAAAGTCGCTTCTGCAAATCGTCTACAAAATTGCGGTTTTTGCTGGGCGTTTTTTTCTCTACATTTTTTTGCTATGCGTTTTCTCCTTCAAATAACAATCTCGACCATTTGAGGAGTCAAATCTCTACTTTTTCTGGGTGGTATCTGCCCCTAGTTGAACTTTGCAACAAAAAATCAACCTTTTCTTTTCAAGAAATTGCCAATTTTTTTCAATTTTGACCTACTAAGCCGTCAGCTAGGGTTTTGCCTGAAACCCTAATTTTTGGGGTCGAATTTTTTTCTAATCGCATATTCTTTGTGGGTTTTTCGAGATCTTAAATGGGTCTTCATCATATTTTTGTGGGTGCCTCGATTTTTGAGCCAACGGATCCGAATTTTTATAGCATATTATTTTTGGGTTTTTCGAGCTCTTGTCCATGTACTTCTCCGTTTTTTTGGGTCTTTCATTTTCTCACCTCGAAGTTTGTGCCATTTGACATATTCGCATATTATGACCATTTGTATTAGTAGCATCAGAAGTCAGAGTCAATTAGCAGACAAGCCAATGCTGCCCAACACTCAGAGCAGAAAGAATCTATCTACCATGCCTTTATGGCCAGCATACCTACAAATCATGTGAAATCTTGTGCTTGGTACATAGATTCCGATGCCTCCCGACATGTCACTCACAGGCGTGATTGGTTTGTTGAATTCACTCCCTATTCTAACTCAGTAATTTCTGGAGTTGGCAAAGAATACAATATTGTTGGCAAGGGCAATATTCAGATTCAATCCAGAGGAAAAAGACTCATGTTCCTCAATGTATGTTATGTTCCTGGCATGAAACATAATCTTTTGTCTGTTAGTCATATTATAAAGCACTCCCCTCAGTTGGATGTCGTTTTCAGTGGAAATAAGTGTTCGATTATTGATCGTGCTTCTCGCACTACACTTGTTGTCGGTCTTGAGGATCATGGCATTCATAGGCTTGTAGATTCAGGCGATTCCCTTGAGCATGCCTTCATCGCCAAATCATCCACTCTCAGCAGCCTTTGGTGTCAACGATACGGTCACCTGAACATTCAATATCTAGCACAACTTGCTTGGAATAATTTAGTCCATGGCCTACCTGATATCCAGACCCAGAACCATCACGATTGCGGAGCTTGCCAAGCAGGGAAGCAACATAGGACACCATTTAAGGATGGTGAATCATGGCGAGCATCTAAAGTACTCCTGCTGATGTATGTGGTCCTATAAATACTCCTTCTGTTATTGGGAATAGGTACTTATTACTCTTTGTGGATGATTTCAATCGCAACATGTGGGTGTATTTTCTTAAGCAAAATCAGATGTTTTTCTTGTATTTCAGTAGTTTAAAGCCCTAGTATAAAAAGAGTCTGGTTTCCCCATCCGTACTCTTAGGATCGATAATGGGGGGGAATTTTGTTCTTCTGCTTTCTCTGCCTTCTGTACTACTCATGGCATTAGATGTTAGTTCACCACACCTCACACCCCTCAGCAAAACGGTGTTGTAGAGTGTCGAAATCGTACCATCACAGAAATGGCTAGGGCTATGCTAGAACATAGAAATGTTCCCAGAAAATATTGGGCAGAAGTAGTATCCACAACTTTCTACCTTCTTAATTAGTCACCCACCCTTGCAGTTAACCATAAGACTCTTGAGGAAGCCTGGTTTGGTCGTAAACCTAGGATCAACCATTTGAAAGTTTTTGGCTCTCTAGCATATGTGTGGATTCCTAATGCCAAACCCACTCAGCTGGATTCCAAAGCAAGAAACTCATGTTTACAGGATACAGTTCCACACATAAGGCCTATAGACTGATTGATGTAAACATTGATCGTTTAATCTTCAGCCATGATGTTGTGTTTGATGAGGAACTCAGACCATTTCAGCTCTTCGCCTCCCCACTGCATTCCGAGATTCCGTCTTCAACAATCTCTGACTTGGGTCCTTCTATTTTATATGAGTCATCTGATACTACTGATACACCACCTCAGCCACCTCCAGATAATACAACTCTTGCTTCTGTTCCTCATCCAGCTATTTCGACAGCATCTGATATTGGCTCCTCTACTCTACGGCCAAAATGGTGGGCTCAAACGATTAGTGATCTTCATCCTGATGAACTCATTGAGGGTAGAACCTCCAGAAGTAAGAGCATTCAGCACAACATAGTTAATGTTGCGCTTATGGCCAACATCCACAATATCCCTGAGCCTCAGATATATGCAGAGGCCAAAGGAATTCTAGAATGGGAACATGCAATGGATGTTGAGCTTCAGAATCTTCAAAAGAATCACACTTGGGTTCTTTTAGATCTTCCTCCAGCAAAGAAACCTATTAGCTGTAAATGGGTCTATAAGGTCAAGTACCATGCAGATGGTACCTTGGACAAATACAAAGCCAGACTTGTTGCTCGAGGATTCACCCGACGCGAAGGTATTGACTATGAGGAGACTTTTGTCCTGATAGCCAAGATGAGCACTATTCACATTCTTCTTGCTATTGTAGCTCAGTATGGTTGGAAAGTTCATCAGATGGATGTAAAGAGTGCTTTTCTCAATGGTGAAATACAAGAAGAAGTCTACATGATGCAGCCCCTAGGTTTCAAGGTTGCCGGTTTGGAACCAAAAGTATGTAGACTCCAGAAGGCCATCTATTGTCTTAAACAGGCCCCTCGGGCGTGGTACATAAAGATTGATTAGTACTTGGTTAATCAGGGATTTCAGCGCAGCCCGTCAGATAGTAATCTGTATATTAAACACTCTGGTAATGATATTCTTTTTCTTGTTGTCTATGTGGATGATCTGATCATTACTAGGGGTTTAGAACATTTGATTTCAGATATCAAATAGGATCTATGTAGAAATTTTGATATGATTGATCTCGGATTGCTTCATTATTGTTTAGGTATTTAGGTTTGGCAGACTAACAATAGTATTTTTATGTCTCAGTCCAAGTATGCTAGAAATTTGGTTGACAGGTTTCGAATGCAGGATTGCAAACCTGCTTCCACTCCTATGGGGACTCGTCTGAAATTGTCCGCACAATCTGATTCTCCTCCTATAGATGAAACACTCTTTAGGCAGCTAGTAGGTAGTCTCATCTACCTTACTACTACTAGACCTGATCTCAGTTTTGTAGTCAGCTACATCTCACGGTTCATGACGAACCTCAAGACTGATCATTGGATTGCAGCAAAACGTGTGTTACGCTCTGTACATGGTACTTCAGATTATGGTCTTCTTTACACAAGGAGTACTACTCCTCAACTTAGTGGATTTACCGATTCCGATTGGGCTGGCTCAGTTGATGATAGGAAGTCTATTTCTGGCTATGTGTTCAGTCTCGGATCTGCAGCAGTTACCTGGACCAGTAAGAAGCAATAGGCACATGCACTCTCCTCTACAGAAGCAAAATATAGAGGAGCTGTCAAGGCAGCTTGTGAAGTAGTTTGGCTCCGTCAGATGCTTGTAGATATGCATATTCCTCAAGCAGGTCCGACTTCTTTGTTTTCAGACAATCAGGCAGTACTCAAACTTGCCAAAAACTCAGTGTTTCATGAACGAACCAAGCACATAGAGCTTCATTGCCATTATATCCAACAGTTAGTAGAAGATGAATCTATTCAGTTACTCTATGTCCCTGCCTCAGAGCAACCAACAGATATTTTCACAAAACCCCTTGGTCCTGACAAGTTTGTTAAATTCAAGGGATCTATTGGTGTAGTAAATAGATTGAGCATTAGGGGGGGGGGGGTATTAGAATAATCTTTAATGCTCAATATTGTAGCTTATTGTAAATATTAGAATGTTTCTAATATTTAGGTGTAGTCTAGAATAGAAAGTTTCTATTCTATTCGACTCTGCTTTTGTATATATAGATCATTTTGATCTCTGTTTAATCAATGAAGTATTCTGCCATTTACGTTTGTAACAAAGAATCAATTAAGGTCTTAAAATTCCTCTAATTTTGTGGCTCTCAAAAGCTATTGGGTGCTTATTTTTAAAGTAGCAAAAATTTACCTTGTTGAACTAAACCATGTTAAGGATCCTTTCTTTGTTAAATGGGTCAAGGGTGTTGTCAACAAAGAGAAACCTTTAATAAGTCTTTTATAGTAGCTAAAGAGGCCAAATAATTCTCTTTGTTGAGTCAATCTTTTTGTGAAGTTGATTGCTCGAATCTTCTCTTTGTCTACTTATACCTGGAGCATTGATAATATTCAAGCAAAACATATCGGTCATTCCAAATTAACATTGTACTCTTTAGCAAATAATGCTTGTGCCTGTAGAATGCCCAAAACTTCATCCAAATGTCTCAAATGTTCCTCCCAAGTCTTGTAAATAATTATGTTATTGAAGAAAACCAGAATAAGCTTCCTCAACTACTTATGAAGAACTTGTTTCATACATGATTGGAAGGTGGTTGGTGTATTAGTCAAGCCAAATGGCATTACAAAAAACTTGTAATATTGATAATGACACCTAAGACTTTTCATATATCTTCTTTGCAAACTCTAATTTGAGATACCCCAATCTAATGTGTATTTTTTGAGAATAGATTGAGCCATGCAACTCAATCACCAACTCAATGCTTCATGGAATTGGGTATTTGATTTTTAATTGTATTTTTGTTTGTCTACACACATTCGCATGCCTCCATCTATTTCCTTGACCAAGACTACTGATGAAACAAATGGGCTCAAACTAAGTCTAATATGATACATATTAAGAAGCTCAATTAGGGCCTTCTCTATCTCTTGTCTGTCTTCTAGGATGGCAATAAGGAGTGGTAGTCTCAGGTCTTTTACCCTCTTCCAATCCTAGGACATGCTCAAACCTAGTACTAGGTGGCGCTCTAGAGTGATTTTTTTTTTTGGGCTTATCCATAATAGATTGGACATCTGCATGATATGTATTATATTCCCTTAAAGAGTCTGCAGTAGTTACCAAGCATCGGGCTGCCCATGAAATGGTACCAGCCTACAAGGAGAACACTACAATAGCTATGGATTGTGGCTTTCTGGTTTTAGTCAACATAGTTGGAATGGAAGAAAAGACAAACGATTTTTCCCAAGACACTGTTGAGTAATCGTAATCAAACATTATGATGAAATGAATGAGGGTTTGTTCCTTGTGGATTCATGACACTTGAGGGCTACCTGACTTTTGTACTGTTCTTGTTAAATCAATCTACTTTTGTCTTTGAGGAGACAAATTTGTTGAGTTGTGCTTAATTTGCATGTTTCTCGACCCTCTCTTTTTAATTGTTTGAGTCTTGCTTGTTTTCCTCTTCCTTTTCATTTCTTCGATCTTTCAGCCAGCATATTCCTCTCTTTCTTGACTTTTTGATGGTGTAGAAAATGTGAGATACTGATCTAATGCCCAGACTGTATCCTAGAAAAGTGACAAATCCCAAGGTGTGTATTAGATTATTGCATAATAACACTGACAATATAATATATTTAATGGTATGGTTGTTTCCTCAATCATAACGTGATTTACCATACCTGACCTATGACAGAGAGTGCATGCTGGTAACCATGTCATCAGTCCTCATATATGGGGTGCTTAAGGAGAGGATAAGATAGCTGGGAACTCCGCACTCATGTTGAGAACAACACCTTTTGTAAAAAAATGAAAAAGATATTACACCATTGTGATGCAATTATATGATTCATATTCAATTTCTAAGTACAAATTGACAGTCATAAAACTGCGACTTTTGGCATTGCTTACTCAAACTTCAATTGTTATAGATGTTTTGATCAAGTTTTAAAAAGTAGAGTTCTGCTGTAGTATTGATTTTTTTCTGGTCCATTTTTTTTTGTTGCCACATGTAGATCTTGGTGCTGTGTTCATCAGAGATGGTCGTTGACTGAGATTTTTGTAAATTGCTATAGGCATATATATGTGTGTTTGCGTGAGTGTATATTTGAATTGCTCAAGATACTGATTGCAGTGACAAATATTGCAGACTTCATAAATTCCCTGATTCTAATAGAATACTGCCAAACTTACTAGTTACATATTTTTTCTTTAGTGGGAGTGGAGATGTCGGGCAAAACTTGCAGTGCGTGGTACATCAGAGAGACCACAAATCGGACTTTATGAAGAGGGTACACATAATGTTGTGGATATTCCTTCTTGCCGAGGTTTGTAATAATGGTAGCTTAAGGTCTTTTGTTTTATTTATCTTGATTGTTTATTTTGTCACCGTCTTTTGTTTGTATGTATTTGAGTCCAAATGAACTTCGGTGGGAAAAATGGAAAGCTTTTGCACTGCATCATGGCTTGCTTTGATATAATGTCTTCTTGAAATTCAGTTTTTGAATAGGTCAGTTATTTTTCCCTGATTTTGCAGTGAAGAGAATTTAAGTGCTGAATATAGGGAAGGGAATTCCTCTACTTTAAACATCATATTTTTGAGGAATCTGCGGGTTTTTGGGAATACAGATTAATTTTGCCACAGGAAATTTTAGGTTGAGCTATTGTTTAATAGCCAAGTGGCCAGTATACAATGTTCAACTTCCTATTATTTGTCTCTTACATTCTTTAAAATTGATCTTGTTCTAAGTCTATTTGTGAGTAATTTTAGTTCAACTCTCTTCGGATCTTGTAAAATGAATACAAAGTGGAAAGTTGACAGGAAATTAAAAATCATTAGCTGGCACCTGGAGTAGGTTCTGTTGTTAAATATTGTAATGAGAACATTAGCTATAAAAAATGCTTTGTTGCTGACAAAACTTTGCTATTAGTTTTTGAATTGTTGGCATAGATAGAGGGCTTTGGATTATGTATAGTTTGGTTTGATATCTCTCTTAAATGACGAGTTTTGGTTGGCCAATGAATGAATAGTAAGTCAGAAATGGGGGTAATGGCTGATCTGATAGATGTGTCCTGTACCAAAAACTTGCACTATTTCGTATCTTAGTCAACAATAATTTGATGCTGTTGCATATATGGTAAGAGTTGGAGTAAGCCGAATTTTGTACAAATCATCTTTGGAATAGCCTTGCTTATAGGGAGCACATCAATTAATTTATCTTGTTAATGAGGCATTATGTCTTCTTTTATACCTTTGGATTGAGAGACACCAACAAGTTGAAATAAGGGTGCTGCAATAGTGTGATGGAAGGTGTTGTCGGGAAGAGGAAGATCAATATAATGATAGATTCTGAGAAAAATTAACACCCTTGAGCCCATATACAAGTAGATAAGATAAGATAAGATAAATATATTAATGTCCAACAAAAGACCACAAAAAGGTCTATGGGACTGAAAGATTACAGCATGATATTTGACAACAACAGGACCACCAAATGGTGTCCGAGAAAAGAGAGCAACAAAAACAAGAGGAATAAGAAAGATACAGAGAGCGGCAGCAACAAGGACTAGGAGTCCTTTCCAGGCAAAAATAAGTCAGCTACCGAAGGAGAAGACTGTGGATGTATAGAACCTCTAGTTAGCTTCTGCGAGCTCGTGGAAGACTGTGTCCGGGGTCTGACAGATCTGGAGTGACCATAGGATCTGGTAGAACTAGACGACCTCTTCACACCGCGTAAAGGAGATAAGGGTGTCAAAAAGGCAGTAATGAGCTGATTAGATGAATGTCAGTAAGGAAGAAGTGACTATAAAGTACTATCCCGAAGCAAGGTAGCCTCCTAAAGATAAAGTGCAAGACATCTCTGATCACAGTAGCTAAAGAAGTTTGAAAGAGAAGAACAATCCTGAAACAAGTAGTAAAATCTCCCTTTGATCTCATAATAGACAGGGCAACGGAAAATAAAGTGAATCTTAGTCTTGACCTCTTGTAAAGTACACAATTTACAAATCTGCTCTCCACTGTCAATATGATGGTTAGTTTGAGCCCGAAGACAGTGAGAACCGACCTTGAAGGATCCTAGGGAGATACGTAGGGCATGAGACCACCGCCGAGGTAAGTAACTAGAAAGAACAATAATCCCATTACAGATCTCCAAAAAGTGCTCTGCATAAAAGGTCATCCTTGGACGTAACCCATTGGGCGGGCTAGTCTAGGTAGTGATGATAGACTGTCTGTATATATCTAAAAGAAGATGCTATTGGTGTTAGGGAGAACAATGAGGAATAGAAAGATTTATTCAGCTTGTGCAATAGAGAGTAAATGTAGAAGTCACAATTGGTAGTCAATAATCTATATCTAGAGTAGTGGTTGGAACTCTGAATCTTGAGACAAACAGAAAATAGATTTAATAACTGGAAAAAGTAAAAACATTTGCTTAATCAACAACAATTTTGACTTGGTTGGCCTAGGAGGTGTTGTACAAGAGTCCATGGATGAATAAAAGCTGATTGATGAATCCCTTGGCAAGAGAGAATTTTCTTCCACGAGAACAATCCTAGTGACTTTTCTAGGTAGATTTGATGGGCATCTTTATGAAAGCATAAAGGTATTGAAGACTTGCTAGTCAATGATGATGATTCAAGAAGTCTAGAACAACCGAGAGGATGAATGAAGTAACTTATGAAAGGTAGGATGAGCAAAGTGTTGCATGAATTGCTTGAATCAAGGGAAGAGTTGGAGCTTAAGGCATGTCTGAAAATTTTGTGAAATAATTCGAACATGCAAGATAGGATTTTCAAAGGAAAAAGATTGCCCATGAGAAGTGTTTAGAGACTATTAAAGTGATGATTGAAAGAGATCAATAAAATGATGTTTTGAGTCCTAGTATAGGAATAGAAAACTACCAAATTTTGTGCAAAGATCGGATTTAAGGCTTTCTCTAATATAGTAGGTTATTCATAACAATCTGGATCACCAATGGACATATTGATGAACGACATTAGTGACAGTTGTTTTGGACCATTCTTAGTTGTTGATGAATGACGAGTACATAGACACAACTGTGGAAGAGTGGAACACTTTGGAGAAATATTGGAAATCATTAGAGAAAGAATTCAAATGCTTGGAGACAACCACAAAATTGTTGCTGAAGTTTACAACACTTGACAAGAGAAACATGTGGGTCTATAATAGACAGCTCAATATTATTGTAGCATCTTGAGAAAGAACCAGCCATTTTATTTCGTATAAATGGTAATCCATCAAGGCATTAATGCATTGCTTATGGAGAATAATAAAGCTGGTCCTACCCTTGTTGCTCTAGGAATTATACAACAGGGAAATGCTCATTGAAAGTGAGGACAAGACATCAATGTGCATGAGAATAAAGAGTTGTGACTTTAATTAAGTAATTGTAGTGGACTAATGTATGTAGAAGCTCTCAAGAAAGACATGATGAGATTAGTGTAAGGGGTTAAAGGAGGGTAGAAAGAAGTAAAATGAATATATGTGGCATGATGACTTGAAATGTTATGCCCCACTAAAGGGATCAATTAAGAACCCATAGCCTATTCTTTGTTCCCCTCAATCAATAAGGGCTTATAAAAGAAAAAATAATGTTTTAAGTTTAGCTCAGTTATTTCATTTCAAAAGGGTAACTTAAATATTATTGTAGGGCCTATGTAATATTTAAAAAACTCTAGTTGATGTGTAACTCACAAAGTGCCATTTGATATTATCTCAACGTATTTTCAAATATTTTGAATGTTTAAAGTAAATAAAAAATCGAATAAAGTAAATCAAGGGCCCAAAGTGGATGCCTATGAAACAGAAGTCAAGCCGGAAAGTAATATCTGATTTTGTCATTTTGTTTTTCCTTACAATTTTGAGTTTCTAGAATTCAAGGACAAAATCTCTTAATGTGGCAGATTTGGAAGACAACTATCCTCTTGGTTTCCAATTCTGAATCCTCTTATCCCTTACAAATGATTCTATTTGGAGATCACAATTGTGCTGATTTGTTGAAGAATAATTAAGGATTTGAAGTCATTTTTAGTTGCTATAGTGCTGCTATTGTGTGAAAGGCTATCATTTCATTCCTATTGCTGCTGTACAACTATAGATTTGATGATTTGGAAGAGATTTGATTCTAAATGATGTTCATAAGAGTTTTGATACCCAAGTTACTAATTTTGATATATATGTGTGTGTATGTTATGCATATATGTGTGTGTATATGTATATATGTGTATGTATATACATGTATGTATGTACATATGTATGTGTATACGGATACATACATACATATTTGTATGTATGTATATATATGTGTGTGTGTGTATGTATATATTTACATATGTTGGTTCTGCCGTTTTCATTTGTGTTTGTTGTTTCCATTATGCATTGTGCAAAACATCGTATTTTCACATTTATTTGCAGGTTCCTAGACTAGCTGTTGGATTGTCGCAGCCATTAGGTTGCCACAACTCTGATTGTAATGCCCCCTCTTTAAGCCTATTCAGTGTAGTGACTTTTGGCATGTTGCTAGGGTTCTTGTAGGCTAATGTGGTTGATTAGGAAACTCCATAGTTCTTGGAACCATTGCAGCTTAGTTCTTTCAACATTTTTTTCGTTGTCAGTGATATTTGCGGGGATGCTTTTAGAAGTGTTTTTGGGCACTTGATTTGCACTTCACTCTTCTTGGAGTCATTGCTGTATTTAGAATGGCAATGGTTTTGTCATGTCCCCTAGTCTCCTCCAATAGTATTTAATAATAAATATAATAAAATAAATGAATCAATTTAATAATAAATTATAATGTAATTTATTATTAAATAATACAAGATAATATAATATAATATTATAAACAAATATAATATATTATCAATCAAAGATTATATAATATAATAATTATAATAATTATAATATAATGAAACTCTTAATGTGTGAATAAATAAAAATAATATTATCTATTAGACCTGCCTCTTCAAGGCGTCTATTTGAAATAATATAAAAGACAATCATGATGGAATGAGATAGGGGGAGAAGAAGGGAAGATAGGGAAAAAGACAAGGAGTGGTGATAATTATTCGAACTCACCCATGAATGAGAAAGATATGAGAGAACATACAGAGACATAGGAAATACAAATTTGTAATAAAAACATCCACTCATGCAGAATTTAAGAGACGGAGACTCAAACATGACAGGAGGAATTATGGTAGACCGATTCCACTACATGAGAGGAATTAGAAAATAATACAAATATTAGTAAAGAGAACTACGACAGTGACAATATACATTAGCAAGCAAATCAGGATATTCGACATGATTTCTCTGTGTTTTGTATAAACAGTTCAGATCGAATGGGATAAGATGACAGGAGACTACACACAATCACTTACATGACCAAATAGTTTCAGTGATAACAAGATATACATTCAATTCTTTGATATTCATATGATTTAGTCAATCACAACACCCTTAAATCATAACGTGCAGCACAAAGAAGAAGCATTAAAGTTGAAGCATTTGCAGGTCTTCAAAACCAATAATATAGTCACCAAATTCATTGGACACAATCACAACATAATTGCGGTGGCTGTTAAGAAGAAGGTGGAGATGTTCAGACTTATTCAGAACTAGAAGTGATGATATACAAACTAGATAACCATCGAAAATTGGAAGAGAAGATTACTGGTCAGTAACAGGAAGATTTTGGAGATTTTTGAACAGTCAAATGAGCAATAATAAATACCTAGCAATCGATGGATGAAGTTCTATAAATTTATATTATCTAAATAGGGAACAGTGGCATATGTTTATATTAGGATCTCAGAACATTGGCATGCTATATATGATATAAGTTTATACCAGTGACAAGATGACATAGAGAGTATCACAGTTTAGAAAAATGAATATTAACAGCGACCAAAATTGAAAAGGAATATATGATCGGAAAAATAAACTGTTGGCAGAAATGAATACATTCAGCACCTAAAATATGATCTTAAAGAATCAGAGATGACGTTACAGGCAGACATCCCATTCGGCAGAATCAAAATATTCACATAGCAGCTGCAGGGAGAAAGAAAAGAATATGAAATGATGACAGTGAATGGTACTAGTATAGATGTTGCCATCAGGAGTCCAAATGATCATATCAACACAAAGCAAAGCCCTGTCACAGTCATATACAGTGATTAAATTAATTATTAAGCATTGAACGTGTAATGTTCTAGTCCTCTATGATCAGAACAGAACAAACAGTAAAATAATGGTGGGTGGTATACTTGTGTGGGTGAGGTACGGATGCTGTACGGCATCAAGAATGTTGCTCAGGTAAGTGTGTACGGGAGGCCATAGGAGGCTGTATGGGATGCCATAGGAGGCCTTACGGTAGCCAAACTTGACTGCACGGAAGATGCTTGGCCATACGTTTGATAGGACAATCCCTACGGTGTTTGGAGGAGTATGTTTGTTGGCCGTACGACGGATACAAGCAGGGCCATATAGGAGATTTTAGAAGGCCGTAGGGTGGATACAAGCAGGGCCGTATAGGAGATTGTAGAGGGTTGTACGGTGGACACCAAATGTGGCCGTACGGACGATTTCAGAGGGTGTAATGTGAGTCGTACAATGTAGGTGTCTGTGTCCGATGATGTGGTCTAGATGAAGTCGGTGTTGGTGGGGATCAAATTACTAATACAACCAAGATAAAACTCGAAACAAGAAATGGAGAGTGAACACAGTAACATTCAATTGATATTCGCAATATGATGGTGCTCCGATTTGCCAGATTTGAGCGAAGTATTACAGGCAACGAAATAGGGTGAGGGTTGAATCCCACCGAAATTGGAATAGCCAAGCAGGGAAGATATTTCACTTCTGAAATGGCGAACAACAGAGAATCCCAACTGGAATTCGCAGTACAAAGAAATAATTCAAATTGCATACCTAAATACTACCTACAATCTGTGCTTAAATACCCGCCGAGAAAACTTTCCAAGGGTGTAGAAAGATAACCGACGACGGCACAAACTACGAAACAAAACAAAAATGGGTCCGAGATATATTAAATCAATCGGCCCATTAACAATAGTTTGATAAATAATTTATTTTATAACGAGAACATTACAGTCCTCCCGTCCCAAATTTTGCTTGTCCTCAAGCAAATGCAATGCCGGGTGCTGGAGAATGTGTTTGCCTTGCCACGTCGTGTCATCCAATGGCAAGTGTTTCTAATGCACCAAATATTCCTTCACCATGGGGTTCCAGCTTCTTCTTATGTACTTTGATGATCTCAGTTGGTTCCAATATGAGCTTTCCTTCTTCATTGAGTGGTGGACGATTTGTGGCTACTGTGACGTTCTGCCCCACGGCCTTCTTTAGGCATGAAACATGAAAGAAGTTTTGAATACGGCTTCCCTCCAGACATTCCAGCTCGTAAACAACTTCTCCAATGCGACAAACTACGCGATAGGGGCCATAAAATCGTGGCTTCAATTTTTCTTTTCCCTTTTCCTTCAATGAGGATTGTCGATATGGCTGGAGCTTGAGATAAATCAAGTCCCCTACCTTGAAACTCCTCTCCATTTGGTGTTTGTTAGCGTACATCTTGTGATGATTCTGTGCCCATTGTAAGTTTTCCTTCAGGTATCGTAGGATGTCCTGTCCCTCCTGAAGTCAGTTCCTCGCCCTTGGTGCATGACTGTCTCCCAGCATTGTGTCGATGGAGAGGGGTTCGTGCTCGTACAGAGCTTTGAATGGTGCCATCCCGATGGACATGTGATACATGGTATTGTAACAGTATTCTCCTAGGTGTATCCACTTGATCCACGCCTGTTGTTGTGCTGAAACATAGTTTCGAAGGTAACCTTCGAGCTACTTGTTCACAATCTCCATTTATCCATCTGTCTGAGGGTGGTAACTAGTACTATGTGACAATTCTGTATCTGCCAATTGAAACAGTTTTGTCCAGAAGATAATAATGAATCGCCCATCTCGATCACTGACAATGTTTCGGGGTAACTTGTGCAGACGAAAGACTTGTCTAAAAAACAAATCGACAACTTGTGCGGCCTGAAAATCTGAGGGGATGGCGAAGAAATGTGCGTACTTTGTCAATCTGTCAACCAACACGAAAATACATTCCTTTCCATTCACCTAGGGAAGCCCTGTTATGAAATCCATTGAGATACTTTCCCACTTATGTTCTGGAATCGTAGAGGTTGCAGTAATACGATAGGTAGAGTATGTTTGGATTTGTTCTGTTGGCAGACTGCACACTCTTACATACTGCAATATGTCTCCTTTAAGTCCTTTCCATGAAAACCTCCCCCGGAGAATTCTGTAAGTTTTGAGGAAACTCGGGTGTCCTGCCAAGGGTGAGTTGTGTACCTCCTTTAGGATTTTCTACTTCAATTTGGACTATGGGACTAAAAATATCCGACTTTTATAGTAAATGATCTCATCCACCACTTTGTACTGATCATCCTTGGTGTTGCCATCCATTAGCTCATAGGCAAATGTGTTTTTGAAATATTCTACCAACAAATGTGCTTTCCAATCAGCTGAAATTTGGGTTAGTAAGCGAACGGCGGATTTTCTGGACAAAGCATCTGCAACCACATTGTTATTTCCTTTTACATATTCAATGTTAAAATCAAAGGCCTGAACCTTGCTTACCCATTTTTGTTGCCTCTCGTTCAAATCCCGTTGCTCCAGAAAATATCTCAAACTATTGTGATCCCTGCGGATAACAAACTTGGCACCTACCAGATATTGCTGGAACTTGGTTAGTGCATGTACGATGGCCAAGATCTCTGTGTCGTAGATGGAATATAGGCGTTTTGTTTGCGTAAGTTTCTTGGTTTCATAAGCTATGGGGTGTCTATCTTGCATCAGTACCGCACCAATGCCTTCTCCGGACGAGTTACACTCCAAAATGAACGGTCGAGTAAAATCAGGTAATGCAAGTACGGGACAAGTGCTCATTGGCTTTTTCAACTTATCAAAAGTGAGTTGTGCCTTTTCATTCCATTGGAAAGACCCCTTCCTTGTTAGATCCGTTAAGGGTGCGCGGAGCTGAGAGAAGCCTTTAACGATCCTCTGGTAATAATTGCATAGTCTAAAATCCTTGTCAAATCCGTTAAGGGTGCGTGGAGCTGAAAGAAGCCTTTAACGATCCTTTGGTAATAACTGCATAGTCTAAAAAACCCTCGCAAATTCGTGAGTGATATTGGGGGAGGCCAATTAAGGATAGCTTGAATCTTTTCTTGATGAACTTGAACTTCATAATTATTGATGACATGCCCTAGGTACAGTATTTCTATCATATCGAATTCACATTTGGATTGCTTGGCGAACAAAGACTACTCCTTCATGATTCTTAGGACTTCATCCAGAGGCTTCAGGTGCTCCTCCCATGTCCTGCCATAAATAAGATCATCAAAAAATACCAATAAGTACTTATGCAATTGTTTGTTGAAGATGCGATTAATGCATGATTGGAATGTAACAGGTGCATTTGTCAATCCGAACAGCATGACCAGGGACTCATAATGCCTGTAGTGACAACGAAAAGCTGTCTTTTCCACGTCTTCCTCCCTCATGTGGATCTGATGGTATCTGGAACAGAGATCTATTTTCGAAAAATAGACTGCGCCATGCAATTCATCCAACAACTCATCTATACTTGGAATGGGATATCTATTTTTCATTTTTTTTTTGTTCAATGCTCGGTAGTGCAGACACATGTGCATCGTCCCGTCCTTTTTGACCAATACCACTGATGATGCGAAAGGGCTAGAATTGGGACGGATCCATCCTTTCTCTAGCAGTTCCTGAATCATCTTTTCAATCTCATCTTTGAATTTCTTGGGATGGCGGTATAGTGTGGTTATGACTGGCTTGGCTCTTGCTTCCAATTTGATAGTATGTTCAAACCCTCGATGCGGTGGTATGCCGAGGGGAATGTCTATAAAGACTTTATCATGGTGGTCCAAATTTTTTTGGAGATCATCATCTTGGGGAGGTGTCTGTTTCCCTTAAGGTTTCGTCGAGACAAAACAATGTGCAGCCCACGCATTGTCATCACGTCGAAACATTGCCTCTATTTGATGTGTAGAAACTTCCTTCAGACCTTCATTTGCCATTCTGTGGAGAACAACCTTCTTTCCATTGACAACAAAAGTGAAGTCCATCCATTTGAAACTTTGAGTGTATTCATTAAGTGTTTCCATCCACTGTATGCCTAGGATAACCTCCATATCATCAAGATCTACTATGAACTAATCTTCGATCATTGTGTGATTCGCCATTGTGATACTTAGCTTAGGAACAAGGTGTGTGCAGGGCAGGAGAGACCCTCCGGCAACCTTGACTTGAAATCCTACGTGCATCTCCGTAGGCAAACCTCTTCATTTCACCAGAGAGGAGTTTATGATGTTTAGTTTAGCTCCACTATTGAGCATCACCATAACCCTTTGTCCATGAAGGGTTCCCAGTACACGAAACACTGTGCACCTTGGGCTATCAGCTAGGACGATAGTTCCTCCATGTCATACCAACGTTGCAATTCTTTTTGTACGGTTCAAACTAACCATGTTGGTGTCGTCATGATGTTGGTTGTCTTCGGCAAGTATTTCTTCCTATTCGTCCTCATCATCAGAAACAACCTCAATGTAATGGATCCTGAGGCATTTGTGACCAGGGTCCCAAGGTCCCTTGCAATTCAAACACAGTTTTTTCCTTCAGATTTCTTGTTTGGTGGCTTCATCCAATGATGGCATCTTGGGTGGAGGTTTATTATCTCTGTCCCTTGGAAATATCGGCGGGTTGGAATGTGAGTAACTTTGCGAGGATGATGCCGATGATGATGCCATACTCCATGCCTTCTTAATTGCCTCCGATAGGGTGGCAAGATTGAACCCATTTACCCAAATTTTCAGTGGTTCTATTAGTCCGTCCATGAAGAGCAATATTTGTCTTCTTTTAGAAATGTTCGTGACCAAAACAGAGAGTTTCTGAAATTTCGCAATGTACCGGTCGACAGATACTGTTTGTCTCAGCTGTGCTAGATCTTTGAAATTGAGTTCCGGATCTTTATTGTTAAATTGATCTATCAATCTCTTAGTGAACTCCGCACAAGTATTTATTTGATCATGCCCCAGTGTGATGGTGCCGTGATGCCACTTTTCATGCGCAACTCCCTCCAAGTGTAATGCTGCAAATTTGATTGCTTGTTCTGGCATGGGATTAAGCTAGAAGTAAGTATTGACCTTCATTACCTATGCTTGCGCGGATATAGATCCGGATCCGTCAAATGGAGACAAATTTACTTTACTCAACTTCCTCCTGAGATCATCATTAAAATATCCTCTGTTTCTGCCTCTCGAATATCTCATTCTTAGATCTGCATAATCTTTGTAGGATATATCTTCCTCAAAATTCGCATTCTTCCAGTCTTCTTAGCTGCTCTTGCATTTCTTCAAAGGTCGGCTGCTTCCCTTCTATTGGTGTTTGAAAAGATGGCATGGAAGGTCGAGAGCGTGTAGGATGAGGGTTTGTTTTACTCGACACCGAGTCTGTGCTGTGACCATTTTGTTCTTTGGATATTTTATTGTTTGCTAATTTCTTGAGATTTTCTTCCATGAGTTGCTGAGTATCATTGATCTATGCTTGATTCTTCGCAAGTTCTCTCAGTAGTGCCACGAGTTCAGAAGCTGTTGGTTCCGGTTTGACAGCCATTCTATCAACGGAATGGGTTCTTTGTCTCTTTTGGCTATAAACTCTCATTCATTGTTCATAGGCTGGCAGGATCGAAACGCTCTGATAACACTGTAATGTTCCAATCCTCCTTTGTGATCAGAACAAACCATAAAATAATGGTGCGTGGTCTACTTGTGTGGGTGAGGTACGGATGTCGTACGGTATCAAGAATGTTGCTTAGGTAAGTCTGTATGGGAGGCCATAGGAGGCTGTACAGGATGCCACAAGAGGCCGTACGGTATGCCACAAGAGGTTGTATGGCAGCCAAACTTGACTGCACGGAAGATGCTTGGCCATATGTTTGATAGGACTGTCTGTATGATGTCTGGAGGAGTATGTTTGTTGGCTGTATGGTGGATACAAGCAGGGCCGTATGAGAGATTTCAAAAGGGCGTACGGTAGATACAAGTAGGGCCGTATGTGAGATTGCAGAGGGTTGTGATGGGACTCTAAAATTTTGGCAAAATTTCGAGTCCCAACTATGATGCCAAAAGGAAAATCTTCAAGTCTTACCCTCTAATTATGATTAGAATAGTAAACTAAATGAGAGAATGCTGGAGGATCATGATTATATGATGCCTATCTTGCTATAAGAGCTTTAGCCTTTGATATGGAGAAATGCAGTTGGTTGGATGAACATCATAAGCTGGCAAATGATCTGAGATCTATAGTCAACTCACATGCTGGGGATAACGAACTGAGATTTTTAGTTGATGGTGTCATTGCACCATTATGAGGAGAATCATCACAGCAGGGCATCGTATTACTTTTTGGCCAATTGATTCATTCAAATATGGACTTGATCAGAACTGTTTCTGAAATCCATATGAATATTATAAAGACTTGAGTTTAAAATTATAAATACTATAGAAGAATCAATAGTTCGAGGCCAAAATATTATCATTCAAACTTTCTAAAGGAAAGAATGTTGTGAGTCACTACCAGTGGAAACTAAGTTGAGAACAAGCCAAGAGTATAAAATTCAGATCATGCTTTTCAAATATTTATAGCAGATGGCTGTATATGAATTTATTGGAGCGTATGAGAGAATAATAAGGAGCATCTACATCGATTCAAAATACACTTCTTGAGGCTAATAACCTTGGTTATCTTTTTACTTATATTGCTGGCCGAGCATCATTGTTATGGAATCTCCAGGATCATGTTTGTGAATTGGCACCCATTATACTTGCTTTCATAGTGGAAGATGGTTTTACAATCATAAAGTAATTTCTGCATCAACAAAGATTCCAGTATATTGTGCAGCCCATTTCCAAAACACAAATAACCATTGTTTGGAAAATTGCGAATACAATTCAATAAGTGTGGTGAAAATGAGGATGTTGTGGTTGAAGAGTCTAAACAGAAACTTCAAGCAATGTCGTCTTCAGCCTACAATGATGCTGACCAGAATACACAGCCCAAGCGATCAGTCTTTCATTACTGCGAGTTAGGAACAAAGATGGGTGTGGGCATACTGGGATGCCTTGATCACTGTTCAAAACCAAGATTTCCTACAATATTAGAAGACAAAAATGAATGAATGAACACTATCTGTGAACCACTGTTTGAAATGGAAAGGAGTAATAGGAGCAACTGGAATCTGTAGGTGACTGGTGGACGTCTAACCCGTACGCCCTAGTAAAAGTTTGCATCGCTTGTGGAAGACATTGATGCCAAGTGTAAAAAGCCTTGTTTGGATGTTTGCCTGCATTGAAGACAAAGGAGTCAGGAAGAAACTCATGCCTTAAAATGATTAGGGAAGCCGTCGAGATTCGAACCAAGCACGGGATTAATGGAAGAAGTCGCCGCATAGGCTCCATCAAAGATAAAATAAATTCTCCTATATGCCAACGTAAAGTGTTGCCTGAAACAATACCTCAATGAATTAATAAATGGAAACTATATGAAAGCCCGATAAAATTTAATTAAAGGAAATGTTTTGGAGATTTGTCGGCAAAGAAGAAAAGCTCGATAATCATAAAGCTAATAGGTGATTATATTAAAAAGGTTGCAATTAAAATAATCTAAAGCAAAGTATTAATAAATAAAGGATGCGATCTTAAGTATTGAAAGAGAGTAACTTTTCTATTTGAAAGGTCGCACCTTTAGAAGAGAAAGATATATACAAGGAAGATATTGTAACAACTCATGGGAGAACACTTTATATTAAAAAAAAGAAGAAGAATTTTATATTTTTATTGTACGGAGGGATAAGGGCTATATTATGATTTTGTAATAACAATGCCATTATTTTATTTTCAATAAAATAAAATGTCTTTTGTTTATCTTTAATGGTGTGGAGATTTAAAACTGCAGGCGAATCGTCCTTCATAATTATATTTTAAAATTCTGTATATGATTTTGTTATCAGATAAGTGGACATGGTCAATTAAGCATTTTAAATTTGATCATCATAGGTGTTGTGAAATATTTAATTGTTTCCACAGCTGTGTCCAGTTTGTCTCAGTGGAGTTAAAATTCAATCTGGACTAATATAAGATTGCATCATAATTGGTCTGTCACATTTGGATTATCAAAATTATTGGCAGTATAAGTGCATTGAACATTATGAAGTTGTATGTAAAAATTCACCGAAGTTGACTCTATCGCCTGGATGAGCGAAGGCACTGGTCTTTTTATTGAAGTCAAAAAATCTATACATTCCTCCTGCAAGCATCAAATTAATTATTATTCAATTGTTCAAAACATTTAACCATTATTCAGCATCCAGTTTCAATTTTATTGAGTTCAAGGACCTTGCCAGCTGGAGAACTCCAGAAGTTTAAATTCGCTATAGAAAAGCCTTGAACCAGGCTGTTAGTGTTCAAGGTGAAGGTTAACCCGCTTGGGTGTAGCGGAGCCCGAAGTGCAGGGGAATCTAAACGATTTCCGTTCGTTGGCCAGAACTGATTGAGAAATCCTATCGGAGAAGTGGCAGGCTCTTGGATTTCCAATCTGCGGTTTTGGGAACCAACAGGTTGTACAGTGGACAGCAAATATGGCCATACGAACAATATTAGAGGGTGTAATGTGAGCCATACAGTATAGGTGTAAGTGTTTGATGAAGTGGTGTAGGTGAAGTTGGTGTTGGTGGGGATCGAATTACTAATACAACCAAAATAAAACTCAAAACAAGAAATTGAGAGTGAATGCAGTAACATTCAATTGATATTTGCAATATGATGGTGCTTTGATTTGCCAGATCCTAGCAAATTATTATAAGTGATGGAATAGGGTGAGGGTTGAATCCCACCGAAACTGGAATAGCGAAGTAGGGAAGATCTTTCACTTCCGAAATGGAGAACAACAGAGAATCGCAACTAGAATTCGTAGTACAAAGAAATAATTCAAATTGCATACCTAAAGACTACCTACAAGCCGTGTTTAAATACCCATAGGGAAAACTTTCCAAGGGTCTACAAAGATAGCCGACAGAGACACAAACTATGGAACAAAACAAAAATGGGTTCGAGATATACTAAATTAATTGACCCATTAACAATAGTTTGATAAGTGATTTATTTTATAACAAAAACATTACAGAGGGACAATATGGTGCGGAGCGATTAGGCAATAAGTGGCCTTTGTGGAAGGTAGCGATCCTAATAAAAGAAATCATAAACATGTGACACATTATGTATTGGAGATAAGAAATAGAGGTGATACTTAAGAAGATAAAATTAAAACATATGAAGATTATATATAAATGGATAGAATAACTATTAGTTATGGAAAGTCATCAGAATACACATCTACTCATATATGAAGACTCGTAACCTTCTATATACAAGAAAGAAAATAAATAATATAAATTATATATTGCAAGCAACTATGGGACATTACAAATTTGACCTCTGCTATGTTTCCTCATCATTAGTTGCATCTCGGCACACTTGATTTCAGTTTTTGGTGTCTAACAATACTTTCTCTAGGTGAGTTATTTTAACCAGATACTTATAAGGTTGTAATTAAATAGTAAGCTAATTGTTTTTTTCAAGAGGTGACTTTATGTCCCTTGAGGATGGGGGCTTAGGGAGACATAATTGAATTTTTAAAAAAAGTTTATCTATTTCCTCAAAGGGAAGGCAATTTTGGAGCGCTCTTTTGTCTCATCCTGAGGATTTGTGAGAACAAGAAGCTGCTGGATTTTCTCCAAGAAACTTTACAAGGAGGAAAACCCTCTTGAAGTCTATCATCCACGGTGGTGAAAGATCGTCCCTGGTTGATTTGCTATTTGAATCATTTTGAGCCGATGCTAATGCTTCACTAGTAGTGGTTTTTTTTATGTTTTCAAACTTGATTTTAGGGAAAAATGAAAATCTTTATGGTGCTCGAGTGCAAATCTAAGTCTTGGGTGAATTAATTGTAGGGGTTTATTGTACTATTTTGTGTGTCTATTTAGCAATTTGTGGGAGTTCAAGACCTAGCTTGTATATCTCGAGGGAGGTAAAAAACCCACTTTTTCTTATGCCAAGACTAAAAGGGTGGACAAAATGTTGTGGTTATTGATTTAATGGATTCCAAATATTTGGGCAATACATTGCAACCAATTTTTAGGGTTTTATTTGAAAATTGATTTTCTAGGTGAAATCACCCCTTCTATCTAGTTGTCCAAGTTGGAGGAATACATTGAAACTTTTGTTGAGATTTTGGGGTGACTTTGTAACTGTATTTGCAATGAACCCTGATTAAATTATGTATTAAATAATGACTTTGGATCAAATATTCTCATTATTAATATTACTCAAATATTTGCTCATTCATTTATCAATTAATCAATTAATACAAATTTTATTCTATATCTCATTCCATAATATTATTAGAAGTCGATATATTCTCATTTAATATATTGTTTATGTCATGTGAGATACCACCACATTGAATCACCAACAAATCATTCTTGTCAATGGGAAATGTAAACAAAAAGGTAAACAACAAATTTGGTCAAACCAAACAAGCGCCTATGTTACGGGTCTGCACAAGTACATCATGGGTCACGTCTGTTGGTGGGATCCCAAGGGTGATGTATATAGGGGACGTGGGAGTTTAGAAAGAAACATATACAAAATTTCTTATTTGTAGTAATTCACCGATTAGAGCTAAATGTTGGGAGTTGAGAGTGATCTTAATTCGGTTAGAAGGCCGAAATATTTTGTAGATGTTAACATATGCATATGTGACAAGGGCCCTAGATAGAGAATGTCTCTTCTAGGAAGGAACTGAAAGGGAGCACTTCATAGAAGACAGAGAAGCAACCGGGGACCTAAGGATCCTTGAGAAGGTTATTGATCCCAATATGAAGACGTCTTTATGGTTAGGGTTAGCATAAAGGGCAGAATAGTGAAATATAATTTATTATTATATAGATTCTAACATTGGTTTTGTAGGTACTCTAGTCCTCGTTAGTGGGGACATTACAACGGTAACAGAGCAGTTATCCTGCCATCCTGTGAATTTTGTCCATACAGAAACCATCAATAGATTAGTAAAACAATGGCCAAACAAACAACACGAGTTGAGAAGTTTCATGTAACAAATTGAGAAAAGATTTGAGAGCACAAATAAAATGATCCTTTAAGCTATACAAAAATTGGGTAATAATAATCAAAGTAAAAGTCCTAATCCCAATTCGGGTTGAGAGACCGTTTCTAATCATTCAGAAATTGTACCTTCAACAGAAGATTCATCTATTTAAGGCACACTTCCCTCATTCCTTCCAAGAGGGGAGCCAATTATAGAAGAAGAGGAACCAACCTCAAATAGTGTAGAAGAAATTGCACAAATATACGCAAGATTGGACCCATAGGTTAGGAATGTTATCCCCTTTAAGGAATACTATGAAAGCAAACTATTGGAAAGTAAAAAGGGAATCTTTGTAAATAAAGATCTCGAAACAAAGATTAAAATGATATTACTACCATGTTTTGATGGATCAGTGGAAGAAACTGCTCAATAATGGGTTCAAAAATTGGATACATTTATCTTTTAACCCCATGATAGATGAAGGTGCCATAAATTTGCTATACTTAATTTAGGAGGACCAACTCACGATTGGTGGCATCATGGTTGCAAAACACTGGGCTATAAAAAAATCACTACATATAATGAATTTACACAAGTTTATTAATAGATTTGATAATAAATATTTTGAATGGTATTCCAAGAATTAACCCACCTAAACAAATAGGAACTGTGGGAGAATATTCATGGAAATTCTTGGAATTATCTGTCATGATTCTTGGTCTTCCTCAAAAAAGGCTCACCCATATGTTTAAGGAAGGACTTAAGGGTCCTATTAAGAGCTCAATAAAACCTCTTGAACCTCAGATCTTAGAAGAGGCTATTAGAAAAGCTAAAAAAATTGAGATTAATACACCTAAAGAAATGTACAAATATCCTATGTATAAAACATCTCACCAAAATAAAAGACTCGAGAGGATCAAGGCAGGCCTTGCTATATATGTAAAGAACTATTGAGCAAAGAACATCGTTTTCCAAAAAGAGAAGAGTTGTAAGAGACCATGGAGCCGTAACCATCAACATAAAAGAGGGCAAATGAATAATATAGAAGAAACAATTGATAAGTTTGTCGGGTGTTCCATGCCTTGATAAGTTTGTCTCTTAATATTGCCTTCCTGGCAGGAGTCCATCTGACCCTTTCCTTCTTCATTTGTTTCATGGCCTGTGCTAGGGTTTCATCATCCTAGGGTATGGAACAATAGGAATAATCATACTTTGGCATGTTCTTTATCTCATAAAAGAATATGGGCTGTCATGTTTTCTTGTAGGGAGTCTTTCAGATATACATCTTGCTACATTTAAATTTGTATTTTTTCAGGTTTTGTAATTTGTTAAGTGATGAGCCCAAGGTTCAGAGTTGAACCCAATGCTCTGATACCATATGTAACATACAATTTTTACTAAGCTAAAAGTAAAGAACATATTTAAAAGATTATAACCGAATGTCATAATTGAATGATATAAAGTAATTTAGAAACCAATACATTATACAAAATTGAAACTATTTCTGAATATGTTATACAAGATATAAAATCAGAATTTAAGCAATGACTATATCGATTTCCTATGAAAGATAATTAATTTAACTTCCATAACTAACTTCTAAGATTACATTTGAAAGAAAACTAACCACTTAACCATATTTACAACTATACATTTCAAGCAATATAAAAGTATGTACAAGTAAAAGATTTAGATTTCATATGTGAACTGAAATAACTGTCGATGTGTTGTGCAAGCCTCTGCATCTAGTGAAGAGGATAAGCATTGACATAGGCTTAATCTCCCAACCATGGACCTTAACAAATCCCCACGCAATCTCTTACGAGAAAGGTACTCTCTACTCCGGGTTAGGCTTGGGGCATCATAATCTTGCCATCCGAACATTCCGGTGTTAAGAGTGTCGAATAAGCAACAGACAAGGCTGAGGAATTGGTCCATCAACCTTCCCTCTATCATTTAGCACTTCTGACCTCTAGTGATCAATTGTGGCAAGCATGCCTCTAATCTACCTTGGCCAAGGATTTAGATGGGCAATGAACAACCCGATCACCACTGCTCGACTTGACAACTGAATATATTTTCGACTATCATGAGCTGACTTGGACTAAACAATTTTCTTTCTTTAAATGTTCATGCACTTTAGACACTGATTAATAGTTTATTCTTTTTGTAGGAATACCTCTCCTCTTCACCTATTTACACTTGGCTCTACTAGCCTTGGGTGCATCCTAGGAGATTGCTGACAATTATGAGATCTTTATCAATCAGATTTTGTTATTACCATTCTGATTATTGTCACAGCTGCTATGTAGCAAATACTAGTGTAAAAGTCAAATAAACACTTTATGCCAAATGATGGAACAGACCTTATACAACGTACAATATTATGCATCAAACAATAATTGAGCATTCAGTCTTAAGGGAACTATATCGGATCAGTCCCTACAGGTATGCACTCGATATGCATAGATAAGAAACTAATCATGAATAAAAAATGAGCATGGCTGGTACTTATTAGAATTTTTTACTTCTTTTGAGCCTTGGTTACAGCCCAAATATGTAACCCAAGCTCTTGATCATGATATTCCTTCATTTGGCAATGATATATAAAGAGAAGTTTGCATTGAAAAAGGCATAGCATGAAATAAGAAAAGACCTGCGAAAATGTTTCATGACTTGAGAAAACAACTCAATAGTTGACATGATCTTGAGGCAACTACTCTACATGATAATGCTTTGACTAGTGTGGCCCAACACTGCAGATCAAGTATGGTAATATGTTCCAGGATATAGACAAAAAGAAGAGAAAGGTATTTTGGTTCAGAGTAAGCGCATGACAAGAAGGAAGTGAATAAAAGAATGATCCTTCAGCGTAGAGAAGGAAGTTAAAGCCTCTCGTGCTTCCGGTTACAAGAAAGAGCTCAATATCGGTTACAAGAACTTCATAATTTCAAATTTTAAAAGTTGATGCTGATAAGGTGACAAATGCTCATCTATATGGAGTCATAATAAAACATAAAGATTATACTTTCTCATGGTTTAAAATAAACACATATATATATATATATATATATATATATATATATATATATATAATGTCATCATGCATTGAATTCTACCTATAATTGTACATACATATACATATATGATATATCTATACGCGTGTGTAACTTGAGAGTGCATATACTTCCTTTTTATGATTATATTCTCTCTAGGTACGCACTCATATATGTATATAGACATGTAAGTGCAATTCCTAGATATTACTAGAATATCATGGTGGCATTATATATATATATATATATAAAGTTACAATTTTGACCACTTCCACAGTCTCAAAATAAAAGAGGTAATAGTTCTTATGATATTAAATGTTTAATATTTTTCTTGTTATAAAAATTGACCAAGTAGCTCACGATTGTCCAAGGTATACTCCGTTGCCTAGCCGTTAAATCCTTTATCAAAGTGGTTAGAACCCAACTTGGTGGTTTGACGATGGACTAAATTGGTGCCCTATTCCTTGAATTCACATTAGCAATGCTTCCCCCCTCCGTCTGCTCCTGCAACCAAAAATGCATATTCCACAATAATAACATGTTCCTCTATTTAAATAGAAATATCAAGAAAACACAATAATTGATAACTATCACAACGACTAACCACCACTAACATTTATCTTAAAATATAAGATTCATTTTTAGTCAAGATAACAATAATCAATTAACAAGTCATTTACACATGAATCAATTCAGGGAATCATAACTTCTATTTCACAAGACCATGATATCCGATAGTTTCTAGCTAACCATTACAAGTACTATAATATCATTGTAAAAGACAAAAAATTTGGGATGTAACATACCCTCTCCCTTGTATTTCATCGTCCTTGATTAACTTTACAAAAATGAAAACAAAATTCTACTCAAGTAACAAAGCATAGTTTCAAAAAAAAAAGATAGTCACAAAAACTTTATGCTTTGGTCCTAGAGAAAAGATGGGGATTTTTTTGGAAGATGTCATCATAATCTTCCCAAGTGCCATTTTCCTCCATATTCTGGTTACATTAAACCTTGCACTGGGTTATGTCTTGATTTCGTAATTGGAGCTTACGCACCTTGAGTCTTTTGAGCGGCTCTATTTCCACCACCCTTAGGTCTCGTACCTTCAAAAGATTCCAATCAATTACATGGTCATGATGCTTTATATATTTCTTAAGATATGATACATGGAATACATCATGCATCCTGGCAAGGACCGGAGGTAGTGCGATCCTGTAGGCAACTGGGTTTATAACTTCTAACACCTTAAAGGGTCCCACGTATCTTGGGTCTAGTTTGGCATTCTTTCAAAACTTGATAGTACTCTTTTGTGGTTATACCTTCAGCTTCTGGCGGATTTGAACTACCTATTCTTCCATCTCTAATAGCATCTTTGGCCCAATAATAATTTTGTCCTTAATTTGGTTCCAACTTACAGGAGTTCTGCATTTACGACCATATAGGGCCTCAAAGGGTGCCATCTTGATAGCGGATTGATAAGAGTTATTATAAGAAAATTCTACTAAGGGAAGATACATTTCCCACTGGTATTGTTGATCTATATAGTATACTCTTCAGAGGTCTTCCAAAACTTGATTTACTCTCTCGGTCTGACCATCGATTTCTGGATGGTAAGCGAAACTAATATTTAGCTTGGTTTGCAAAGCTGAAAATAGAGTTTGCCAAAACTTGGATGTTATCCTAGCATCCCTATCGGATATAATCTTTTTTGGAATTCAATGAAGTCTGAAAGTTTCTTGAATAAACATGTGAGCAATCTCAGGTGCTCCATCTGTTAAGTTACTTGGTTTGAAGCGAGCCACTTTGGTGAATCTATCTACCACTACTAAGATGGTATTGTGTTTGTTCCGGGTCATGGGTGACTCCTAAATGAAATCCATGGTAATTATCCACCACTTCCATTTGGGAACTGTGTTTGGGTGTAGTAGGCCTGCTGGGTAACAGTGCTCTGCCTTGACTCTTTGACACTTGAGGCATCCAACTACATAGTCCATTATTTCTCTTTTCATTCCCTTCCAAAAATACAAGGGTTTTATATCTGCTATCATCTTGGTCACCCCAGGGTGTGTAGAATAGGGAGTTGTATGGAATTCTTCTAAAATCATCCTTCGGACTTCTGAAACTTTGGGTATATACATCCTACCTCTGTATCTTATCAATCCATCCTTTTCTAATTGATAATCTCCATACCTGGGATCTTGAGGGTCTCTGTGAAGTGCTTGGCTGACCTCACTATAGAAGGTGCAATACTTGCTCCCTCAGCTCGATAGTTATGGCTACTATAGCTGATACATGCCTTTTCTGACTTAAAGCATCTACTACCTTGTTTTCCTTGCCCTTAATGTAGCTGATCTCAAGGTCATAATTTGCTAGAAATTCCAGCCATCTCCTTTGTCAAGTGTTAAGGTTAGGTTGAGTAAATATATATATCATGTCGTGGTGATTTGATCGGAGCTCAAAGGTTTTTCCTACCAAATACCTCCACATCAAGAGGGCGTGAATAATGGCTGCTAACTCCAGATCATGTGGAGCGTATTTTTGTTCATAATTTTTCAGCTTCCTAGATTCATAGGCAATAACTTGATCTTCCTGCATCAATACACCTCCTAACCCTTCCACGGATGCATCCGTTATAACCACAAATTGGCCTCGGGGATCAGGTACTCTATGTATCGGGGCAGTAGTTAACTTCTCCTTCAAGTATTCAAAAGCTTCTTAACACTTTTTGGTCCAAATGAACTTCCCTTTTCTTTGAAGTGAGGTGATGGGGTAAGCTATCCTAGAGAAATCTTAACAAATTTCCTATAAAATCCTGCTAGACCCATGAAACTCTTGACCTCTGTCATGTTCCTAGGTATAGGCCAATCTCAAATTGCCTTGATCTTAGTGAGGTCTATGCCTATCCCTTGAGCTGATATAATGTGCCCCAAGTATTGGATCTTCTTTTGATAGAATGAACATTTGGATAATTTTTCGTACAGTTTATGTTTTTGTAGCCTTTGCAAAACTATCTCTAGGTGTTGTATAGTTTATGTTCCCGTATAGAGCCCTAAATAAGACCATAAAAAATAGGTATCTTATCCCTAGGATTGATGAATTAATGGATGAGTTACATGGAGCATGTTACTTTTCAAGAATTGATTTACAATCCGGATAATATTCCAAAAATTGCTTTCAGATGCCACTATTAACATTTTGAATTTCTAGTTCTTCCATTTGGTCTCACCAATGCAGCAACAACTTTCCAATCTTATATGAACCACATCTTTCAACAACAATTAAGCAAATTTCTACTCATATTCTTTGATCATATACTTATTTATAGTAAAATATGGGAAGAACATTTACAACATATTGAAGAAGTTTTGAGAATCTTGGAAACATAATCATTATATGCCAAAATGTCAAAATGTGAATTTGGGTCAGAAGAGATTATATTCTTAGGACACAAAATCAGCACAAAAGGGTTAAGTGTAGATGAGGAAAAAATCAAAGCTATTAGGGAATGGTGAAGACACAAAATTGGTTTATGTAGCTACTATTGACGTTTTGTAAAAGGGTTCTCTAAAATAGCATTCCCTCTCACATATTTAACAAAAAAAGTAGCCTTTTCATGGAATGAGGTATCCCAACAAGCTTTTGAAAAACTCAAAAGACCATGTGCTCTTGTCTCATTCTAGCTATTCTAGATTTCACCAAACCTTTTGAACTACAATGTGATGCGTCAGGAGAAGGGATTAGAGTAGTACTCATGCAAGGGAGACACCCAATAGCCTTGGAAAGTTGTAAGGTCAAAGAGGCAAAAAAAACATTACTCAATATATGATAAGGAAATGTTAGCTATCATGCATGCCTTAGCATAGTTTTGGCAATACATAGTTTGTGAAAGACTCATTGCGAAGATGGATCATAACAACTTAAGATTCTTCTTAAATCAAAAAGATCTTAATGATAGACAACAAAAGTGGGTAAGCTAAATTCAAGCTTATGACTTTGATATAGAATATGTTAAATGAGTTAATAATGAGGTTGCAAATACTCTCTCAAGAAGATCCCATATTAATAATACTACAAGCAGCTCCAAGGATTGGAGAGGAGGCACTAAAACAGAGTATGCCAAGGATTCCCAATCATACATAGGCAATATTAGAAGGAAATTTACTGAATGGAGATTTCAAAATCTAGGATGACCTAATCTTTTACAAGGGAAGAGTATACTTAACTCCACAATAAAAAACTAAAGTCAAAATATTGAAGGAATATAATGACAACCCATTGTAGGTCATCGAGGATACTACAAAACATATAAGCACATTAGAGATAAATACTCTTGGAAAGGATTAAAGAAGGATGTATTAAAATATGTACAAGAATGCATGACTTGTCAATGAAATAAGGTAGAATTGAAACATCTTGCAGGGTTACTACAACCATTACCCATTCCAAGCCGAAAATGGGAAAGCATATCAATGAATTTCATAACAGGACTTCCAAAACCCAAGGAAAGGATAGCATATTTGTGGTCGTATATAGACTTACAAAGTATGCACACTTCTTTGCCATCTCTACACAAGTCACACCAGGTAGCTGAATTATTCTTTAAAGAGGTTTTTTGACTCCATGGGCTCCCTCAAAATATTGTAAGTAACAGAGATTGTAAATTCCTCAACAAATTTTGGCAAGAACTCTTCTGCTTGGTGGGTACAACCTTGATCCCTAGCACAAGTTATCACCCTCCAACTGATGGATAGGCAAAAGTGGGTAATAAGTGGTTGGAAGGATATCTAAGGAACTATGTTACATGATAACAAAATGCATGAATTAAGTGGCTACACTCAGGAGAATATCTACTCACCATATTTCAATAGGAATTAGCCCATTTAAAGCACTCTATGGCTATAAAGCTACATCTCTCGAAAATCTAATCACCCGAGAGAGTATAGTACTAGGTGCACAAGATTTTGTAAAACAAAGTATGGACATCATCAAAACATTAAAGAAAAATTTGTATCAAGCCCAAAATCAACAAAAGATATATGTAGATAAGAAGCGAACAAAAAGAGTTTATAGTGGGAGATTTAGTGTTTTTACGATTGCAACCATATAAACAATCATAAATTAAGAAAAATGGAGCAGAAAAGTTGATGCCTCGGTTCTATGGACCATATAGAGTACTAAGAAGAGTTGGAGAAGTAGCCTACGAGTTCGAGCTTCCCATAGATAGTAAGATACATAATGTATTCCATGTTTCTCATCTCAAGAAGGGCCTAGGGCTAGAAGTGACTCCCTATGAAGAGCTACCACCTTGGATGATGAAGGTCAACTCACCCTAATACCCGAAGTTATTCTAGTCAAATGAGTAATGAGGATGGGAAACAAATCTATTATTGAGTTACTAATCAAATGGAATAATATACCATAAAAAGATGTGACCTAGGAGAGAGAAGAAATTCTTAAGTTGCTTGAGGACAAGAAAATTCGAGACGGAAGGACGGTAATTAACCTCGATTAAATTATGTACTAAATAATAATTTTGGATCAGTATATTTTCATTATTAATATTACTCAAATATTTGCTTATCCATTGATCAATTAATCAATTAATACAATTTTATTATATATTTTATTCCATAATATTATTAGAAGTTAATGTATTCTCATTTAATATATTGTTTATGTCATGTGGGATTCCACCACATTAAATCATTAAATCACCAACAAATCATTCTTGTCAACGGGAAATGTAAACAAAAAGGTAAAGAAAAAATTCAGTCAAACCAAATAGGTGCCTATGTCACGGGTCCACATGAGTACATCATGGGTCACGTTAGTTGGTGGGACCCCAAGGGTGATGTATATAGGGGACGTGGGAGTTTAGAAACAAACATAAACAAATTTCTTATTTGTAGTCATTCATCGATTATAGCTAAACATTGGGAGTTGAAATAATAAAAACCGTAGAGGAGATTTGAAATAGTCGAGGGAATTAAAAAAAGACTTGGCCCTACCATTTAAGGAAATCGAACATATTGAAGGAAAGGAAGGTATGCATATTATTATGGGTTTATTTTGTGAATAATTTATACCTATATAGAAATGTATATGTATAAATATGTTGGATTAGGAAAAATGATTAATTGTTAAGATCAAGAGAGTCCTTTTGGGAAGAGAGTGACCTTAATAGCTTAAGATCAAGAGAGTCCCATTAGGAAGAGAGTGATCTTAATTTGGTTATAAGGTCAGAGTATTTGGTAGATGGTAACATATGCATATGTGGCAAGGGCCCTGGATAGAGAATGTCTCGTCTAGGAATAAAGTACATACATGAATGATGGTGATGTGATGGGACAGCCTACAGTAAACATGTGCTAGCCATCAATGAAGGGGAAGATCAACTTACATGAGATCTAGTGAATTTTTGAAACATTTCTGTAAAAGAACTTTTTTAGATGGAATCTCTCAGGAGAGAGATGCTTTAGGATGCCATAAAGGACAACCTACTCATTAACAAGGATGTTGATGCATTGATTGCTAAGGATCATTGTACGCTATTTCATCATTCTGCAAGACAACTGAGAGGGACCAAGAACCTTCAGGAAACAAATAGTATAGTGGTACAAAGAGAGAAACCAAAGGGAGGAAGAGGAATGTGACATAGGTAGAGGATGTAATCTCCAAAATTAACACTTGTAGAATCTAATAAAGAGATGAAGCACATTCCAAGTTATCACAGATCAATATGGAGAGGGTGAAAATGTTCTTATAAATAAGAGAGCAAGGGGAATGACATTGGAGATTAAGGAGAATCATTGAAGAAATTGAAGGAATTTTGACACAAAGTCCAAGCCCACAAAGGAGCCAAAGCTGAAGCATCAGTGGAAGCCATAGTTGGGAGAAAGGAAAATTGTCACTAGTTAAGAACATACACAGGGAGAGTGGGAAGAGATAGCAAGACACCTATTTCTCCATGACAAGCATGTGAAGACCTTGATAACCATGCAAAAAATCCACCAGTTTTGTTTTTGTTGGATGAAGAGGAGGAAGGAGACCCTAGAAATGAACTAGGTGCAACATTTGAAAATAACATATGCCATATCATAGCACTATTCATTTAGAACAATCAAGAATTGTGGGATGAGAATTGCAGATTTTTCATTGTTGTCTAAACTGATGATATAAATGATATAAATGGATAGAACAAATACAAGTCCAAATAGATGATATGTCCAAACTGATTATATTATTATATAAACAAAAGATGAACAAATATAACAAATACGAAAGGCAGATAAATAACAAAGGGTGAAATGCATAATACATTGAGTAGTTAAATGATCGTTCAAGTTCACTATCAGTATTAGTTTGGTACAAAAAAATCAAGGGCAACACTTATTATGGAAAATATCATGATAATAACAAGCAATTCAACAAAGATAGAAAAAGGTTTCTTCAAGATCATGGAAGGTATTTAGAGGAAGAAAGATATTAAATATTATGGTTGTGGATTTGAATATTGGGTCAACATATGATCAATGATCATATTATAATGACATATTACTCATTTGCTTATAATGGCATATTACTCATTTGCTTGAGGTGGGCATTCATATTTTTGTAATCTTCAACAAATCCATGCATAAAAATTATTAGGATAATAGAATGTTTCTTTAATGGTCATCTAGTCATTTATAATTTGGTAAAGTTTCTTGTTCTTTCTTTTGTTAATGTTTATTGTACTTGCCGTAGGCTAGTACTATTGCATTCAGTTTCTCCGAAACTCAATTAGTTTAAATCAATCACGTAAAAATATATTTAAATACTTCAAGTCTTTCTAAAGTTTAATTATTTAATTATAAATTTCATATACTATAAAAAATATTTGATTGGCTCAATACGTTTTGTGTTATAGGAGACCTTTTTTCGGAGGTTCTCCATATTACAAAATTTTCGGCAAAATTCATGTAAATGGATAGTTACATGGCACTTTTCAATTCTATCTTAATTTATACTTAATCTTTTACATAAATTGTCAATAGATTATATTTGAGTTTGTTGTAAAATTTTGTTAGATTAAATAAATTAAAATAATTTTATATAAAAATAGATATACTGGTATAATGTAAATATTGGTAATTAATACTACAAGACATTAATGCATTACAATTGATATAATTTCTAAATATAAATTATATTAAATAATATTATTATTGAATCACAAACAAAAAAAACTTTTAAGATTTAGTTATATGTATTCTATTCAATTTTTTGTAATTTTTAATTTCATTCAAAGGAAAATTAATTATCACAATTATAGATATCATAAATATATTGATGGAATATGCTTCATTCAATATCTTTTTTATGGACATATTCTAACTCAAGACTATTTAAGTTGGTAGAATATATATAGAAATGCAAATTTTTAAAAACTATTCCATCTAACTACTTAAAAAATTTATTCATTATAATTTTTCTTTATTTTTTACAATAATTTTATTATATTGAATAAACTTTAATAAAAATATATTACATATTAATAATTATATTCAATAAAATCAATACAAATTACTATAAGGCAAGTACATGTCACTATGTGACACTTGTTTCTTTTAGAAACATCTTTGTAAATCTATATAAGTAACTTTTGTTCCTCTGTTGAATATAACAACATTGACTTATCATAACATGGTATTACAGCAGGTCAATGGGCTATTATAAGATTTGCCAAATTTTTTAATAGAAGTTTGTAGCCCCATTTCTTGGAATATTTGTCGAGATTTTTTTAATCAGTTTTCTTTTTATGGAAAAATTGTTTGAGAAATTTTGAGGGCTTCTAGTGTAAAACTGCGTATTTAATTCTTTGATTTGGACACAATTTTTGGTATAGAGTTTTGACGATTTTGTAGAGATTTGTTGTTTTTGGCTGCGAGTTCACTTTGCCTGTGTGTTGGTTTCTTTGCGTTTTGTTTCAAACATTTTTTGAAGTGTAAGCGAAAGAGGGTGGTAAAGGTCATTCTAGAAGTTCTAGGGGAGGAATTTCTAAACAACAAACACTGATATCGCATAGATATAGATATTGCGAGTATAGTTCTTGCATGGGGGATGGAATTGGAAGAGGAGGCAGTGATAATCAAATGGGTAATGGGAAATCGGTGGAGGGTGATTTGTTGTTGGGGCTTGACTCCATCTTTGAATAGGAGGTACTTGGTGTAGGGTATTGAGGACCTTGAGGAGGCAGAATGGTTTAGCACGGTGCCTTTGATGTGTTGGCCAAATTGTATGAATTGTGATGTCTACAAGAACAAAATGATGGTGGTGTTGGTTCCCAAAACCGCAGATTGGAATCCTACGAGCCTTGCCTACTCGATGCTGGGATATCCAATTGGTTATGACCAACTTGACGGGATTGATCGATGCAATCTGAATCCCTTGCGCTTCTGGCACTACAAAATCGAGGCGGGTGTACTTGATCCTGGACAACAACCTTAAATCCAAGATGCTTAAAGCAGATCGATTAGAATGCGAATGCGACAAAAGTTTTCTTAATCGGCAAGAAATATAGAAAATTTCAAATTTGCAAATTACGAATTAAGAATAATAAAAGAGTATAAGAGAGTTTTTAAAATAAAAATTATTATTATAAATGGATTACAACAAATGAATATACTATTTCCTCAATGGAAAGAAATGAAACAATTGCCAGCATATGGATTATGAATCAAGAGTGAAAGACCAGTGCTTAATTAAATGGGCAATTAGAGTCAATATTATAAGTTGAAACGTACAACTTTATAAAGTTTAATATATTTAAACTATAAACAATTTTAATAATTCTGATGCTGCGGATCAATTATATAAACACAATTTTAAACTAGTCTAAAATGCACTTTAACTCCTGCGGAGACAAATTAGACATAAATACGAAAATAATTAAATATTTCACAATATTTATGTTTATCTAATTTAAAATGCAATAATGATCCAATACACTTATCCGAATATTACAATATGTATAGAAAATAACAAAAAACATTTACAAAGGACACAACTTAATAATAATTTAAAACTCTGAAATATAAAATAAAGAATTATGCCAAAAATAAATCACAATAAAGACACTCCTTACAGATGATCAATTTATTGTGAATCTCAATTTTGGAATCGCATATAAATTTGCTCACTAACCCATAATCCAAGAGCTTCGTTCAAAAATTCATTTCTCCACCCATGAGATAATACTATATCAGGTGTGCTGTAAATTTTTTTGGAATTGTCTATTGTTTGATTTTACATCTTATATTTATAAAGGATGAAGGGGCATTATTAAACATTTCACCCTTCTATAACAAATAACTGAACTTTTAACCCGAATATAATCCGTATTAAATATTATCAAGATTTAAATAGTTCTGTGTGTATATATTTTTTAAATAGAAGCCACACTCGGCTCAAAAATTTCTTTTCCTGGATATACACTTTAATTCTTTTGACGTATATCTCCAAACTTCTTTAAATTCAATGCTTTCCCATATAATTATCCCATTCATATTAAACGATATCTTCATTCGTCAAGAGTCAGGTGTGCTCGATTCATCCCTTTGATAATGAAAACGCATGGGCAATGAAACACTTGTATCATATATAATTTTGCCTCCGCTCGTTTTTGTCTTTTCTGTAGTAAAAAATCCACGGCTATTTGTCTATCAATTTATTTGTAGATGGTGAGAATCACACAGGCAGGCTTCAATACTGGCTTGAGCATCCTGAATCGATGTGCCTCCATGTTGTGTTCCTGGTGCAAATGACATAGAGTATTTATAAAAGATGGATCCTCTAGTCCCGCTCCTCACGTGTTGGATGTTGTCGGTAAAATTGTGTATCAGCCGACGGGGCCCTTCCGGAAGGTTCTTGTTATGTAGCCAACGGACCCTTCGATAATTGTCATGTAGCCGACAGACCCCTTCGGGAAGATTCTTCAAAACGTATATATACACCCTTCGGGATCATTGTAATTATCATAAGCATGATGTAATGTCTTTGGCATATGCGAATAATAAGAGAGTACTCCTATTACATTTTCTTGTCTATTGTCTGTATGCATTAATCTATTTACCCGTACAGTAAACATTTGGTGCTGTTGCCCGATGGACCTGGTACGAAGGCAGAGGAATGAAGACTAATGCCGAATTAGTTGAATAAAAATAAGAATAAGTTGAAGGAAAAGGATGAAATACGCATGGCACAAGTGAATTTAATTTTGGCACAGCAGGCCGAACGCAGACGAAGGTTTCAGCAAATTGCCGACGGACATTGTAGCACTGAAGAATTGTTGGAAGAGACTCGACAGTGGCTGGATTTGGTGGAAGAAGCAAGGGAGGAATTTCTTAACCTGCATATGCTGAGGGAAGAGAATCCAGACAGAAGGGGATTAACTCGCACGGCTCGGAGTGCCGAGGGAGCACAAGCGTGGAGTGAATTCTTTGTCCCGAAATGGACAACTTCAATCAACGAAAACCCTTCTTCACCAAATAGCATGACTGTCGGAAACAACATGGGTGTGCAGAACAACGCGGGTACACAACAAATCTTTCAACCTCAAATAGTAATGGCAGGACCAAAGGAAAAGTTGCCAAAATTTGATGGCGATGGAACAATTGATCCAATCCGACACTATAAAACATGCGAAACAATTTGGAGGGCGAATGACATCACAGATACAAATGAATGGATCCGAAAATTTCCAGCAACCTTAAGGGGGGTAGAAAATGATTGGTTTGTTGATACAGATCCCCAAAAATTAACCAATTGGGACAGCATTAAAAAGGAGTTTATCACCGAATTTCAATTGTTGCGCGATGACAATGAGATTGTAGCCTAGATATACAACACAAAACAGGGGAAAAATGAAACAGTCTGAGTATACGCCAATAAATTAAAAGACTTGATAAATAAAATGGAAAATAAGCCGGTTGATGGGCTGCAAAAAAGATGGTTCATTGAAGGCCTACACCTAAAGTTGCGAAAGAAGATGAAGATTGTGCTGCCATCATCATATACTGAAGCATACAATTGAGCAATGAACTTAGAAAGTGAGCAGAAGACAAAAAAGAAGAAGAAGAGTAGCTCATCCGATTCAGATGACGACGCATCTTCGGAAGAAGAGAGCAGTGATGACGAAAAGGGCAGCAAGAAGGTCCAAGCCTTCCAAAAGGATATGATCCGAATGATGAAAGAATTTAAGAACATGCAGAAGGAGACCAAGGGAAATGAGCTATGGTGCACAAATTGCAAGATAGAAGGCCATACGAAGGGCACCGAGCAAGGTGTTGATGTAGAGGTGGAACAAGGACGCTTGGGGTTAGGCTCAAGTTGGTGTCTCTGTGTCCTTCTAGGTTTTGGTTTTTATTATTTGTTGAAATGGCTCCAAAGATTTGTTAAGGGAGAACAACAATGTAAAGATGGTTTTTATGTAGTGTTTGTATAGATTGTTTCTGTCTGTAAAGTTGGTATGCTGTGTAAAGGTGGTATTTTGGTGATCATGTAATGGCAGTCTATGTAGTGAGGAGTAAGTTGATATTGTAAAGAAGTGTTTTAGTGCAAGTTGAATGGCAGAGGCATGTAAGGGTGGTATGGGGCTGATAGACCATTGTAAAAGTGGTATCTTGATAAGCAGGTTAGGGTTTCTGGGAAACCATGATAAGGACTTTCTTTCTAAAACCAGTGTACATACTTTATTATTATTAATCAAATATACACAAATTATAGACAAAAAAACAAATGTTCCTCATTAAAACTTTTACTCAAGCACCTATAAATATAATGTAATGTCCCCATTTTTGGCAAGTCTATGCAGTTGATGGAGTTAGCTCATCATAGCAACCCTCATGAGCTGACAAGGTGTTTTGGGGGTCCCAGTTGTGGACTTGCTATTTTTAGTAAGTCTACTGTGCAGTGGGTGGCTTTTGCATTTGGTCGTCACCTGCAATTAATAAAGTCAATAATTGCATGAGCTCTTATTTATTCATCAATTATTACGTTGCATTATTATAATAATTTTTATGTTATTATAATAGTGTCATTAAGAGATATTTCTAAAAAGTTTGTTTGAAAGTTTCAAGTGTTGAGTTCTTTTGGGAAACTTCCACAATTTTGTGGAGTTTTTTTAGGAAACTTTAGCCAACAAAGGATTATAAATAAGAGCTCATTTCATTGGGAAAAGCACACTTGAATATTTTATTTGCTTTGATGCCTTTGTGGCTTTTTCCTAAGTTTTCTGAATTCTATGCCCTTGCTGAAGTACAAGGGATTTTGAGCTTCTTAAGATTGTTTGAAGTCACGGCTGGGGTATAGTGATTTCATTGGTTAAATCTCCATACTGATATTATTTGTGACTGGGGAATTGGAATCATAGTTCTGAGAATTCTGAGTTTGTGAGAGCAATTTATGCTGTAAATATATAATTTGTATCTCTCTCTCTCCTATTGTAATACTTGTGCCAAGGAGATCAAATTGTTGAAGGTATTTGTGCGAAGTTGATCAGTAATTACATGGTAAATTTAGTTGTGAATCTGTATTGGTTTTTGGAGGCCACAATTTCGTTATTTCAGGTTGCTGATTGACTGTTGAGGACAGCGCTCTTACCATTCTGGGCATCATTGGCAAGTAATCAAGCCAATTCCTCATGTGAGAGGTTGGGCAGCACACATTCTGAACCGGCAATTTTCCATTCAGTGAGCGTGGAGACATCTACATTAGCCACAGGTGTGATTTGGGAGGTCAGCACACATATATATTGGATCTGTGACCTGGCTTTGGGGCTAGTGAATTGAATTTGAGGGCCAGAAAATTCATTACATTACCTGTGATTTGATTCACAGAGGGGCGTCTCTGCAATTTTCTGATCTGCCACCAGTTGTCTAAGGGATCATTTCGCATTATGGATAAAGGACATTGAAGAAAAGCTAAATGTATTGCCAATGCAAAATCAGGTTCTAAACTTGTTACATTCTGATTGTGAAATTGATTAAAGCAATTAGTTGCCATTCAATCTTATTTGGTAAAGTCTGTGGTTTAGCATTCAGTTCCAGTATTTAGATTTGAATGTATTTAGTTTGAAAAATCATGCATACAAAAAGAACAAACACTCCAATATGATATTCAGTTATAATAGAACTTGCTAGCCAAGTGTTTAATGGAATGTCAGACAACTGACTTTTAACTTAAAAATTGGAGTTGTTGAGTTATAATCTGGCCAGGGTTACTACATACAAGTACTTAAGTCTTTAATTTTTGGGATGTGACACATCACTGGTTTGTAACCTCTTCTAGGAGAGTATGAACATTGAATTAGAATGATGTAGAGTACCTATTCACTATTCAGGACTGGATCATTGAATTATATGGGCCTGCTATATTCTCTTGACGATCTATCGGACTCTCTATTGAAGGTTGTACAGAAGGAATAAGTTTACTGGACCTATTTTGACTAAAAATCTTTACTTCAGTTTTTGATGATGACCAAAATTACACTTGTGTATCTTCACCACTTTTGATAAGGCAGAGATTGACTTCAGGCTACCACTAACTGAGAAGCCAATTGAGTGGATGAGGTTTCTGTTTTATAAGCTTACGAGGGGTTTTTTTTCCACTTCCATTTTGATGGGAACTTACATTTTCATGGAAGCTACACTATGATGCTTAAGGAATCTTTTCCATTTGCTGTACTTAACTATGCTCATTCAGTTGGCTCATTTTGGTTCATTGTGGGCATTAATATAATTTCATTTACTATTATTTTTATATTAATTATAAATCATTTTCTGCACTTGTTCCACTACTGCAGGCATTTTCCAAGGGACATATCAAAAGCATTTTGGGAAAACTTTTTATAGCATAAAGGAATTTCTAAAAAACTATTTTGTTCATTACAATGCTATTTGAATTTCTACTTCAGTTTAAATTCCTGATTACCAATGTTAACCTATTTTGGTTTTTGTATCACATGCAGCTCATCACCCACAAATCAATTCTACTGTTGTGGTTCTAAAAGAAGGCAAGTTTATATTTTTAATCAGTAGTTTGCTAGTAGGAATTATCTAATAGTCACAAACAATTACTTGGGAAGTGAACTTAATCCAATGGCTCAATATTATCTTAGTCAGTCGTATGGCTGAGTATTATTTTCACATTCAAATTTTATGCAGCCATCAAGAAATTAGATGTTCAGCCATATGATGAAGTTACAAGAACAGGTGACTTGCGGTATGTGCAGGTAAGCATATAGAAACAATGAGTACAATATTTTAAGGAAAATCTTCAAGTTTTGTTAGCATCAATGTTTTGGATAGAACTTTGTGATCCATCATGATCATGTAGGAAAATGATGTGTTGATTGGAAATTTTGATCCAGAAAAATATCCACTGAAGCCAAAAGAGAGATAAGGCTGTGTGGGAAATCAGAAACACACAAAAAATACACGTGTCTTAGGATGGGTCAAAATAATAAGAGTAAAATTTGAAAAAGCACTGTTAAGATTGTAATAAAATTATAAAACAAACCATAAACACAATAAGAGCAAAAATAAAATAAAAGTAGCGATACCATAATAAGAAATTGATAGAAAAGCAGAAAGAGATAGGCTAGTAAGGAAGGTGGCTGCAATGTGGAATATACCCCTTCCAGTTTTTTATTTTTACCTTTTGTAAACTATTTACGGGTTTATATAATACCATGTTCTGATGGACATTCATATGTGTGCATTCAAAATGATAGTGACAAAATGAACTAAATCTAACTTCTGTTATAAAAATCAGAATATAATCCTTTTGCATATTATTTTCAAAATCAGAAATACGTGGTGTAGTGATCTTCCTTTTCTGACTTCAATACTGACTTAGTAGAGCTGAGAATACGATAATACTATGCCCAGTGATAATACCATGTTGAATCTGTTGTAATACGTTTAGAAATATAATTAATGTGTAATCGATCTTTGATATGGTGCTGATATAACTCTCCTTGTGCAGGGCTGTTAAAATAGTATGCAAGTGTTAGAGAGGACTTCTGCTTGTAATGATACTGTTATTGTCACTTCTGTACTTTCCAAGAGCAGCCTGATGAGATTCTATACATATCACAAATGACATATCTCATGGAGAGGCATGTCCATATGTGGACAAAGTCCACGTAGGGGCATGTCAGTCCATGAGACATGTCTCATCAAAAGAGATGAATACATCAATTTAATAATCAGTATTTTTCACTAGGTTGATAAATATTAAATAGCTAACTCAATTATATATAATATACTATAGATAAATTTAATAATTGGTTAATATAGGGTATTGTAAACACATAATGATCTATATACTGATACGACTTTTTTTTCTTTGATCAATTCAATCTGACCGAAGCTATAATATTAACACTCCCTCTTTGCTAGGGAGAATCGAAGCTTGATCAATCACACAATTACTCTTTGATTATCATCTTAATATGATAATATAGAAATAATGTTATAAGGATAGCAACTTCTATCCAACAACAAGATGTTACCTTACTGTATCATCAAAAGTATGGTTTATCCAAGAATATGTACCATAAGATATTCACCATATTTATATTTCCCTTGTTATGTGCACTGACATCAAGTCTCATGATGCCTACTAAGGAAAATATTTGCACATGGTGTCTCCATGTACTAAGTCTCATAGTATACACCATGCCATATCTCTATAACTACTAACTTAGTTACATGAGAGAGATGCACAATCATAATCCCCAGAGACATCATTATAACATCCATCATGATAAAAGCTTAGACTATTGTAAGATTGTCACCTTACTATAGTAACCACAATCAAAACATCAATGAAAGATTGTCATCTTTCATGATGTTTCTGTAGAATCATGTAGTAATTCACATGACATCCACCATGAACCACATCAGAGGGTGGATCCACAATGGATATTCCCGGAGCCCTGAAACTTCTATCTTAGAGAAGGATGTATTCAAGTACATCTTAGGTAATCACTAATGCTGAGACTCCCTGTCAGTAAGGGCTTCAATCTGGATAACTTCAAGCTTGTCTTCAATAATACACAAACATCACTTTGGTATAATGCTTGAAGAAAATATTGGTTATTAGATCTTCAATGATAATGTACTTTGAATGAATACCATTCCATCTTAGGCATTTGTATAAAGTACATCTCAGGTAATCAGTAATGCTGAGACTCCCTCTCAGTAAGGGTTTCAATCCATAACTTCAAGCTTGTCTTCAATAATGCACAAACATCACTTTGGCAGAAAGCTTGAAGAAAATATTGGTTATTAGATCTTCAATGATAATGTACTGTGAATGAATACCATTCCATCTTAGGCATTTGTATAAAGGCCTTTCAACCTACACACATGGAACTTCATCTCATGAGTCATAGCCCTCAACCTGTTGTAGTTTCCTGATCACTAGAGAAACCGTCTCAAAATGGTCTACTCCTGAATCAATATGATTAGGAACCTTGAAGATTAAAATGAATGATATCCTCTAGTTGCTTCCTCTGTCACAGGAGAATGCCCTATTCACATTTCTAATTAAGGAAGATGTCTTGTTTCAAGAGACTCTCAACATCTAGCACAAAAAAGTCACAAAATTGTTCACAAGAGCAATTTTCCGTACACAAATGTACACATCTGATTCCATACTAACATGGGTGAATGTAATAAACTGTGAATTTTTCTCAGGCTTGACAACACCAAACATTCATGATAATGTGACTTCCATTTGAAGCTCCAAGTACATGCATCAACCACCTAACTTCTTTGTTCAAGGTTGCCTTCAATGGATTTGTCAGATTCCTTGATATCAATGTTTTGATTTCTTTGTTTATGGTTACCTTAGATGAGCTGTTAGACTCCCTCTTAATGTGAAATTTTTCTCTTCAAAGAAGTGTCTTAAACCATAAACTAGTCCCATGACTGCAAGCATCAAGTTCTTTCTCGCACGAATGCAAACTCTTACGCTTCTTGATCTATCCCGTAGTACGTAATAAAGTAATGTTATAATTAGCATTATTTAAGCTTTGTTGGGTTGGTTAGTTAGGAAGTGAGGGGATGCGTATGTTGGTTTTCCTAGCCAACCGATTATTATATAAGTACTCTGGAATATGGATGAGGGAGGGATGTTTTTGGTAATCAATAAAAAAGTAATATTTCCTCACCATTTGGTATTTTGGTAATGAATGTCGTGTTGGTAATATTGAGTCCATGTTATATTACTCTATATATTGTGCATTGATAACCATTCATCATTTTGGTGCCGTTGCCTAAGTTTGAACTTGGAGGTTGTTGACTAGGTAGGATGGAGTAATGCAAAGACCCTTCGTACTACATATACAAGTAACAAATAGTGATGGAGATGAGGAGGAAATTACGAGAGAAGGTCAGGTGACACGATCTGGTGGTGGCTTGGGAAGTTTTTGTGGACTAGTACGTGCAAAGGGCAGCTTGAGAGAGCAATTGTAGAGAGCATGGTACGGGATGAGCTTTCATACTACCGGTGGTGTATGATCTTCTTGGACAGATACCTCGGCTAGTGGCAAGAAACTTGGTACGTGTGGAGGAAGAAAGAGCCGAAATAGAAAGAGAACAAAGAACACAACAAGTGCTCCAACAATTCGTGAGAAGAACATGGGAACTGGAGGAGCGTGACAATCCAAGGAAGATAGCCAGGTACTAAAACAATTTATGCTCGTGCAATATCCCAGGTGAGTGCTAGAGGAGGAAACCAAGGAGGAAGCCATGCTGCGAACTCTACGTCTCCATGAGTAGGAGAAAAGACGTTGTGACTTAAGGGGATTGGTGAACGAACCCCAGAGTACAAACCATATCGAAGAGAAGTTGATAGAAAACACCATAAAAGGTATAGCCAACTTAGCTATCTTGGAAGCAGCACGAAGGAAGGGTTGCAAAATCTTGAAACCCCCACACGAAGAGAGCATCAGTAGGAACAGAGCTTAAGCTACACAGAAGGGGAAGGAGAATTACAAGGTGAAGATGATATTACTGGACGAGCAACCTTGGAATCTAGCCCAAAAAAAGGAAGAGTCCATGTAAGAGGGGGAGTCCTGGATGAGGAAACGTCCTGACAGGAGGGGGAGTCATGGTTTGAGGAAACATCTTGGCAAGAGGGATTGTCCCGTTAGGAGGGAACGTCTTGACAAGGGGGAAGGGTGGTAGAAAAATGGCTGTAGACAAACAAAACTTCCCTAGATTTAGTGGGGAAGGATTGGAGGATCCAAAACGTCATTATAAAAAATGCATAACTATATGGTAGGCCAATGGAGAAAATGATGTCGATGAATAGTTGGAAGCATTTCCATCCGTGCTGAGAGGAATAGGTATTGATTGGTATATGGACTTGGAGGCCGCCAAGAAGACTGTTGGGTGGATATTTTGCAACCGACAGTTTTGGGTAAAAATCCAATCGCAAAATAGGATGACCAGCCACAGCGTGTGAGACAGAGTCTCTCCTACCTTAAAGGGAAGGCTCCCCCTTCTCACCGTTCTTTGGATCAGCTCAAGGTAAGCAAGAAGTTGAGAGATTTTGTAAAAAGGGTGTTACTAGTATCATTTTTTCTTAACTTTCAAGAAAGAATCCACTTACTCATGGAGCGATTAATGGGCATGGTGAATCTCTAACTACACTTCTATCAAGAGTTGGAAACAGTGATACCGTTAAACCTTCACTAACTCAAAGGCTAGCTAAAAGTGTACCAGTTTGGTCTAAGTTCGGTCATAGTTTTATATGGAAAAGCTTTACAATTAGGGCACAAAGACTCCTAAAAGTAAGAATAACTTAACTATTTTGTGAATTAAGAAAGAAGTTTAAGCTACAAACAAAGCTTCTAGCTATATACATCCACAACCACTCCCAGTCAAAGCTTCGGCTCCGATTGCTTCTTAAATCACTATGCTCTTTTATTGAACACACAATAATAACATGAATCAAGAAAATAGGCACAAATTACAATCAAAGCTTCTAATTTGCTCTATCACAATTGATTATAGTCAAAGCTTCAAATTCAATTGCTTCTTTTATTCACTTTTCTCCCAAATTTGTGCTACACAATCAAAGTTATGCTTGCACAAATGTGGTAGAGCTTTCTTGCATACAACAAAAGATGATTTTTATAATGAGGGGGCACTCCTTTATATAGGCACAGGAGTTGAGAAAAAGGTGGAGGAAAAAGTGAGAGCAACTCAACCAACTTTGACCTCGTCTAACTACAGGAGAAAATATAGGGTTATATGCAACTGCACATGCAACTCGCATTACATGTAATTACACATCTTCATGTAATGCATCCTCTCCAGCTACAAATATGAAACAACAAGAAGAAGAAGAACAAGAAGAAGAAGAAAGATGGAAGAGAATTGAAATAATCCTAGGGATTGTCTTGAAAGGCCTTGTACTTGGCGATGCTATCCTGGATGATAACAAGATTGGGAGTTCTTGTACTTTGTATCGATGCATTCACCTTGTTAACCATGGTCTTGCGTCTTTTGATAACCTCTGACTGTGATGAATTGTCCATTGTCATGTGGAAACTTGATGTGATCCAACTTTTCTCGCTCAAGCAACACAAACTGGAGTCTTTGACACTTTGAAAACCTTCTTGACAATGTCTGGATGTACACTCAGAACAACTTTCCATCAGCACCTTTAACTTTTTTTGTTTTTTGAAGTAAAGTGCTTGGCGCATGGGAATGCGTGCAAATGGAGATTGTTGATTTTCAAAAAGTGACTTGGGCTTTCAAGATAATAGCACGGAAAATGGATTATATGTAAATGTAACGTGCAACAAGGGATGAAGGATGAGATGGAAAGCGAAGGCGAATGATGGATGAGCTTTTACATGTAATGACATGGGAAGTGGAAAAACATGTATTTGCTCATGGAGGCATGAATGCATATGGAGAGGCGAAAATGAAAATAGAAGCGAAAAATGGGATTACATGCATGTGCTGATGGTGAATGAGATGGAAAACATGTAATTGCATTTTTCGGATCAGATGTGAAGTGTTGTGACATGGAAAATGAAAATGAAACATGATGATGCTTTCACGTGAAGTGAAGCAAAAACAAGTTCTTGGGAAAGAACTTGTAACTTCTCCAAAGTGGATAAAACTGACAAGCAAGCACAAAGCACAAAAACAAGCACAAAACAAATACATGCCTTTGGCAAAAGACTCAAACATGTCAAGAAGCAATGCACTTCAACACTTAAATTCGAATTTGGAGTTTTGGGAAATTCCAATAGTGTGAAAATGAGAGTTTTCATCATTTTTAAAGGCAAAATGCACTTTTCATGGCATATATATGGACAAATGTGCAATTTCAAGCGAAAATATGCATGGAAAGAGCAAGATAAGTATGAATTGATGAACAAGTTTGAAAGTCTCCACTTACTTGGAGGTTAAAGAGCCAAAATAGCAAGTTTTATAGATTCGAAGACCAATTTTTCCTCAAATCCGGATTTTCAAACAACTTCTTGACTTTTTCCATACTTGCATATAACAAAAGCTAATTAGCAATGAAGGGTCGAATTTGACATGAAAGTGCCAAATACATGGTCTCCAAAGACAATATCATGCATTTAAAACTCAAAAACAATCCCTCTTGATCAAAGGTATGGGCTGGAAATGCATTTTTTTGAATTTTTTGAATAAAAACATGACTTTTTAATGTAAAATTTGAGCCGTTTTTGCAAAAACGTGGCAAAAAAAAGCATTTTTTTCAGTCATTTTTGACTTGTGAATGCAAAAACAACTTCTCCAAATGCATATACATGTATCAAAATGCAAAAACGTGGCTTCAAAATGCATAAAAGTGGATTAAAACCCCAATTTTCCATGCATTTTAAGCAAAAACGTGATTCCTAAAAGGCATGAAACAAAAACGTTTTGGCTTTTAAACACCAAAATATGTATCAATATGTAATGCAATCCCAAAAAGAAGCCAAATTGATTTGCTTTGGAGTCAAAACTTGGAGCAAAAATGGATTTATTTGTTGATTTTTCCAAAAACGTGCCCTAGTTGGGAGCTTGGGAAAACGTTTTTTAGCAAGATAAATCCATTTTTAATGTTAGAAAATCCATTGCCAAGCAAAACCGACGCTATTGGAGAAAATCTCATGCAAAACTATCAAGTAAATCTCTCATAATCTCCACAATCAGGTTCTTGGAGGGTAAAGACATATTCTTCTTCAAAATCGGACTTTTTGGAGGTCATTGCACATATTAAAACATGTTTTTGGTTAAAATCGGACCTTTTTGGGTCAATTGCATGTTTTAAAATGTGTAAGTCATCAAACTCGGACCTTTTGGGTGCTGTTACATATTTTAAGTTACATCTTATATTTTAGATGCAAAGACATAAAAACTTACCTTTTGATGCAATGACATAAAAAAGATCCACTTAATATGATAATCTTTTGTTGTAATGACATCAAAAAGGTTCACTTTTGATAACAAGTTGAACTTTATATGTAGTGACATGTAAAATGTCCACTTTTGATGGATTTTACATGTAATTGCATATAAAATGTCCACTTTTGATGACTTAAATATGTAGAGACATGAAAAAGGTCCACTTTTGATGGACTAATACTTTTAATTAAAAATTATATGCAATGGCATGTAAAAAGTCCACTTTTGATGGATTTTACATGTAATGACACATAAAATGTCCACTTTTGATGACTTCAAGTGATTTAATTAGCACATATTAATTTAAATTCATTAAAATATTACTTAAGTGGGACATAAATTATATTTACATATCATATTAACAATATAACATATAAATATCATTTAAAAAGTAATATTTATTAGAGCGTTTGATTTAAATGCTAAAAATTAAATTGAACTATATAGTTAATATAGTCACTTAAGTGAAAAATCAAAAACTAACTTAAAAATATAACATAAAGTGCACTATAGTTACTTTAAGTGAAAATTGAAAAGATAAAGTAACTTAAAAACATAAACTAAAGTGATTTTAAGTTATATTTTTCAAAAAGTAAATGTCAAATTAGAAGTGTAACATGATATTTTTAATTCATACTATTGCATCAAAAAGGTCCACTTTTTGGGCACTAAAATGGCCATATGTCTTGACTGACAACTCTGATTGACCTCTAGGTTAGACCGAATCGAAGAGAAAAACGAAAGGCATGACATGAGCAAAACCAAAGGACTAAAAAAAACAAACGCAAACTCAAAAGCAAAGAAAGGACGATGAAAGCTTTCAAAAGTCAAGCAAAGGCTCGACAAACAGAATAATGAAAGACTTGACAAAAGCCTTCACTAAAAGATTCATTATATCAATTGGTGTCGTTTGATTGATCAATAGAAACCAATTAAATAATGAAATAAGCTTAAAGCAATATGAAACTAATTTAAAAAAGTTTCTTACTATTACCTACATTTTGTGGTGACAAAATGCAGGACAACAAAGACTGCATGGAAGGACCTCCAAACTGCTTTTGAGGAGGAATTTAGACTTCTACACGACAATGATGAGATAGTCACAAAGATCTATAATATGTGGCATGGAAAAAATGAATTAGTCAGAGCTTATAGCAGGAGACTCAAGCAATTGATTAAAAAGATGGATAATAAACTTGCAGATGGATTGAAGAAGAGGTGGTTCATTGAAGGATTAACCCCATCCTTGAGAAGGAAAATGAAAATTGTACTGCTATCATCCTTTGCAGATGTGTGTACTTGCTCAATGAATACAGAAAGTGAGAACAAAACTTCCAAAGCTAAGAGACATTGAAGCGAGAGCGAAAGTTCAGAGGAGAGTGAAGATGAGTTTAAGGCTATCCAAGCCTTGAGGAAAGACATGATGAGGCTAATGAAGGAAGTAACAGGGAGTAAGGAGGAGAAAAGAGAAGGGAGGAAACTATGGTGTATGGATTGTGAAAAAGGATATACAAAAGGGACATGTTCGTGCAAAGCCTTTTGTGAAATCTGTTAGGTGTTGGGCCACACAATCAAGGATTGCCCCTACAATCTAGAGGCATGAAATGCACAAGTATTCTTCATGCAAGGAGAACAATACACACCACCTTCCACCCCTCCATGAAACACAAATACATAAGCCTCACTTGGAGGGTATAGAAACAATAGGCGAGGAAGCAACAACAACAACAACACATTGAAGAGAGCAATCCGGTATGATTCTAAAGGAAGAATCATGATCCAATGTAGGCGATCCAATGAATGTGACCATTTTGCACAAGACTGCCATAATGGCAGAGGACAGAATGGAGGAATGTTGTGTAAATGGTGCGGACTGGGTAATCATGAGGATGCCAATTGCCCTAGACAAAAGGGGTGAACATGCTCGATTTGCAGATTCAGAGGAGGAAGTATTAGCCATTAGAAGAATGTAGGCTAGGAAACTCGAGTATTCGAATGCATCTATAGAAAAAGAAAAATTTCAGGAAGCTAGAAAAGACATTAGAGATAATATGAGAAAGGAAGGAGAAGCAAGTATGACTAAACTCCCAAACACCCTGCTTGTATCAAACATTATGAAACAAGTACTGGAGACCACCATCCCTATGAAAATTGCGGATCTACTAGAAACATTACCTTAACTGCAGATAGCAATAACACAAGGGCCAAGCATTAAGGGAGTAACTTCCAAGGAGAAGAAGAAAGAGGAAGTGCAAGCAGGAAAAGAAACCAACACCTTGTTCACCATTGGAATGGGGAGGACACTGACAATAGTGGAAATGGAAATAATGGGATATAAATTATCAAATACAATAGTTGATGGAGGTTCTGGCATGAACGCCCTATTTGAGGAAACTTGAAAGGCAATAGGGAAACTTATACTTTGGGCACACAAATTCAATTGGTGGGTGCAAATCAGCATGGAATTAAGCCAATAGGAACCTTGATGGGGCAAAAGGAAGTTATTGGTATACAACAATTCCTCTTGGGCTTTGTGGTGATTACCTTGGAGAAGATAGGGTATGGTGCATTGTTGGGGAGAGGATGGCTAGTCATGGCAAAGGCCACCCACAATTGGAGGAGAAATACCCTCTCCATAGAGGTAGATGACAAAATGTACACAATAGATCTAAGGAACTAGTCTATAAGTCGCAATCTTGCATCCGATTCAGAGGCAGAAGGAGATGATAGGGAAGGAGTGGAACCAGATGAAGGAGTGCTTTGACTTGGGGAGTGTTCAGAAGTCAAGACAGGTTCCCTGAATGGCTTGTTTCACTGGCAGATGGGAGATTACAAAGTATTCTAGCCAGAGTGTAATATGTTGCAAATCCAAGAGTCCGAATCAAAAGAAAGGTATCCATAGGGGTATAAGGAGTACAGGGAGGGTGTGACCACTCTCAATAGTAAACCAACATATATATTTAGCAAAAACAAGAAAGTGGAATACGAGGAGGGAAAATTGCAAACTATGAACCAAGGGGAGGACAAACCTAAGAGGGGTGTCGAAATGTGCCTAGATCCACCAAGGGCAAGAAAGGGAAGCCATTTGCACGTTAGGAGAAACCATCCCTAAGAGGAGGTTCGTACATCGAAGGAGGTTTGTACAAAGGATGTCCATACATTAGGAGGAGCCATTAGTACAGAGGATGTCCGTACAGAAGTCATCTGTACAATAGGATGAGCCATCCATACGGACGCAAAGGACCACAACTAAGAGGGGTGTCAGAATGTGTCCAGATCCACCAAGAGCAAGAAGGGGAAGCCATCCACACAATAGGAGAAACAACCCCTACAAAGGAGGTCTGTACATCTGGAGGAGCCATCAATACAGAGGATGTTCGTACGGAAGTCATTTTTACAATAGAGGAAGCCATTCACACTCATAACATCCAAGGCAACTAAAGGGGAAAGGCATGTGAGAGATTCCTCAATGGGGGGCAACAAGACTTTCGCTGCCAGGAGTTGCGACCTTGGTCCCTATAGAACAATAGAGTCGTACTAAGGTGATAGATCTTAGGTGTTAAAAAAAGTGTGGACACAAAGTACAACTGCAAACACTAGAAGTTATAGAAGTAGCACACCATATTTCCTTGGTAGTAAGGCCTGAAGGACAAATAGATGCTCAGAGTGTGCAGCATAGGAAAGAGCCTAGAACTGGAAATGTAGACATACCAATGGAGGATATACAGGTTGAAGATGCAATATTGGAGGAGGCAGGCAAACTGCTTGAAGACGAGGGGATGGTACCCCTACCCTTATTGACCTGCTTGGAGGTAGAAGAGAAAGACACAATAGAAATACAAAGTGAAGGAGTAGAACCTTCAAAGTATTCTCATTGGAGGGCAAAGCAGAAAAAATTCTCAAAGAGTTACAACATATGGAGCATACCACCAAGGAAATTATGAAGTAGGCTAAAAAATAGAATCTGCAGGCCATAATTAGAGTAGCTAAATCCTTGGTAGCATTCATGATGAAGGACTGCCATACAAATTGGAGGTTACTTCAACAGGGTGGGTACATCCAGTAGGAAATAGTTGCAAACTGGACAACTTGATACATCATACCTCTGGCCAAGGAACTGCCACCTCTTCTACACAAACTTGGAGAAATGGAAGTAGCATTTAGAAGGACATACGTGGAACTTTAACAGGCAAACGAATTGGTAGGATGCGTGGAAACAAAATGGAAGGTAGAAAAAAATTCTCTAGAAAACAAATGGAAGATGGAGAAAGCTACCCTGGAAGATAAATTCACAACAATGGAGGTGAAAAAGATGGATGCATTGCCTATTTTGTAGAGAGTTCGTGCCAAGAAAAAGGCTGCTAAACAGGATCTCCTATGCCTCCACGGCTCCCTAAGTCCAAGGATGTCTTCACAACCTACTTGAAGTTTGGTTTTGTTTTAGTTTTGTTAGTCGTCTAGAAGATGACTTCGTTTTTGGGGGGGATAAATGTAGTATGTAATAAAGTAATGTTGTAATCAGCATTAGTTAAGCTTTGTTTGGTTGGATAGTTAGGAAGTGAAGGGATGCGTCCATTGGTTTTTCCAGCCAACTGACTATTATATAAGAACTCTAGAATATGGATGAGGGAGGGATGTTTTTGGTAATCAATAAAGAAGTAATATTTCCTCACCATTTGGTATTCTGGTAATGAATGTTGTGTTGGTGATATTGAGTCCATGTTATATTACTCTATATATTGTGCATTAATAACCATTATACATATCCTGAAAGCTTTTTTGTTGTATGTAGAAACTGTGTAGCCGACGGGTTCATGTTGTCGGTAAAGATTTTGTAGCCGACGGGTAGATTAGGATTGTTATGTAGCCGACAGATCCCTTTGGGAAGGTTCGGCGGGAAGTATTTATTCTCCGTTTGGGATCATTGTAAATCATCTCATGCTCTGTATGTAATCTCTTGGCATATGCGAATAATAAACGGAGTACTGCTGTTGCCGTTCTTGTTCATTATCTGTGTGCATCAATCAATTAATCTATGCGATAAACATTTGGCGCTGTTGCCTGATGGACCTGGAACAAAGGTTGGAATGACAACTAATGCTGAATCAGTTACACAAAAATAAGAATAAGCTGAAGGACAAAGATGAAATTTGCACAGCTCAAGGAAATTTAATTTTGGCGCAGTAGGCCAAATGCAGACGAAGGTTTTAGAAGATTGTTGACGGACACCGAAGCACTGAGGAATTGTTGGAGACTCGACAACGGGTGGAATTGGTGGAAGAAGCTAGGGAAAATTTTTTGAGCCTATATTCACCGAGGGAAGAGAATCCAGACGGAAGAGAATCGACTCGCACGGTTCGGAGTGCCAAGGGAGCACGAGTGTGGAGTGAACTCTTTGTCCATGATACACTTTCGGAACGAGAATACCCTTCTTCACCAGAGGACAAAACTGTTGGAGATAAGACAATTGTTGAAGAGTGCACCGGTGTGAGATTGCAAACCGCCGGTGTGGGAGTGCAAACCGCTAGCATGGGAGTGCAAATTGCCGGTGTGGGAGTGCAGATCGCCGATGTGGGAGTGCAAAGCCACTGTGTGAGTGCAAACCGCTGGTGTGGGAGTACAAAGTGCCAGTGTGGGAGTGAACAACAATAGTGTTGCAGGATTGAACAACGCCTGTGCACAAAATCCAATAGTGATGGCGGGACCAAAGGAAAAGTTTTCGAAGTTTGATGGCGATGGTACGACCGATCCGATCGGACACTGTAAAACATGCGAAATGATTTGGAGGGCAAATGGCATAATTGATACAAACGAATGGGTTTGGCAGTTTCCAGCCACCCTACGGGTTATTGCAATTCACTGGTTCGCCGATGCAGATCCCCAAAAATTAACCACTTGGGACAACCTTAAGGAGTTTACTGCTGAATTTCAACTGCTCTATGACGACAATGAGATCGTAGCTGAGATATACAACACAAGGGAAAAATGAAATAGTATGAGTCTATGCCAGGAAATTAAAAGACTTGATAAATAAAATGGAAAATAAGCCGGCCGACGGACTACAAAAAAGATGGTTCATTGAAGGCCTGCACTCGAAGATGAAGATTGTGCTGCCATCGTCATACATTGAAGCGTACAATCGAGCAATGAACCTGGAAAGTGAGCAGAAGACGAAAAAGAAGAAGAGTAACTCCTTTGAGTCAGAAGACGATGCATCTTCGGAAGAAGAGAGCAGCGACGATGAAAATAGTAGCAAGAAGGTCCGAGCTCTCCAGAAGGACATGACCCAGATGATGAAAGAATTTAAGAACATGCAGAAAGAAACAAAGGGAAGCAAACTATGGTGCACAGAATGTAAGGCAGAAGGTCACACAAAGGGATCCTGTCCAAAGAACCAGTTCTGTGAGATTTGCTAGATCATGGGACATTCCACAAAAGAATTCCCCTTCAACATGAAAACCAAAGGACTTCAACAAGTCTGCCTCAAATAGGAGGCTTTCACATCTCGAGGGAGCGGGAACACAAGCACGGAGGGTGCCACGTCCAGAGGATACAAAAATAATAAACGTGGGCGAAACAACAATAATGCGAACAATGACAATAACAATGGTAGCCGGAGTCGAATTCAGTACGATGCGAACGGACAACCCATCATTCAATGCCGAGCATGTAATTTGTGGGGCCTCTTTGCCTGAGATTGTACAACGGCAAACACACTAAAATTATTATGCAGATGGTGCGAACCGGCGATCATGAAGATGTCAAATGCCCGAAGTCTGGAGTGAATTTGATCACCGGTGAGACAAACGAAGAGGAGGTGCTGGCAATCAAACGAAAACAAGCAAAAGTATACCCCGACCCAACGGAAGAAAAGAAGGGGCTGGAGGAAGTACAGAAGGAAATTGGAAAAGCAACACAGGCATAAACATCTCAGTGGAAGGACACCATGGGCACCTCACCAATGACTTGCGCAGGACAGAACATTGTACTGTAGATACTACAAACGGATGTACAAAATCAATGATCTATTGATCACAATGCCTCAGCTCCGATCGACACTCACAAATATTGCGCCAACTGCTAATTTACTATGAGAACTAGGAAGAGGGAAGGAAATTGCCACCGATGGAGAAGACCCAATGTTGCTAGCCCTTACATCTGGACGATATCCGGCGGTCGTCGAGATGGGGATTCTTGGAAGTGTGCTCATGGACACAATTGTCGATGGAGGGTCCGACGAGAATGTCTTACTCGAGGATACTTGGAAGAGATTGGGACAGCCGACGTTGTGACCAACTACATTCCAGTTGTTGATAGCAGACCAACACGACATTAAACCTCTCGGTGTCCTGATGGCACAACCAGTGACAATTGGCACACAACTATTCCTGCTTGACTCTGTCGTGATCCCGCTGAAGAGAAAAGGATAGGACGCCATTCTGGGCCGTGGTTGGCTTATTCAAGCCAGAGTTAAACACGACTGAAAGAAAAACACTTTATCACTTGAAAGAAAAGGGTGGAAATTTGTCATTGATTTGCACACCCAGATGGTGGGGGAAGAAGTTGTCCTTAGATTCTGAAGAAGAAGATGAAGGGAGGCAGCGTATGGAACCAGATCAGGAGGGAGTCCTATGGTTGGAAGGAGGATCAATAGACGACGCTTTGGATTCTGTCAATGGTCTATAGCACTGGCAGAAAGAGGACTATGAACTGTTCCAGAGCTGCAATATACTGACAATAGAGGAAGGGCACAACGGAGATGAATTTCCAAGGGAATTCAGAGAAATCAAAGAGGGGGATGCGCTACTAGATGAGACACCCACCCATGCATTCACTGAGGGGGAGCCTATCAAATACAATGGAGCCATGCTGCGAACGGTGAATTTGGGAGATGAGGCCGAACCAAGGAACATATTGGTAGGAGATAACTGGGATCCAGTACTAAAAGAGGCGGCATTCAAGATATTTTTGGAATACAAAGATGTGTTCGCATGGTCATACAAGGATCTGAAAGGAGTACTGTCGAAATAATGTGTGCACCGTATCCCATTGGTCAAAGGAGCAGTACCCCTACAGAAGCGACCCTATAGGATGAATAAGAACTATGTGGCACGGGTTACAGAAGAGATCAACTAGATGCTGAAAGTCGGTATTATTTTCAAGGTGCAGACAAGTGAATGGGTGTCACACAGTAATCTCACTGAAGAAGCACACCACTTAGATCCAGATATGCGTTGACTTCAGATGCCTGAATGCAGTCACAATCAAGGATCCTTTCCCGATTCTATTTACAGACAGTATATTGGAGGTCGTAGGACATGAAATTTATTCCTTTATGGACGGATTCTCCAGATACAATCAAATTTCTAGAGCAGAGGAAAAACTGAAAACGACATTCGTCATGGAAGATGGGGTGTACGCATACAACCGGATGCCATTCAGTCTGTGCAACACACCGGCTACCTTCCAACGAACATACTGCATATCTTTGACAAAATGTTCGTAGGAAACTTCAAAGCGTTCTTGGATGATTGGTCTGTATTTAGTGCTGAGGACAAACATTTAGCAATGCTCGGTGAATGTATGGAGAGATGTCGACGGGCACGACTAGCACTGAATCCAAAGTAATGTAGATTCATGGTTTTGCAGGGAAGATTGCCCGACCACATAGCCTGTAAAGAGGGATTGAAGACAGATCTGGACAAATTCAAAGTCATATTGGAAATCCAGCCATCCACTAGTGTAACGGAGGTAAAGTCTTTCCTGGGACACAGGCTATTACAGGAGGTTCATTAATTTTTTTGCCAAAGTATCATATCTGCTAGACAAATTAATGTGCAAAGGAGAATCATTCAGATGGCAGTAGGAACATGATGACGCATTTGAAGTGCTAAAGGTATGATTGGCTATGGCAACCATCTTGGCATATCCGGATTGGGATAAGGAATTGCATGTTCATGTCGACGCATCCAACTATGCGATTGGAGCAACCTTGGTGCAGATAGGCAGCCACGGGTTGGATCACCCGATATACTTTGCCAGCCGATTGTTATTAAAAGCAGAACATAACTACAACTAAATGGAGCGGGAAGCATTGGGCATGGTTTATGCAGTATAGAAGTTCCGACACTACTTGTTGGCGACACTGTTTGTATTCTATGTGGACCATCAAGCTTTATTGTACTTGGTAAATAAACCGGTCATTCAAGGAAGAATCAGTCGATGGCTTCTTTTGCTATAGGAATTCACCTTCAAAATTGTTGTATGGGTCGGGAAGAAGCATGTTAGCGCAGACCATCTGTCGCGGATTAAAAGAGGTGAACCAGTGGATGGAGGCGTGAATGATGACTTCCTCGATGCATAGCTATTCCAAATTGTAGTACTACCAAAATGGTATGCTAGTATTGCAGAGTACTTGTGCACGGGATAGCCACCAAGGGAGATGCTAGAGAATGAAAGGCGAAAATTGGTATCAAGGAGTCGTACATTTTAGTTGATTAATGGATTGCTATATAAAATGGGGCCGGATCATATCCTTAGACGGTGTGTCTTGGAGGAAATACCAAAAGTATTGAAGGAAGCACATGAGGGACTAGCAGGTGGATATATGGGACCCGACACCACGGCGAGGAAGATACTACTGGTAGGACTTTGGTGGCCAATGGTGTACAACGACGTGCGGGAATGGGTTGTCGATTGTGACACTTGCCAACAAGCCAGGAAGCCGCTGAAGAGAGACTTTATGTCGCTTAATCCCTGCTACGTGCAGGAACTCTTCGAACGATGGGGATTGGATTTCATCGAACTTTTCAAGGTGAGCAAGACTAAAAGGTGCCGATACATTGTTGTTGCAATGGAATACTTGACCAAGTGGGTGGAGGCACGAGCACTACCGGATAACTCTGCTGTCAGCATCGCAAGATTTATTTATGAGCAGATCATTACCAGGTACAGGATTCTATTACAGTTAATAAGTGATAGGGGTGGACACTTCATTAACCATGTTTCAGACTGCTCACCACTGAATTCAAGATCTCTCATTCATTATCGAGCCTGTACTATCCGAGAGCAAACGGACAGGCGAAAGCTACAAACGAGATCCTGGTATCAATTATCTACAAGTCATGTGCAGTCGAAGGTGAAGATTGGGAGGAAAAACTACCTTCTGTTCTATGGGCATACTGCACGACGTACAAGGTGACAACGAGGCATACACTGTTCCAATTGATGTTCGGGCAGGAAGCAGTGGTACCAATAGTGTTCATGATACCAAGCCTAAGGATCACGATAGAAAACAAGTTAGGTGACATGGAAAGCTTGAGGGAGAGGCTGCATAATCTAAATAAGCTCGAGGAGAAGCGACTACTGGCACAATGGGCCATAGAGGTAACATAGAACAGACGCAAGGTGTGGCACGATAAGCATCTGAAACTCAACAGGTTCCAGCCGGGGCAGTTGGTGTTGAAGTATGACGGACGAAATGAAATCAAATCGGGAAAGTTCAAGGTCATATGGGTAGGGCCATACCAGATCCAGGAGTTAGGTGACAATGGGGAAATAAAATTGTGGGCTTTGGATGGACAAGAAGTGCCTTAGGCAATTAATGGGTTGAAGCTAAAGATGTACCATGCCAGGAAGATTTCGTTGTCGTTGCAAAATGGCCAAGTCCAAACGACTCCCTTGTCGTCGCAGAGTGGCAAAGTCTGCAAGAAAAATTGAGTTGTATTTTTTGTATTAAAAAAAAAAAATTGAAAAAAAAAAGAAAAAAAAAGAAAAAGAAAAGAAAGATTTCCTCCTAGATACAATTATTTGTCTCTTTTATGCATCATAAACATTGGAATGCTTGTTTTTGAAGGTGCAAATTCATCGATTGTTCTAGTCTTCCTGTCCATATCATTTTCTTTAGGGATAATTTGTATGGATTCAAGGCCTTGACTAAGATCATTCTTTTGCATTGTTATTAACTAATAATGAACTTGAGAATAATTTAATTGAGAGTTATGAGAATCATGTTGAATTCCATTTTACTAAGCTAGCCTTAATATTGAAGGCCTGCGGGTATCCCCGCAGACACTTGTCCTGCGGACAGACTGTTTTGTGGGTGGATAGTGTTCTGTAGGTGGGTTCGGAGATAGTCTCCCGCGGATGGCTTAAGCCCGTGGGATTCTTTTATTTCCCCACGGGTGGCTTCCGCGCCTAAATCCCTTTCTTCTGCAGATGGTGTTATGGGTTGGCATAGTAAACTTATTCCTTGTGGTTTTATCCTTTCATCCGCGACTTTGCTCACATTTTCTTGCATTGCCTTCTTGTTCCTTTGTCGCATAGCTCTCACTCGTTTCTTCTTTCGCATTTTTTCTCTTCATTCGGTGTCTTATTTCTTTGCGGGGAAGGACTACTTGTGTTTTATTGTCTGATTCGTAACCGATATTGGGCATGAGGGTGCATCCTTTGAACTTTCTTCTTACACATGAATCAATACCTTTAGGTCTGTGCTAGCTTCTTGACAACTATCCTGCGATCACTTTGTGGCCTCTTGAACCGCTTCACGTGCTTCTTAATAATCTTCTTGTTCAACAGCAGCTGAGGCATCGACATCTAGGCTTTCCTCTGCTTGCTCGCTCTGCTCCACGCCTGTCTTAAGTGTTGCTTGCGTTTTGTTTTCCGGGGGAAGTCCTATTCTTCGTGATGCAATTCTTTTCTCTGCGCGACTAATCCTTTTCTCCCACGGTTTAGTGTGCGTTGGCGGTCTCATTCTTGCCAACTTTCTTCCTCCCGCGGGCATAGTTACGACTTCATTTTTGTTAATATAATATTCGTGGAGAAGAACAAGTATTGCGGAAGGGATATCCTCGGCGAGTTTTCCACGGGAAACAAAAGTAACAAAAGGAGGAATCCTATATTATAAAAGCTCGAAAGAAACTGTTATTATATGGAATCGACAGGGAAACAGAAGAAGTGGAAGAACCAGCTGAACACAAGTATGGAGAAGAATGCTAGAGTTTTAGCTTCTGGAATCCGAGTTGTAGGACCATCTGCTTCCACAAGTAAGAAACAAAAAGTAAGGGCTGAACTCACACATCTTATTGTTAAGTTTGAGGGACTCAATGGTAGCGAATGCCTGAGATGGTGGCAAGATACTACAGACACAGAGTTAATTAAACAGATTTTGATACGAGCACAGGTACATTGGGCCATTCAGCTTCCAGTGTTTTCCATTCGCTTATTTGAATCAGTTTTGCACACCATGATCGAATCATATAATCGGCACAACAGAATTAGCACATTTTTATACAAAAAGCATCGGATGACGGTTTCTTTTAAACCTAAGGACTTCACTATGGTTTTCGACATCATTGGCCCTGGTGGTTGGAAGGTGGAAATCAATAACCACAAGATGTCTAAGGAACGGAAATAATTTTGGATACGATTACTGGGCCGCAATCTTACACCCGAGGAGATGGAGTTAGTGGTAAAGGGGTCTAAATGTAGAGGGCTTTGACAAGATCTTATTCGGGAGGACCACTGGCAGTGCATTATGGATGTCATCAAGAGTAAGTTGATAGGGGCAACTCGAGCTTCGGATATCGCGTTGCCATAGATTGTATTCATGAATGACATCATGAACGACACGGTGTATGATTGGGCTATAGTTCTTGCTGACAGGATGGAGGAGTTCATGACACTCCAGCACCCGCACATTCTCCATGCTGCACCATGCTATTGGCTTGTTTTTGGAGGCAACAGTTAATCAGATACCAATGGATGATTTTGAGGCTCCATCGCGGGGAAAGTTGGCACAAGGGGAACCTCCAATATTTTATTGGAGACATTTGGACACGGGTGGAACAATAGCGGAGCAGAAGAAGGCATTCCAAGGATTGGAGGCTCACGGAGACACTGACAGTGGACGAGAGGAGACTTCAGAGAGCAATGGAGTTGAGTACGACGAAGAGAGTACTTCTGCAAAAGTTGACAGGGAACTAGCAGTTAGCGAGCCCACATTTTTTCACCCCGCTGCAGTTGTCCACTTCGGCGCACTTGTTCGCCACCATTGCACACATTCCCTCGTTTGGTCAGCGTCATGCATCGGTCGTTATGACCCCACCGACGGTGGCAGATGTTGTCCCACGGACAGTAGCAGATGTCCAACAGGCAATGGCTGAGGGTGCCCCACCAACGACAGATGTTGTTGCACTAGCGACCACTCCAGATGTTGCTTTCTCCACTACCACGGCAGATGTTGTGTCTCCTATAGCTTTGACCTAGGGCTTGCCTTCCCAGGATTGTATGCTAGACCCTGTTGCACCAGCAGAGCCAAAGTTGATAGAGTTGCCAATGCCAGAGTTCGAACCCCAGGTTCATTTGGATGTGATTGATTTAGATGTTGTGGTCACTATTTCATCTTCCCTGTTGATAGAGGCATAGTCAGGGCAGCCAGAGAGAATGGAGGTGATAGATAAAGTGAATTTTTGAGGCAGCAGTTCTGGTTCATTCCTGCAGAGGTTGGACTGTCCATTCAGTCGCTGAGTCATGGAGGAGTCCTTCTAGGACCAACTGTCGTATTAGAGCCACAGGAGGTGGCAGTTTCACAGTCGGAGGGTGCACCCAAGGAGGCGACGGCACAGATGTGGACATGGTTACTGCGGCAGTAGCAGAGATGAATAGTGATGGGGAGTGGACCATGGATGATGTGCCGAAGGAAGATTATGGGTCGGATGAGGACAGATGCAGAGATTACCTCCGAACTATGCGGGCTGCGCTGTAGAAGGGACACAATGTGGCATTGCAAGCTATGACTCAGCCATAGTAACGAGAATCGCGCTGAAATCGCGTGAATCGCCGATTCAGCGATCAGATTCATGCACCCCAATTTTTTTGGAGTCGGAAATCGTGATCGGCAATTTCATCGGGTGAATCGCATGTATCGGCGATTCACTCAAAAAATCGCTTGAATTGCCAAAAATCAGCTGGCAACAGCATGCATGTTTAGTTGGAAATAATAAAAAAATCACTTATGTTTTTTGCTTTCTTTTTTACCTTTCCTCTTTGTTATAACCCTAAAGGGCCTTCTAATTGTTAAGCATGACTAGAAGAGAGGAGAAGAGAAAAGAACCATAGGTTATTAAAAAAAAAAAAAAAACGACGACAAATAAAAAATGTTTAGAATGCATAACGGATGATGCCCAAGGGAAGGGAAAGACATAATCAGGTAGTAAAACATCAGCGGTTCCCAGAAAGAGTGCGGGATCAGAAGAAAATCACAAAAACACTGTGTTCCATATAGTTTTGTGTGGGTTTCAGAGTGCAAATTTGGTTTTGGCGACGGGGGCGCTGCCCCTCGACCCCGCTGGGGGCGTTGCCCCCTAGACCCCCAGTCGCTGCGGTTATCAGTCGTGGGAAGTCTCACCAGTTGATGAGACCTGAAGCTGTTGCAGGCATGGAGTGTCAGTGGTGGAGAGAACAATAGAGCAAGCCTTTCGAGAGGGGTGATATGCTTTGAAGCACTTGGAGTAGGTGTTGGATGTGAAGCTGTCTTATAAAAACTCTTTATCCCACGTGGTAAACACAAACTTCCATGTTTATATATGTTAAGTTTCAACTTCTATTTGATGATGTCATAGTGTGTTTAAGTTATATTCAATAAAGGGTGCATGAAATAAGTCTTAAATTGTTAAAATCTCTACATTTAAAGGGTTTTCTCAAATTTGCCGATTCATCGCCGATTCACCGACGATTCACCCCTCGATTCGCGATTCGATTCGCCCGTGCCGATTCCGATACGATTCCGATTCTCGTTACTTTGGAGTTTGGACTCAACAGAGAGAGTGGCATTTGGTTCGGGCTTATATAAGGGGGATTTGTCCACAGCGGTTCTGTTCATGTTTTGAGGATAGAGGATGGCTAGCAGTCGAGACACCGGAGATGTTGGCAGATTGGGCCACCGAGCCGGAGTTGGGTCTGTGCAATACTTTTATGGAGAAGCTGGTGCATGAGATGGTAGGACTGTACAAAGAAGTCTACTATGCTCGTAGGCGTGCAGAGGTGGACAGGGCATCAGACAGGGTCGTAGCAGAGAGGTCTCTGGTAGCAGAGAAGGAGGCTAGGGAAAAGTTAAATGCAGATCTGGCCAGCTAGCAAGCAACGTGGGCAGCGGAGTGTGCAACACTGTTACGAAATAAGGAAGCGACTGAGCAGGAATTACAGTTAACAAAGACCCAGGCTATAGATGTAGTGCTTCTCTTGAAGGAAGCCGTAGAGGTTAACACACGGATTCAGAAGAATTTGAGCATTCGGATGAAGAAAGTCTATAAATTGCGCCGACGGTAGCATTCTTTAGGATGATAGCCTCCTCTCTAGTGTATATTCTTTCTCTATTGTATTTTGTGGTCTCCTGTTTTTGCTAGTTTTGAAGTTGCCAGGAGATGACTTTTCTTTTGGGGGGGATGATGTTGTCGGTAGAAACTGTGTAGCCGACGGTTAGATTAGGATTGTTATGTAGCCGAAGGACCCCTTCAGGAAGGTTCGGCGAGAAGTATTTATACCCCGTCTATGATCATTATAAATCATCTTATGCTCTGTATGTAGTCTCTTGGCATATGCGAATAATAAACGAAGTACTACTATTGCTGTTCTTGTTCATTATCTGTGTGCATTAATCAATTAATCTATGCGGTAAACAATTTCAAAGAGAGATTACAAATAGTTAATAACACTGAACTATCCCGATGGGAAATATCAATGATAAAGGCATAGTAGATTTACTATACCAATGTTATAGCATGAATTAATGACTCAAACATTTGTGAACGTAATTCAAGGTTATAAAATTCTTCTCTTTTATTGTCAAATATTGCAACTCTTTGACAACTTCCACCAAACTTAGTCTCCCCAGTTTGTTCTATAGTGACTTTAGAGAGTTTAGGACTTTCATTATATTTTCAACATTTTAATATTCTTCCCCATATTATATTATTAATTCTCTTACTTATATTGCTTTGGTCACCTTATAATCTCTATTGGTCTTTATATTTATTTAAATTGTCCTCCATGTATCCTATCTTGCGCCCTTATGCATTAAGGTGGCGACGTTTTTATTATTTATTCGTTGCTCTATTTTCTTGCCTCCATTTTCAATGGTTTATACTCTAAGCATTTCAAACCCTCTCGATGCCTATTCTTTTTGATAGCTCCCTATCACCTAAAAAACTGATTCCTTTTGAATGCTTATAACTTCCCATGCCTCTTTTTTTCATTTTGATAGTTGACATAGACTTTCATCACAATCCTTAGTATATGTAATTACTATCGCAACTTGTGATTTGTACTACTGATCAAGGGTGATGTGTTCTTTTGTCCACCAATTGTCGCTGTGTAATTATAATTTGCTAATGAGGCAGATTGCCCCAATTTAGCAGGTCCTAAGGGTCGAAGTTGGCCAACTCATTCTCCCAAAAATGATTTGACTCTGAGTAGACGATTGAATGAATGGCCATCACCACTGAGCCAACATCTTCTCAGGGTCAAATAATTTTGGGAGAATGAGCTGGCCAACCTCGACCCTTGGGACCTGCTAAATTGGGGACATTACAATTTGGCTCATTAGCAACTTATAATTACACTTAGCGACGATTGGCAAACTAAGACCAAAAGAGATTATAAGGTGAGCAAACTAATATAAGAGAATTAATAATATAATATGGGGAGAAAATTAAAATACTGAAAATATAATGAAAGTCCTAAACTCTATAGAGTCACTGTAGAGAAGACAAGGGAGATTGAGCTTAGTAGAAGTTGTCAAAGAGTTGCAATATTTGAAAATAAACAGATAAGTATTTTATACCCTTTAATTACATTCACAAATGTTTGAGTCACTAAGTCATGCTATAACATTGGGATAGTAAATCTAATATGCCTTTAACTCCGTTCAAGATAGTTTAGTGTTATGAACTATTTGTAATCTCTGTTTGAAATGCTTTCAGGATATGTAGAATGGTTATCAATGCGCAACATACAAAGTAATATAATGTGGACTGAATATTACCAACACAACATTCATTACTAGAATACCAAATGATGAGGAAATATTACTTCTTTATTGATTACCAAAAACATCCCTCCCTCATCCATATTCCAGAGTTTTTATATAATAGTCGATTGGCTGGGAAAACCAACGGACGTATCCCCTCACTTCCTAACTACCCCACCCAACAAAGCTTAACTAATGCTAATTGCAATATTACTTTATTACGTACTACATTTATCCACCCCCAAAAATGAAGTCGTGTTCTAGACGACTACCCAACAAAACAAAAAACCTAGATTTCAAGAAGAGGGTTGAGAAGACAACCCTGTACTTGGGGCCCCTTGAAGTCGTTGAAGATCTAGTTCAATTGCCTTTTGTTTGGCACAAACCCCCTATAGAATACGCAAAGTGTCCATCTTTTTTGCCTTTGCTATTGTTATTCTGTCTTTCAAGGTAGCCTTTTCTATCTTGCAAGATTCTTCTAGGGCATCCTTTTTTGCCTTCCCCTTGTCTATGAGAACAACTTTCTCAATCTCCCACTCTTTAGCCAACCGTGCTGCCAAGTCTTTTCCTTGTTGGATTTCAAAGTATGTCCTTTGGAATGCAACTTCAATGCCTCTCAGTGTCTGTATGAGAGGCGGTTGCTCTTGAGCTATAGGTATGGTGTAGCGTTTTGTCCACTTTGCAGCTATTTAACCCCAACTATTTCTACCCTCTACTTCTACTTGGCAAAAGATGGTTCCTCTACTACTTTTAGCTGTGGTTTCCTTTCGTCCATACTGCCATAGCCATGTTCCCTTTCCCGTTCCATTAATTATATAATATCCACCTCCGTCTAGCTTTAGTCCTGTCTATGGCATGCGACAATTGTGGAAACAACTAGTACTTCCCGTGGCTTGTGTACGGTCAAAGGTGTGTGTACATTTGAATGTGCACATACGCTTCCCCTTCTTCCTTGCGTACAGTGGAATGTGTGTGACTTGTGTACGGTTGGATGTACACATACACCTAAAACACGTTGGCGACTGACCTACTTTCCTCCTGCCTGACGAGCTTTACCTTCTCTCTTCATACGAGCTTGATCTCCTGCTTGTGTATGTTGAACTTCAGCCTCCTTTGCTTGTATTCCACTGTACCCTTGTGTATGAGTTTTAGCTTCACACTCGGCCTCCTCTCCTCGTACTCCATTGTCCCCTCGTGTACGAGCTTTGGCTCCAACCTCCCCCTTTGCTCTTTGTGCCTGTACGGTGCCAAACTTCCCTCCTCTGTCACTGTCTCTGGCTGCTCCCGTATGCCTCCTCTTCCTCCAATGTATGACCCTCTCCTGACGTATGATCTCCTCATCAGCTGTACGTACGACCTCCTTCCCAATCTAATGTACGACCTCTTTCCAAGCTAGACGTACGATCTCCTCCCAATTTGGATGTACGACCACTTGTAGAGTTCTTTTTGTATTGCGTAACTTCCTTTGGTATGACTACTTGGGCATATTTATTTCTTCTGATCCATAGTCCTCTATTTATTTTAGTCCCTTGAGGGTTTGCTTGCACATGGTATGACCATTTTGTGCCTCTGTTATTTCTTTTTGGGTGTTTATCCTTTCTTTCGCTTTTTATAATCTTCCTCTTGACTTCCTCCTTGTCATCTTTTATTTTTATGAAGTAGGCAGAAGCAGGTTCCTTTCTGTCCTTATATGATTTTAATTTAGATCCATTAACGAGATCTTTTATCAGAGTATTCCCCAGAGTTGATAATTTTATGACCCCATTTTTTTTTACTTTATAGCCTTTTGGGTACCTTTCTTCTCACTTTGTGTCTTCAATCTATAACATGTTATATTACAATTGGAATACTTCATAGTCCCTCATCTTCCAGTGAAACAGACCATTGAGAGAGTTTGTTTTGTCTTCTGAGCAACCCCCAAGCTGAAGTACTCCTTCCTCGTCTAGTTCTACTCCTGCACTGTCTCTCCTTTGAACTAGATGCTAGGTCCTCACTTACCGACTGGTTCCTTAGATCTATTGTATACTTCTTGCCTTAAACTTCCATGGATAGGGTATTCCTCTTCCAATTATGCGTAGCCTTCGTTGCCACTAGCCATCCTTTTCCCAACAATGCATCATACCCTTCTCTAGGGTGATTACCACAAAGTTCAATAGGAAGTGCAATGTACAAATTACTACCTTTTGCCTCATCAAGGTTCCTATTGGCTTAATTTTGTGTTGGTTTGCGCCCACCAATTGTAATGTAGGTGACCAAAGTGTAGGCTTCCCTATCTCCTTCCAAGTTTCCCCAGATAGGATGTTCACCCCAGAGCCTCCATCGATCATAATATTGGTTAGTTTACATCCTAATATTTCTATTTCCACTACTGCCAGTGTCCTCCCCATTCCTATGGTGAATGGAGTGTTGGTTTCTTCACCTGTTTGCACTTCCTCTTCCTTGGAGGATACTCCTTTGATACTTGCCCCTTGTGTTATTGCTACTCACAAATGAGGTAGGTTTTTTAGTAGATTTGCAATTTTCACAAGAATGGTGGTCTTTAGTACTTGTTTCATGATGTTTGTTCCCAGCCGGGTGTTTGGGGGTTTAACCATACTTTGCTTCTTTCTTTATCATATTATCTCTAGTGTCCCTTCTAGCTTCCTGAAATCTTTCTTTTTTTGTAGCTAAATTTGGATATTCTAGTTTCTTGGCCTACATTCTTATGATGGCTAATTCTTCGTTCGTAGGTTTTGCAATCTCGAGCATGTTCACCCCTTTTTGTTTAGGGCAAATGACATCCTCATGGTTACCTGGTCTGCACCATTTAGACAACATTCCTCCGTTCTATCCTCCTCCATTATGATAGATGTGTGCAAAATGTTCCCATTCGTTGAATTGTCTACATTGGATCATAGGTCTTCCTTTAGAGTCATATTGGATTGCTCTTCTTGGTGTGTTGTTATTGTTGTTATTATTGCTCCCCTGCTTGTTATTTCCATATCCTCCAAGTGAGGCTTTTGTATTTGGATTTCGTGGAGGGTGGTGTGGATTGTTCTCCCCGAGTGAAGAATACTTGAGCATTCCGTGCTTTTAGATTATATAGACGATCCTTAATTGTGTGTCCTAACACCTGACAGATATCACAAAATGCTTTACGCAGACATGTCCCTCTTGTGTGGCCCTCCTTTTCACAATCTGTACACCATAGTTCCCTCCCCTCTCTTTCTCTTCCTTACTTCCTACTACCTCCTTCATCAGCCTCATCATATCCTTCCTCAGTGCTTGGATGGTCTTGGATTCATCCCACTTTCTTCTGAGCTTTCACTCCAGCTTCCCTGCCTCCTGGCCTTGAGGTTTTGTTCTCAATTTCTATATCCATTGCATGAGTACAGGAATCCACAAAGGATAATGGTGGCACTATTTTCATTTTTTTTAGGGACGATGTCACCCTTCAATAAACCACCTTTTTTTTCAATCCATCTGTAGGCTTGTGGTCAAGCTTTCCTATCAATTCCTTGAATCTCCTGCTATACGCTTTGAGAAATTTGTTCTTCTCTTGCCTTGTATTATATATCTCTGTCACAATTTCATCATTGTCCCAAAGGAGTTTGAGTTCTTCAAAGGCTGCACATAGATTATTCCATGTATTCCTCTTGCCTGCCTCCAAGTCTGTATACCAATCGATGGCTATACCTCTTAATGTGGTCGAAAATGCTTTTTGCCATTCATTTGCATCATTCTCTCCGTTTCCTTGCCATGTGGTTATGCATGTTTTACAATGACGCGTGGGGTCCTTTGAGTCGTCCCTTGTGAATCTAGGGAGTTTTTGTTTGTCCATTGCCATTTTTCTACTGTTTTTCTTTCTTGTTGGGATTTTTCCTCTTGACGGGACATTCCCTCTCGATGGGATGTTCTTTCCTATGGGGACGCTCCCTCTTAACAGGACACTTCTCTCCTGTCGGGGCGCTCCCTCCTACCGAGAGGCTCCCTAGGTGCTCCCTCCAGACGGGCTAGATTCTTGGGTGCTTGTCCCAACAATATCTTTTTCTCTTAGGTTGGAGTTTTGGTCCTACTAATGCTCTTTGCATGTAGGGGTTTCAGGATTTCTGCACCCTAGCTTACTTCCTAGTGTCTCAGAGATAACCAAATTGGCTATTCCTTCTAATGTGTGTTCAATGAGCCCTTCTTGGATTCGGAAGTAGTCCTCTCGTCCCTTGAGGTAACAACGTCTTTCCTCTTGTTGGAGGCATAATGTCCTCAGGGTGACTTCCTCCTCAATTTCTTCCTCTGGGACCTGCCTCGGATATTTGTTTGGAATCAGGGGCATGAATTGGTTTAGTGCCTATTTATTTTGAATTATCACGCTCCTCCAAGTTCTGTTCCTGTGTCCCTTCAGCAAACTACTGGAGCACTTGTTGCCTTCTTTGTTCTCTTTCTGTTTTTGCTCTTTCTTCCTATAGACGTACCAAGATACTTTCCAATAGGTGAGGGATTTGTCCAAGTAGATCGTACACCATTGGTGGTACCAATAATTCGTCTCATACCATGCTGTCCAGAACTGCTCTCCCATGGGCTTCCCTTTGCACGTACTGGTTGATAGAAACTTCCCAGACTATCACCAGATTGTGTGTCAACTAATCTTCTTTGGTTATTTCCTCCTCTTCTCTGTCACTGTTTGTTACTTGTATATGTGGTAGGAAGAGTCTCCCCATTACTCCATCCTGCCTAGCTGCTGACCTCCAGGTTTAGACTTAGGCAACAACGCCAAAATGTAGAATGGTTATTCTCACAAGATATGTACAGAGTAATACAACATAGATTCAATTGTACTAACAAAACATTCATTATTTGTACCCAAATACCAAATGACGAGGAAATGTTATTTCTGTTATTGATTATCAAAACATGAGTACATCATTCATAATTCAAAGTTCTTATATAATGGTTCGTTGGTTGGGAAAACTAATGGATGCATCCCCTCGCTTCCTAACAACCCAACAAAGCTTAACTAATGCTAAGTACTTTCTTAGGATAATGAATTGGAGGAAGGGGACATGACAGTCCTCCCTGTGTGATAACCCTTATCTATGATCCTTTTAGTTTTTTTTGATTATTGATATAAAGCGATTTCCGAATGCCTTATTTTCATGATATGATCTCTCCATTTATATTCTTACATGTGAAAGGGTGTGTCTTTCCATCTCCTTAATTATATTATATTATATTATTAATCTCAATACTATATGTTTAGATTTTTACATTAATAAATATAATACTATTATATTTGTAAATGTATCTATACTATAATATTTTTATATTTTAAGATCAACTATATTTAATATTTAATTACATTAAATTTATATTTTTATAAATTATTGCAAACATATCATTATAACAATATATTATTGTAATCTTTATATTTAATCATTCTATTCTTCAATGAGGGACATTGCAATCCCCCCCTCTCGAATTTGCTTGCCCTCAAGCAAGTCATAGCTCAAATTCATTCTCTTTCCTACATGTGTGTTAAGCATTTTCGAAAGTGAGTGTGTTAATATATTATAGCCTATGTAAGAGCATATGAATGAAGACACTAATCATACACAAAGTAGACACATGAATGCATGAAAACACAATGCAAACATGAGGTAGACACATGAATGCATGACAAAGCGAACACATTAATGCATGAATACACGATGTAGAAAAAGAGTATACATCATAAAACATTGTTAGATTCTTTTTCACATTTTGAAATAAGAAAAGGTTAAGGAAATGTTTTACCAGCTTCAATCGTAAAAGTCGTGCGCCTGTCATTCTTTTGAATATCAAAAGTTCTTGAAGTTGCCTAATTCTGTAGTGGATGGTAGACTTATTGCTACTCATGATTGGACATGATCTACGTGAGGTTCCCATATTGGGATTCTCTTGCCCCAACATGAGCGATTTACTCCTCCCCCTATGCATATTCCCTACCCACTGGGTATGTGCTTAATTCTGTAGTGGATGGTAGATTTACAACTGCTCGAGTTTGGACACGATCTACGTGGGGTTCCCATATTGGGATTCTCTTGCCCCGGCACGAGTGACTTACTCCTCTCCCTGTACACATTCCCTACCCACTCGGTACGTGTTTAATGTTATAGTGGATGGTATATTTACAGCTGCTCGAGTTTAGACACGATCTACGTGGGGTTCCCATTTGCCCCAATGTGAATGATTTACTTCTCCCTTCATGGACACTCCCTACCCACTACACATAAGTATGAGAGGTCTTATAGACTTCTATTTATTGTCTAAAATATCTCTTGATGCTTCTTTATTAGCTTAAGATAAGGTGTAGTATTTTGTCGCAGGCTTCAAAATTTAAGTTTATGAGTGGAAGTAATTGTTCTTCCAATCATGCCCAATGTTATTATCATTTGATTTGGGAATCAAAGAATATAAATGTTATTAATCTTATCATAAATATGTATATCTTCTAAATGAATAGGAACTAAAAACAACTTTTCATTTCATATTTTAAATAATAGAAATGGGATAACATAGTACCTAATATAAACAAGATATAGTAATTAAAAATATAATCGTACTTGTACTTACCTTTTTATATCCACCTTATATTAAATTTGTAACAATAAATCCCCATGAATAGTGGGTCCCTTTGGACCCGTGTGGCGTGTGGACTCTCATTTCCTTTTATGATGACAAGCAAAATTCATTTATAATTTAATTCACCATACATGATTTACCAATGTGACAGACGATAGATACGTTTTCCATGCCAAGGTTGCAAGGTGGTATTACTTATAATGTGCTACTTTATATCGCCTTTTCTGATAAATGCTTGTCTCTCCCTTTGTTATGCTTGAAGCCCGATCAGGGAGAGGGTTATCTAGTAATGTTTGTTTTTATCTATGACAAAGTGGTCGTGTAAGCATATTAAGCTCGAAAAACATTAAGGTATTTCTTGAGTATCTTCCACCAATAGGATTTCGCTTTCTCTATTAGAGCTTAATAATTTTTACTTTTCTTTTCTTCTTGCCTGTCCAGGCTGGGGTATTCTTTGCAACAATTTATATTTTCTGGTGGTGGTCATACCAATAATGTTTGTGGTGGTAATGAATTGTACTCAGCCTTGTTCTCCATTGGAAATTCCCATAACTTTGGTGGCTGATGTAACTATACAAATGTACACAAGTAAAGATGTATAACATTTAGGGTTGTGATTTGTACAGGTTGAGGTATGATCATACCACCCATTTAGAGGTATTCCATGTGAGACTTCCAATGGAGAAATACAAAAATTATGATTTGTTTTCGCTCAATTATGCCAACATAAACATATCCTTCGGTGCATGTATTGATGGGCCAAATCTAATAGGTTGTCACCCCTATCAAACTCTGCCAAAATTTGTGTAGGGCAATCAATAGAAGGCACCCTTGGTGCAACATAAGGAGGCTCTGAATCAGATTGGGCATCCACATCAGCCCTATGATCACTTCTCTTAGGCTTAGGCTCATATTCAAATGCGCTTCCCTCATTAATTTCCTTGTCTTCTTCACTTTGACTGGATGCTATTTAGAAAATTGCATTTCACAAGATAAAAATGATTATGAATCATGCTACATTTCAGCCGAGTTAGTTAATAACTATTATAATAACATTTACTAGCAACTAATTTTAGCCCAATTAAAACTTTAGAGATGTTTAAAATAGTAAACTAAATACATTTCAATCTATTTTAGTAACAAAAAATATAAATATAAATCATAGAACAATATAAATAATAATAAAAAATAAAACAATAACATAGAAGTTTAGAACTATCTAGTATCAACAAGATTTAAGAATCAAGAATGAAACATTCAATAATTAATTTCTAAATGCAAAACTGAAAATAAATACTGAATATAAATTCTAAAATCTAAATTTCTAAAGCAAAAAATAGTGAAATAAAAAAAACCTACTTTGAGTTTGATGAATCACTTGCAAACTCAAATCTTTTTGCTCCTCTTGCTCTTCTTGATCTTGCAATCCCTTGCAAAATCACTCACTAGGCTCTTACAAACTCCTCAAACCTCTTTTTCTCACTTGGCTCCTTGTCGCTCCAAAACAATGCAATGGGAATGTGAAATAAAAATGAGGTGTATTGTCCTTATTAAACCTTGAAAGAGATCCCATGGGACCCACACCCAATTAGGGTTCCCATGTTTAAAAAAAGAAAAAAACACCAAAAATATTTATTTGACACACCTTGTGCACCCTGGGCTCACTTAAGCGCACACCCTCGCACTGCTGCACTCGGGAAGCACCCACATCGGTGCGTCCTGTACGGGTGTGCCAACCGTTGCAGTTGCGGTTTGGCGGTGATGGCAGTGCATGGGTGCACAATGTACTTGCACCCAAGACGTACACGCATCTGGTGCAAAATGGTTTTACCTTAGGTGTCTGCACCTGTATAACAATGCATATATATGTTATAACAATAGATTAAAAAGAAAATTGTTGAATTTGTTAAAGTAAAACTTGATAAGCAACTACACAAAGACAACTCTCAAGATTCTATTGTTAATACAAATAATGTGTTAAGCCTATTTATCTTTGATTATGGAATGAAACCTAAAACATACAGGGAAGTTAGCACAAATGATAACTGGATTAATGCAATTAAAGAAAATTTAGCTCAAATTGAGAAAAATAACATTTGAGAGTTGGTTCCTTGACGATAAGATAAGATTACTATTGGTGCTAAATGGGTGTTTAAGAATAAACTTAATGAAGTTGGTTAAATTGTTAGAAAAAAAAGTAAGTCTGGTATATAAAGGTGTAATGAAATAACTTGCACAATAGATAAGATAAGATAAGATATGATAATAATATTAATGTCCACGAAAAACCAACAAGGTTTATGGGACTGAGCATACAAACAGAAGAGCCAGCTAAAGCAGAAGCACCAAATGATGACTAAGAGGGAACAAAAACAAGAAACAAAACAAGAAAGAAGACAAGGTAAGGACTAAGGGTCCTTCCTAGTCACAAAGAAATCAGTAATAGAGGGGTAAACTTGTGAACGATCCCTATTCTTAGAAAAAATAATATAAAATATTATATAAATACTTGATAATAACTGAGAGTAATAGGTCACTTTGAGGGGGCAACCTCCAAATATCTCCAATGACAACACACTTCACAATATGATGTTGAAATAAGACTCACAACCCTCTATATATACCTAATTATGCTTAGGTTGAATAGACACAAACCTACATAACATCTAGGCTGACCTACCTACCTAAAAAATAATATAATAATGATAATATGAATTAATTAAGGATTAAGATAGCCACAAGTTGATTATTCATAACCCTATATACACCAATATTAAGGGCGTAGCATGCCCCCTCTCTTAAAATAAACATTGTCCTCAATGCTAACCAAGTGTGGATTCTTTTGAATGAACTCCTTATCCTCCCATGTGGCCTCTTCAACTAGTAAATTCTTCCAGTGGATGAGATACTGGTTGAGGGTTCTATTCCTCATCTTCTTCGTGCGTGTTTGAAGAATGCAATCTGGTTCCAAAATTATTCTTCCTTCTTTATCAAGCTTTGGTAGTATTGTTTGAGTAGGAATATTCTGCCCAATTACCTTCTTCAAGCAAGAAACATGAAAAACTGGGTGTATCTTTGTTGTTGGTGGCAACTCTAGCTTGTAGGCAACACTACCAATCTTTTGCATGATTTGGTATGGTCCATAATATTGTGGAGACAACTTATTATTCTTTTTTTTGTTGCTTCATTTGAGATTTGTGTATAAGGCTGCAACCTTAAGAAAACCCAATCCCAAACTTCAAAATTTCTTTCACTATGATGTTGGTCTACTTGTTGTTTCATTCAATTTTGTGCAATAGCTAAATTCTCCTTGAGTCTTGAAGGTACCTGTTGTTGATGAAGCAAGTGATCCTCTATTGCTTGAACTCTTGGTGGCACCTTTAATGATGATGTGATGGAAGGAGGATGATATCCATAAAGTGCGAAAAATGGAGACATTTTTGATGAGCTATGAAAAGAAGTATTGTACCACCATTTTGCAAAGAGGTAGCCAATCTACCCATTGAGATTGTTTCTCTGAAATGAAACAACGTAGATATCCTTCCAAACATTTATTAACAATCTTAGTTTGCCCATTTGATTGAGGATGGTATGAAGAACTATGAGCCAATTGAGTACGCAAACATGAGAATAAATCTTTCCAAAAGTGACTAGTAAAGATAGGATCACGATCACTAACAATAGCCTTTGGTGTACCATGTAGATTTTGGATATTCTCCGAGAAAAATTTGCCACTATACTTGTAAAAGGATGTGATAATGCAATGAAATGTGCATATTTAGTGACGCGATCAACTACTACCATGATGACATTATGGCCTTTAGATTTGGGAAGACCTGTGATGAAGTCCATGGATACCTCTTCCCAATGTTGGCTAAGAATAGATAAAGGCTACAAGAGACAGGGTGTCTTAATTGTTTCCCCCTTATTTCTTTGACAAACCAAACAATCAGCCACAGATTTTTGAACATCGCCTTTTAGCCCTTCCCAAAAAAAAATCTTGCTTGACCCTATGATGTCTTCAAAAATCCTGAATGACCACCAACTGGGGACTCATGTAGCTCTGTGAGAATCTTGTGTTTAAGAGTGGAATTCTTGCAAAGATACAATTGCCCTTTATACCAAAGAATGTTTACTGTATGGGGTAATTGAATTAATGCATACAGACAATAGACAAGAATAGTAGTACTCCTTTTATTATTCGCATATATGCTGAAGAGATTACATAATGCTTACAATGATCTTGGATGGTGTACATATACTTCTCGAAGGGGCCTGTCGGGGGGTAAATGAATTAATGCATACAAACAATAGACAAGAACAATAGTACTTCTTTTATTATTCGCATATATGCAGAAGAGATTACATAATGCTTACAATGATGATTATAATGATTTTGGATGGTGTACATATACTTCCCGAAGAACCTTCCCAAAGGGGCCCGTCGGCTACATAACAAGAACCTTCCCAAGGGGCCTGTCGGCTACATAACAATTCTCGACGACATCATCCCCCTAAAAGAAAAAGTCGTCTTCGAACGACAATTACACAATATTCGAGATAGATTAACAAAACAAAATACATTAACTGACGAACTACAACAAGATAGATCTGTTTCTATCACACCACTTTCACATTCATCCCATGCCTGCACCACATTGGTCTCCAAACCACGTTGCATTTGCAGCCTCTACTAACACAATACTGTGTGCTTAGCTGACCTTGATAGCTACCTATGTTGCTTTCCCTGCTTCCAACTCCTAGGTACCCTAAGCCAAGTGTTGGTTTATTGCCTTCAATTGGATGATCAGCTCCTCTCGAACTCTCTATGCATCCACGAAGACAGTTTCATGTACAACACCTACTCCAAGTGCCTCAAAGCGTATCACCCCTCTCGAAAGGCTTGGTCTGGTGCTCTCTCTACCTTTGGTACACAAACACTCTATGCCTACAACAGCTCCAGGTCTCATCAACTGGTCACACTTCCCATGACTGATAGCTGCATCGACTAGGGGTTTAGGGGGCATCGCCCCCAGCGAGGTCGAGGGACAGGGCCCCAGGCGCACCCCCTGTCGCAATACAAGGTGGGGTCGAGGGGCAGCGCCCTTGCCGCTAAAACCAAATCAGCACTATCAAAGCCACACAAAACTCCATGGAACACACCATTTTTGTGATTTTCTTTCGATTCCACAATATTTCAGCCAACCACTTGCATTTTCTCCCTGTTTATGTCTTTCCCTTCCCTTCGGCATCATACATTGTTCATTCTGAACATTTTTGATTTGTCGTCGGTTTTTTTTTTTTAAAGCTGTAGATTCTTCCTTTAAGTTTTTCTTCCACTTCCTCTTTCCTGCAGACTCCATTTGTCCTTCGGCTTAGTTAGGTCAGTTATCCCTCTGTACATACAAATTCTTCTCCTTCCATGGCATCTGTACGACCGTCCTTCAAAACTTCATGAACGGCTTCTAGCTTCTGCTATCCTCCTTTATTTGTCTAGTAATGAAATGTACATGCCGTATGGACCATGTGGAACATTAAAAAAAACAAGCAAGGAAATGGCGTATGAAATAGGTGTAGAGAATACCCCCCTTTAAACAAAACTTATCGGAACCACTAGGATCACTTTTCAATTGCTAGATGAGATTAGTTGTTGCAACATCATTTTGCCACTCTGCTTTGGCTTCTATCACCCAATTTGCTTGCAATATTGAAATGACACATAATAAGGCTTCATCTTTTTCATCCTTCCTAGAAAGTGCATCGGCCACAATATTTTCTTTCCCTTTCTTATATATAATTTCAAAGTCATATCCCAACATCTTAGTGACCCATTTTTGTTGCTCTTCTAAAGATAGTTGTTGTTCCAAAAAATATTTTAGGCTATCATGATTACTCTTAACCTTGAAGTGTTGACCCATTAAGTAAGGTCTCCATTGTTTAACTGCATGAAGGATTGCTAGCAATTTCTTCTCATAAATAGGTTTGAGTTGATTTTTACCTTTTAATTGACGAATGTCAAAAGCAATTGGTTGACCTTCTTGCATGAGAACTGCTCTTGTCCCATTTCTAGAAACATCGCATTCCACAATGAATTCCTTGGTGAAGTCTGGAGTGGCAAGCACTGGAGTTGTAGACATAGCTTCCTTCAATTGCCGAAATGCTACATTAGCATGTTTATTCCAGTGAAAAGAATCCTTCTTCAAAAGAGTGGTGAGGGGTGCTGCTATACGACCATAATTCTTCACAAATCTTCTATAGTACCCTGTTAATCCCAAGAAACCTCTTAGCTTCTTAATAGTTTTTTGAATAGACCATTGCATGATAGCCTTAATTTTGTTAGGGTCCACCTTTACTCCATGTGAATCTATGTGTCCCAAATACTCTACCTCCTTAAGACCAAAAACACACTTGGATGGCTTAGCATAGAGTTGATGATCTTCAAGTAATTGTAATGCTTTATCTACATGGTGCAAATGTTCTTCCCAAGTCTATAAATCAATATATCATCAAAAAACACTAATACAAACTTTCTCAAGAAATTCTTAAAAATGGAAATCATCAAAGTTTGGAATGTAGATGGTGCATTGGTAAGATCGAATGACATCACCAAAAATTCATAATGACCCTCATGAGTTCGAAATGTTGTCTTACAAATATATTCCTCCTTATTCTGAATTTGGTGATAACCTGATCTAAGATCTAACTTGTTAAAGTACATAGCCCCATTTAATTCATCTAGCAAATCATTAATGACTAGAATAAGAAACTTATCTTTAATGGTGTATCTTTTGAGCACTCTATAATCTGGACACATGCGCCAAGTTCCATTCTTCTTATACACCATCACTACAGGTGAGGAGTGAGCACTTTGGCATTCGATTAGACATTCACTCTTATAGCCACATTAGAAGCAATACACATATTTTTGGCATTTTCAGAGTATAAAACTTCAAGGCTTGGTAGATGGATATAAAATTAGCTTTTTTGAATGGGTCCTTAAAGCAAGTTTATATGTAACAACTAGAAGGTGTTGTTTGTTCAAGTAAAGAGGAGTATGTATGTAGACTCAAAAAGGCCTTGTATGGTCTTAAACAAGCACCTAGGGCTTGGTACTCCAGGCTTGATCGACATCTTTTACAACAAGGTTCTCACATAGGTAATGCAGGTTGTAACTTATATTTCAAATCTATTGGAGATCAGGTATTATTTTTGGCTGTTTATGTTACTAACCAAATGAAATCAACTTTTGAAATGTCTATGTTAAGATAAGATAAGATAAATTTATTAATGTCCAACAAAAGACCACAACGTGGGTCTATGGGACTGGAAGCTTACAACAAGGAAAAAGCAGACAAACGGAGCACCAAACGGTGTCCAAAAAAGAACAAGCACAACAAAAGAAGAAGAAAGCAGGAAACAACATGGAAAAGATTAGGTATCCGTCTTCACAGGGAAAAAGTCCAATAGTGACTGATCTGTGCGACTACCAGAAGCCCTGTGATGAAGTTGAGTGCCACGAGAGGAGTGTCACTGGCAAAAAGGTGCTCTGCAGGGTCTCACCGATCTGGAATTATCATAATTTCTTGGTTTTCAAATTTCTTAGTGAGACGAAGGCATACTCTTGTCACAACTAAATATACTAAAGAATGCCTAAAATTTTCAAATGGATCCATGCAATCCAGTTAGTACACTAATGATTATAGGATGCAAAGTGAGTAAGGATAATGATTCTCCTGCTTTAGATGAAACAAAATACAAGTCTATGATTGGCAGTTTGTTGTGTCTTATCGCTTCTAGACTAGACATAATGCAAAAAGTTTGTATGGTTGCACATTTTCAATCTGCGCCCAAAGTTTCCAGTGTAGTAAAATGAATATTCAAGTATTTGCAGGGTACTATTGATTATGGGTTATGGTATCCACGGATTGACAAATTTACTCTTGCAACATATACCGATATAGATTATGTAGGTTGTTTGGATGGTAGCCACAACGGTAGTAATGAAGCCTTTATTTTGGGAGATAGGTTGGTTGTATTGGGTAAAATTTATGTAAGTCATTGTGACTACAACTTACAAAATTGTGACTTTAAACAATGTCTCATGAGATTTATCTTTCCTCTTAACAATAGGGTAGGCTACCTTCTTACTATAGGTGGGTGGCTCCAATAGAAACATAAATGGAAATTACAAAATGGGCAAATTCTCTTTATCGATTCCTTCTTTTTGAAGAATCATTTGCAAGCAACTACTAGCTTCAATTTCACAAAAAGGTCCTATTGCTACGATAATATCGGTGACTTAGGAGTTGACGTATGAACAACTTCAAGGACATCAATCTACTTTTATACATTGTGGAATAATTACACAAACCAAAAATCTCCTCTGATTATTTCGAATGAGGATTTTATAATCTAAACAAATGGTAAGGGAAAAAGTCTCTTACTGAATGATCACCAAATTCTGTGAAACTACTTAACATTAAAGCACAAAGACTATAGGAAACTCAACGCTTGCATAATTGAATTCAAATCCCTCTTGAATTTTTAAAAAAAAAAATCACAATCAGCTTAAGAAAATGTCATCACATAACAACTTGAATTGGCGTAGTCTCAAAACAACCTACTTTTGTTATTGAAAGCAATTGAATTTACATCTAAGCTCAAAGTCTTAGAGTGCATACACAAATTGACAAAATTTTCTTGCATTGCCCAAAAGATGATTATTTACAATGAGCTCCCTCCCTTATATAGGAAAAGAGTGGAGAGAAAGGTGGAGAAATAAGGGGAAAACCCTAAACCACCTTGACTTAGTCTTTAACTAACTTTGACTTATTCAATGCTACAAGGCTTAAAACACTTGCAACAACATTACATTTTACAACTTTGCATGCGATACTATCACACACAATTACATTTTGTTTTTACATAACATAAAATATGTCAAATACAAATTAGAAGTACATGATGGAAATATTCTAAGTGTCTGACTAGACAGAACACTTGATACATAATCCTTTTTCGGTCTTCATGTTGGTATAGGACTTTGGGTTTGAAATGTTTAAGCTTGGTGAAAGCATAATGAATTAGAATAAGAACATGCATCCTTGATTGTTCAACATCATTATGGTGGTTTCTTGAAAAATACAATTGTTTCTTTTCATCTTTGTCTTTGAAGCATTCTATGCCTGCAATTATTCCATCTCTTATACTTTCTCCTTGTATGGTTGTGTCATGTCCCCCAATCAAGTCTGATTCGCATATGTCAACTCTATGCCTATTATTCATCTTGGTAGGCACGAGTGAAATGGTAAGGGACAACGTGGAGGTGCCTAAACTAATCTTGATTGACTCATTTCATTGTGGCCCCAGGAATGTGCTTGTATGCAGTCTTCACCAAGTTGCAACGGTGATTCAATATCCCATGTTTGACCTGGCTTAATGTTCCTAGCACCCTTGGTGACCTGACTTTGTAACTCTGCTGCCAACATTCTGAGTGATTCCTGCCATGATTCCTTTTTGTAGTCATGCATGCTCGCTGCTTAGTAATGGTTGCGGCGATCCTCAGTGGGAATATAGGAATGATGGAGGTCTCTTGGAGGCTATCCAACAATTCAATGTTTTCCTAAGGTAAACCTCTTTCTCGATATTTTTAACTTGTGTTGTGTACTGAAGGATGAAAGCCCTTCATCCTATGATTTGGACGTCACCCCAATCATAGGTACGAATGTTGGTTAGTAGGATTGATATGTGAAGTTGTTGCTTGTAGGGTTGTGTGAAGTTTGTTGTTTGGTTGAGTGGAAGAGTGTTGGATGAGCGACTACCATTCCTATACATTAAAACCAAAGGTATATATGAGCATTTTGCCTAAGAGTCTAATTGATCTTGCCAGACGTGCAGATTAAACACTATGTCAACAACCATCATCCTGTAGCCTGTTCGATGGAAGCAATTGCCAATAGCGAGTCACACAAGTTTGACATAATTGTCAAATCAGGTACTTTCATGAGTCACTGGTTATCATTTTCATATACCATAGGTTGATTATATGGTTGTTGCAGTAGGAGCATATTGTTATATCTTTTCTTCCCTATAAGAGCGGCATCAAACTGCGATGAAATCTAGGTTTTGAGTGTTTAAGAGAACTCGATGGACTATTTAGCTAGTATATAATTTCTAGTTACTTGAAGAATGTATGTGTTTTGAAAGCTATTGGAAATGCTAAATCTGGTCTTGAATGAGTATTAGTTGCTTGTGAATTTTTCTGCAGTACCTTTGTTAACAATTTTATCAGAACAAATTTATTGGGAGATTAATTCCTTCCATAAGACAATTGAGCAATTAGTGGGCTCAATGATGATATCTCTTGCAGTAATTGACAGCTCAAATAGATATCTTTATCACCATTACTAGAAGCTTGACACACCATAATAGTTGGGAATTTGACAGTGGTATTAGAGCAACAAGCCTTGTACCTAGTGTGAAATTGCTTTGAATGCATAAGTATAACAGGGAACTACATAGAATTTGGAGACCTCTTGTGATACTGGAAGGAAGGACAATTTCAAAGATTGTGGGAGTCCATTCGGTTGTTGAAATGATTGCAAATCAGGCAGATGAAGTGGATAGAGAAGCCAAGGAAACATTGAGATCCCTTAGGGAAGGTTAGAACCACTTTGCTAATGCATTGCAACAACCCACTAAGGCAATGCATCAGTTGAATACTGGGTCAAGGAGACCCCAAAGGCATCATATTGATGGTGGAAGTGGAACTGGAACACCACAAGGTGCTAGCGAACCTACTCATACCACAAATAGGCCCTTTATTCCCATATTTTCTGATAATAATGAGAAAGTTGATATAGCAAGTGCTCGAGCAACAATGGCTATTCTAGAGGATGTTATGGCTATGTATGCTGAGTGTGGTTTGTTCCTTGATAATGCGAAGGCAGACTTAATCTTTGTTCAGTACATGGGATAGCGAAGGGAGATGGTAAGGGCTAGGTAGGACAAAAGGACTAGAGACCCAAATAGGGACTTGTAGGATGCTATGAACAAATTAACTTTACCAGTATTTGATGACAATGGGAAAACTAGAGCTAGGGCTTAGATGTATATGCTGGATACTTTTCTCACGTTAAAACCCATGATTGAAACTGAGGCAATCATCTTTGCTACTATGAATTTGGACGAGACAACTTATGATTGGTGGCATCATAGTCTTGTCACTCAAGATCATGACATGACTAATTCACACGAGGAGTTTAGTAGCAAGTTGATAGCCAGATTCGATAGGAAGGACATAGAAGTTTACTATAGAGAGCTAGCCCAACTTGAGCATAGTGGAGCGTTGGACACTTATATTGATGAGTTTCAACACATATCTATTATAATTCGTGATGCGTCTGAGATTAAGAAGGTGATGTTTTTGTGGAGGGATTGAGTTAGAGATTCAAAGGATTTGTTAAAGTGTTGAAACACAATACCCTCCAAGATGCAATCAAGACAACATTTGATTTAGGAAGCTCATCATCAACAATTCAACCCTGTAAAAAGCCTTTCAAGGGGTCAAAGACCAATCTAAAATCTACAATTTAAAACAAGGATACTCCACCTAAGTTAGATTTTGAGTCCCGAAATGAACTAAGAAGGAAAAACTTGTGCTTCGCATGCAAAGAACATTGAACCCTGAATCATAGATGCCTTGGAAAGGGTAAGGTTCATTATATTGAGGTGGTTTCAAATGATGGAAATGAAGGTAACAAATCTGATGATAGCAAGGAGGAAGGGAATCATGAGCAGCCCTGAGTGGAGATAGTTGACGGACAGGTTTCTGATCAACCTCCTATAGTTGCCACCCTTTGAAGAGTACCTAAAGGCAAATCTTATCTGCTTGAAGGGAGTGGTAAAAGGGCAGAAAGTGGTTCGCTTAGTGGATACACGAGCTACACATAATTTCATTACTACCTCCATAGCAGAAAGAAAGAAGTTACAGGTGAACGCAGTCCCCAATTTTGATGTTAAGGATGTTGGTGGAGACCTTAATTGTTCCAAGATGGTTCCACAACTTGATAATCAGTTGTGAATTTACACACTGACTGCAGATTTTTATATGATTTAGTTAGGAGGGATGGGTGCTATTTTGGGTTTACAGTGGCTCTAGACTCTTGTCAAGTACACCATTGATCATAACTAGAAGTAGATTGAGTTAATGAGAAGAGGCCAACAAATGATTCTTAGAGCCATGACTCATAGAGGTTCTAGGATTGTCTTATCTCATAGGATGGAGTCCATATTGAGACATGATGATACAAAGTGGGCATCTCATTGCTTTGTCACCACTAAATCCAATTCGGATTTGCGACAACAATATCGCATTGATATTTAGTCAGTGTTAGATAAGCACGAGTGTTTTTGGCGATATACCCTAGGCGATGTGAAGCCAATCATCGCTATACTTTATCAACATCCTAGACATTATAAAGAGGAGAATGAGTGTACGGTCTTAAAGTCACTAGACATGGGGCACATAGGCCAACATCGAGCCCATTTGCTTCATCAATAGTTTTGGTTAGAAAGGAAGATGGGACTTTATGGATATGCATTGATTACAGGGCTTTGAATAAGAGGATCTTCAAGGACTGGTATCCCATTCATCACATATATGAGTGTTTGGATTAGTTAAATGGGGTCTTTTACTTTTCAAAGATTGATTTTCCTTTAGGATACATCAGATTTGGGTCCATGAGGAGGATGTGCATAAGGCAACTGTTAGATGCCACTATGAACATTGAGTTTTTGGTGATGGCCTTCGGGCTTACCAACTCACCTACTTGCTTCTAGTCATGCATGAGCGACATTTTTAATAAGCAACTTCATAAATTTATGTAGCTATTCTTTGATGATATTCTAATATCTAGAAAGACATGGGAGGAACAATTACAACATTTGAATGAGTTCTTAAGTATCATGGAGGAGCATTCATTGTTTGCCAAAGAATCCAAGTGCAACTTTGGCCTGACATAGATCTTATACCTTGGGCACATTATTGGGGCAAATGGAGTCAAAGTTCATCAGGAGAAGATACAGGCCATACTGATTTGCCGCTACCAAGAAATGTTTTGGATTTTAGAGGATTCCTGGGGATGTGTTCTTACTACAGGATATTTGTGAAGGAGTTTTCTCATCTTGTGGCAGCACTTACTGATCTCCGAAAAAAGGGTGCTTCTAGGTGGTCAGAGGAAATAGAGGTGATATTTGATAAGGTCAAGCAAGTTTCTAGGCCATTTATTATGAATTGTGATGCATTGGGTGGAGGGATTGACACGGTACTCATGCAGTATAGGCATCCTATTGCATATGAAAGTAAGAAGTTGAAGGATCATGAGAAATTGCACTCCACCTACCATAAGGAAATGTTAGCCATTATGCGTGCTCTAGCTAAGTTCAAGTAGTATTTGATAGGTGGATGTTTTGTGGTAAGAACAAAATATAACAATCCACACTTCTTCTTGGTACATAAAGAACTGAATGAGAGACAAAGAGTGGATCAACAATGTTTAGGCTTGTGACATTGACCTTGAATATGTCAAGGGGAAGAATACTGTAGCAGCTGATGCACTTTCTAGGTCTCCAACCAATGCTACTTATTGTGTTATCAGAGATTTTAGCGAATTGGAAGTCTTAACTTTTAGTCGAGTATTCCCAAGAACACATTTGCGTGTAAGGTTATGCATGGTCAATTTCAGGATGATAGACGCATGATTATTAATGATATAATTTATTACAAAAAATAAATTATTTGGTCCCCGAATCTAAACTTAAGAATCAAATGTTGCAGGCAGTGCATAATAATCCAATAGTAGTTCATCCCAGGTACATTAAGACTTCTAGATAGATTTGGGAGAGATTCTCTTGGAGGGGTTTGAAGGAAGACTTTTTCAATCATTTTAGAGGATGCTTGACTTGTTAGCAGAACAAGTTTGAGCATGTGTATCCTATTGGTCTATTCCTGCCCTTGTCGGTTCCTGAGCATAAATGGGAAAGTTTATCCGTGAACTTCATTACATGACTACTAAAGGTGAAGAGTAAGGATAGCATATTTGTTATTGTTGACTAGTTGACGAAATATGCTCACCTTTTTGCTATAGTGTCTGATTGGACCACCTCTTAGGCATCAACATTATTTTTGAGAGAGGTTTTTAGATTGCGTGGTCTACCTAAGAGCATTGTTAATGATAGGGATAACAAGTTTCCCATATTATTTTGGTGGAGTTATTCAGACTAGCTGGAACACAACTAACCCCTAGCACCAGCTACCATTTCTTTTCTATCTTTATTTCCTTTTTTTTTTTTTAATCTATTTCTTATTTCTTCTCTTTGTTTTTTGTGCTTCCCTCTCTCCTCTTTCTTTTCCTTATATTTCCCCTTGCTGAGGCTTGATCTACATATTTCACTATTCCATCTTGCATTCTCTCACCTTGATGATGGATCATTGAGTGTAATTTGAAACGTTGATGCTAAGTAAGCACACAATCAAATCTAGAAACAAAAGTTTACATTTCAAGTGGATTGTTGAGATCTGATAAGTTTAATTCTATGGACTTAAACAATGACCTCTATGAATGTAGAGTTCCAATGTGTAAGACTTGACATTCTCCATTTTTGGGGATCATCAGTTTTTCACATGTAATGAAACATGTAACATATAGAGAAAAGTATGACAACTATGGTAGTTGGAACTTTAAATTTTTTAACATTACACATTACATATGTAATATATAGTACAAGAGTAAGGTAAAAACCCATCATCTAATGCAATATACTTCAAAATGTATGACTACACAAAACATATGTAATTGCATGGTTAGTAATGTACCGCAACCTTTAAAAGGTTTGACAGAAGGTATTGAGACTTTAAATTATATACTATTTAATATTTATAAATAAATAAATTTACAATAATAGATGTTTCAAAATTAAAGACACTATTGCATACTTATTTACATCTATTATAATATCCAACATATCAACAAAAATAAATGAAAACAAAATTTTTGAAAGCTTTAGGAGAGCTTGAGTCCTTGTGTTGTGCTATTGGTAAAATATATTATAATATATTATTATTATTTAGTATTAAATTTAAGTCAAAGAAGAAGAATTGAAATTAGTAATTTTTAAGGAATTTAATGGGGCACGATGATTAACTAATCCAACATAGCAATAGTTAAAAATGTAATTGGAAATAATTGATAGGTGAATTAATTAATCCGATTTTAATAAATTAATGATGAAAAATTCAAAGGAATTAATTAATAAATATGAAAATATTGTCATGTTAATTATCTTTGTTCTTAATTTTTTTTTGATATCAATCATATTGAAATCTATACTTGAATTGTTTATAGCAATATTTGTATTTAAAGTATAATTTTTACTTATAAGTAAAAAATTCCATCTTTTTAAAATATATGTTTTATTTAAAATACTATTTATTACTAAATTGTTTTAGGTTTATAAGTAAATGAAACTTTCTACAAGTATATCCAGATCAATGCTTTGACAAATATTGATAAAGATGAACCTTTTCTCTTTTAAAATAAACTTTTCTTTGAGCAATATGCCACCTAACTAAAACAGTCATGGCCTTGACCATGTGGCAACCTAGGAATTCAAGGTGCAACTAATCCAACATAGCAATCCCTGAAACATAATTTCAAATAATTAATAAGTGTGTTAATTAATTTAATTATAATAAATTAATAGTGAAAAATTGAAAGGAATAAATTAATAAATATGAAAATTTTGTCATTATAATTAATGTTGTTCTCCATTTTTTTCTATTATCAATCATATTGAAATTAATAATGAAATTGTTTGTAGCAAATTTTATTTTTAAAACACAATTTTTACTTTTAATTAAAATTTTACATCTTTTTTGAATATATATTTTACTTAAATTATTTGTCATTACTAAATTGATTTAGATTTACTAATCTAAGCATTTTTTACATTTTATATCTTTTTTATTTATATTATTTTTTCTTGGTTAAAGTAACTTCTAATTATTAAATTACAATAAGTTGATGCATGTAAAATCACTGTTAACACTCAATAGGTTTTTTCATATTTTGTATCATATATAATAAAGGTATACAAATTCAAACTTTATTTCTTTAAAATATTTAATATCTTTATACAACACATTCAATTGGAGGAAGAGCTTTACGTGAAACTCTTTTTTATAGTAATGTACACAACTCATAATTAATTTCTACTTCAAAAAAAATAAAATTATATTTTTTTCCTTAGTCTTTTCTTAAATAGCAAATATCAAAAGGAATGATTAATTTTTTTAGATTTTGAAAAAATATTCAAACTTAGAAATTATAGAACAAACCCAAGTATTTGAAAAATAATGAAATGCTATTGATTAAAATAACCATCCTTAGGCATAAAAAAGATGCAATAGATGGTTACCAAGAACAAAATTAAGACCTAGATAGTTGATTTCTCTAATTAGACAATAGGTTTTCATTAAAGGTAAATATATTGAAAAATTATGCAAACATCTTTAATAGATACTCAAAAATAAAATTAATAATATTCTATTGTAAAAAATTAGACTAGTAAATTACAAATACTAACATCGTAGGACTGCTATTGGATACCATTAAATTGCAAGTCATTTTCCGAGACCAATCTCATATTAGTAACCTAGTTTTAAAAAAACCAACAATTCTTGGTCGATTTATTCATTGAAATTCGTCAAACATTGTTGCGCCTTCTTTGAATAATATCTGGCACAATAAAAATACATGCTCAATGATAAGGATTTGGTTGGCCGTTTGTGTAGAAGACAAGGACTGAGAAACTTCAGAAATGTCTCAAGAGAACAAGTTGACTAGACAGTCGGTGGACATTAGCTTCCTAGCGGAAAAAACCGGAATTTAGCTGCCTCAATATTGCTCATTCCCATTACCACTACTCTATTCTAATGTCCGTCACTAAACAAGCTTCTTACTTGTTTTCCAGTTCTGGTTGTCGTGTTATGGGTACCTTGTAGGTCATATCTTAACAGGCTACATGTGCCGAACAACTATTACGGAACATGGTTTTGTATTAAGAGCGTTAAGGTTTTGGTAATAGCTTCTGCTTGTGGATTCGACATATATCGTCCATTTTTGTTACCTGAAAGTTTTGCTCCACACGTTTTTCTGTGCTTCCGCCATTGAAGTAGTTCAGGGTAAATATGTGAGTAGGAGTAGGCAGAGTTATGGCCAAAGTAGTAATAAACGTACTATTCCTTTGCCTAGGAATTATGATCTCCAGCAGTCACTGCCTAGATATCGTATTTTTTTTTGGCTGAGGATTGGAAGGCATTTAAAGTCGCTTGAAGTTTGAATTTCCTCAAACAAATGTTGCATGGTGAAGGACCAAATAATCAAAACTAGTATGGAGGTGAAGTTGGATTAGAAAATAGAGGAAGTTGTTTATAGTGAATCAACATTACAGTGAAATAGTACGATTTCGAGTTGAAGATTGTGGCCAAATAGAGCTATTTCAACCATTTCCGGTGGCCATTGGATAAACTAAAAAATAGAAACCCTTGCCAGAAATTTATAAAAAACGCGCACAACTCCCCCCACCCCGGACGCTAGGCAGATAGTACTAGAACTCTACGGAAGACTCTACAACTTTATTTTTTTTTGTTAGTTTTACTATCATAAAATTAATTTTACCCCCACCAAAATTGATACCAACCAATAAGAAAATATAAATTATTTTAAAAATAAAATATTGACACTTTAGAATATCTGAATTTTGTTGTTTTAAAAATTAAGAGGTGGCATGTAGTGAAAACATTAGTTCGCTGCCTATATATAGGCAGACCAATAAATAAATGAATTTATTTGTTTACAAAAAATTCTTAGAGCTTAAAGCCATGTTGCTTTTAAATACCATGTCAGGACTTATGGGGATTCATACATAATTAATAGTCTACAAACAATTAAGTTACACTTGACTCTAGTATATGCAAGTGAAGAGTACACCTAATCAAAATGAAATAGTCACATCTAACTTTTTCCCTATGGAGAGAAGAGCCTAGATCCTTCTAGAAGAAATTAGATCTGGAATTAATGTGGACAGCTAGATATCTCTAAGAATTATTTGATCCTTTTAAGAGTAGTAGAGAATTGTTCTCATATAAAGTTATCTTGCACCTTGTTTTCTACGGAATATCAATAGCCTACAATGTTGTCAAAAATTTCTTTTTTGGCAATTATCTTTGATTATTTAGCTGGACTTCACTTGGAAAGAGTACCGATGAAAAAGTAATTAAGATTGTATCTTCAGCCATAACTTAGTGACCGTCAAAGTTGGACTTATTCAAAAGTCTCACCTTATTAATAGCTCTCCCACATCAAATGCATGAGGAGTTAATCATGCCATCATGACCAAACCTCACACTTCCGTTGTTGCATATCCTCCAGTAATGCCTAAGAAGTAAGATTATTAGTTATGTAACACATTGGAACTGTTGAAATGAGATAAATGAGACATGACAGGAGGATAATTTTTTAAATGATAGAGTCCCCATATGTTTTTAAGGCTTTATTGTTTTAAGCATTTAGGTGGGTGTTGTTTATTGTTTAGTTATATAGTTATGGATGCTTTCAGAGGCATTCTATCGATGATTTGCAATTTCATAATTATTACTCATTGGAGATGAGATAAGATAAGATAATAATATTAATGTCCAACAAAAAACCACAAGGGTTTATGGGATTGAGCATACAAAAAAAAGAGCCGGCCAAAGCAAGAGCACCAAATGGTGACTGAGAAGAAGAAGAAACAAAACAAGACACGAAACTAGGAAACCCAAGATAAGGAATAAGGATCCTTCTTTGGTACAGAGGAATTAGTTATAGAAGGATATAACCATGCACGATTCAAAGTCATAGATCGTCGTCGAGAACTGCTAGAGGAGTGTTGCTGCCTGGAAAGGAAGAGTTGTACAATGTCTTACCGATCTAGAGGGAGTGATGCTGGATGACCTTTTCACACCCTGTGGTGGAGATAAGGGGGAGAAAAGGGCAGTGATGAGCTAGTCTGAGGTATGGCCCTGAAGTGTGATCGACTGCAGGGTATGCTCACAAAGCTGGGTGGCCTCTCAAAGGTAAAGTGCAAGACATCGCTGGTCAACATAGATGAAGAACACTGAAAGAGAAAAATTATCTCTGAATAAACAGTAAAATCTCCCTCTGACCTCATAGTAGATAGGACAACAGAATATGAAGTGGGTCTCAGTCTCAGCCTTTGCCAAAGTACATAGTTTATGAATATGATCTTCTATATCCATATGGTGATCGGTCCGGACCAGAAGACGATGAGAGCCAACTTTGAAGGAGCCCAAAAAGAATCGCAGGGCATGACACCAACGCCAAATAAAGATAAGTAGGACGCACAGTAATACCATTCCGAATCTCAAGAAAATGCTCTGCATAAAAGACCATCTTAGGACACAATCCACTAGGAGGATTACGTCAAGTAGTGATAATGTACTGTCTATAGATATCATGTTTGACATACTCGTTCAACTCTTGATGTGAGGGGAGGAGGTGAGCAAGAGCATCCAACGAGAACTGGTATGGAGGAAGACTATCAATGTCAATCCTGATTGAATCCAATGGAGAGGTGGCCTAGGCGTACCAGTAGCGAGATCTAGTGTTTGTCATGTCCCCAATTTCTGCCCTTCCTTAGTGACAACATTTCTAGCAAGGTTGGTCTATTATCTGGTTCCCATAGGCCAGCAAAGCATAGAGGGAACCAACCCAGGGACTTTGAGAGTCATGCATGAGCTTCCCAAGTAGTTTGGAGCAGTAGACAACAGTTTTCTACAATTTAGGAGATTCCTAATTTGTAGGGATTGACTAGGAGTTGTCTAGGAGGCATTTGGAGACCTCGGCGAACGTTTTGGAGACTTAGAGTGCATCTCATATTTTTTAGGAGGAACTCCCAGTTCAGTGACAGTTCTCTTAGAGGTGCACATAGCAGGGGAGTCATTGGGACTCAATTTTGGTTGATTGGGGCTGTCTCCTACTTTTTAGGAGCATCCCTAGATTTTAGGGATGGACTACCAGTTGACACATCTTGTCCGGCATCAGTCATAGATAGGTGACAAGGTTAGATTCATGTTTGATTGGTCATTTTGGGCCTTTTGGGACCATTTGGGAAATATTTTAATATATTTAAATATTTCCTAAGTTGGTGATTAAATAAATTAAATAAGGTTAAGTTTTAGCCATTTTGGAGTAATAAGGGGTTTTTTGGCCTCATCTGGATGCTATGGTGTGATAGCTCGTCGGAAAGGTCTCAAAATTCTCTAAATCTTTCTCTTTGGTCTCAGGGCATTTCAGTGAATGGAATTCTATCTATGAGGAAAAAGGTCATTTTCTAGTAACATGACTACTTTAAAATAAGAAATTATAACATTTTCACTACAAAACACCACTTGGAGACACTTAGGGTTCGATTTGCAATTGAGAGGGGGTTATAAGGAGATGGAAGCTTCATTCTAAGATTATCTTTTGCATATTGAAAAACTTGTTTTTGTGAATTGGCTCTGAGAGAGCAATTCTTTATTTGGGACACAAACCCTAGGTTCTGGACTGGCTGGGACGTAGCCCTCAGCAGTTATTGGCATCGGATTCTTCAGATAGTGTGCGTTGCTATCCGGGATAGAGTACACCATTCTTTATTGTGGATTTAGGTTGCAGATTTATGGTTTCAGCGTTACAGATTGATTCTTTTAGCTGAGACATGATTCCTTGCAGTCTTACGGCTGCCATTTGCAGCAGTTTGGCATCATTGTTGGATGTAAGCTCCTTGGAACTGCATTGGATTTATTATTTGGCTTTATAAATCAGAAATCTGCCTGGTACGATTTATAGCAATTCTGATTTGGCTCTATGTTCTTATTTGTTTTCAGTCTTCTCTCATGTTTATTGTTCATTATTCATTACTATTGTGAAAACTATCAAAAAACACAAAACAAAAACAAAACCTTCTGCAACTTCTGTCTATTCTCAAAGACCATCAAAAAAATCATAGGAAAATATAGTTTATTAATTTAAAAACTACAGTTGATCAGCAAGGGCATCTATCAGGGATCTTTTAGTGGTATCAGAGCCTACATCCTGCCAGCCTGTAGGGTTTGTGAGAAATTGTCACAACAGATTTTGGCATCTGGGTATTGGATAAAAAGTTTTGATAATTCATTTCAGCATCTGGGTACTGGCTAAAAAGTTTGGTAATTCATTTTGACATCTGGGTATTGGATAAAAGGTTTTGATAATTCATTTCAGCCTCTGCGTACTGGCTAAAAAAATTTGATAATTCATTTTGGCATCTGGGTACTGGATCAAAAGTTTTGATAATTCATATTAGTAGTACAGGGTCGATTTTTGCTCTGGCATGTTAGTTTCAATTGGTCGGAGTGGTAGTTCATTATGGCAAAATTGTTAAGAGATATAACCCTGTGGAAAGAATGAGAACAATCACAACAAAAATTCAAGCTTCAATTGCAGCAGTTCAATGATTCTATGTCAAGGAAATTTGGACATGCTAGCGGATCATCATCTTCTTCTAGAAAGGATCCATTGCCACTAGACAGGAAAACGGAAGTAATTAGCATACTTGAGGAGTATAATACTCTTCCTCAATATGTTAGGGAGAACTTTCATTTCAAAGATTACATTGACATGCATCCAAAAATTTGTCATAAGGTTAAAGCTTGCAAAAAAGGAATACCATGCCATAGTTGATGATATGTTTTCATGTGAGAAAGAAGATTTGTGTCAACCAATCCATGTTCATGATAAAAACACCATAATGGATCAGTCACTTGCAAGGTATGCAGAAGAAAGGCTTGAAGATGTGTTATCATTTGAGTTGCAGCCTATGAAAAACAAAAATCAGTCATCATGTGGGATTCCTAAAGAAGAAATAACTCTAGATCAGGAGGAGACACATAGCACACCATTGATTCATCAAGTTGATCACAAAATGGAAGAGATTACAATCATAGATCAGTCCATTAGGGATGCTGAAAGCATGTCTCCAAGGTCTGATACCTATTCTAATTTTGGCAATAGTAGCTCTAGTCATGTGGTATCATCCATTTCACATGAAAGTAATGAGGTTGTTGAGTCTTCTTATGATGGTACTCAGGTTAAGTGTGTTGCACATGAGATTTATATTGTGGATTCGAACCACAAAGGTTTTGATTGTGTTTACCCCACCTTGGAAGATGTGAAAAAGGCTCAAGAGACGTGCAATGGATGGTCACATAGAGCTAAGAAGGCCAAGATGTTTGCTGCCCAAGCAAGACAACACTTACAAGAGGTCAAGGAAAGATGCAATCAACTTGATAATGCAAGAAGACAAAGAGAGTCATACATTAGATCCTTATTTCTTCCAAGGGAAGAAAGTGAGGATGTTGAGCATACAAGGGGAGAGCTTCTTGAGGTAAGGCCACAGGAAGAGCATGTTGAGATGTGTGAAGAGGAAAAGAGTTATGATTTAGAAAACTTAGTTTGGTCTAGCTTGCATCATGAAGTTTATGATGTTCCTCTTTTAAAGAGCCCCTTAAAGGCTCCAAACAATGATGATTTTAGTTTCACACTTGATGGACCAGCCACAAGTGTTATTTTCATTTGTGTGGAATGGAACATTATTGATTCTGATTTGGTTAGTCATGCATCATTTACAATGGAAGGACAATTGTTAAGATCATATGAAGCATCTTGTCTTAAAGAGATGATTACGGAGACTAAGAGGCTGCTTACTAAGAAGATATTGCATTTTGATAATGTTTGGTTTGTTTGGCATACTACACCTTGGAGTTTGTTAGTAATGGAAAACAAATCAGTTATGGAGATAGACGTATGGATCAGATTTTGGGCAGCTAAGGCAGTTAATGGGACATGTTATATTGATTTGAACATGCCCCATGGACCAGCACCTTTAGAGGAGTCACCTACCTTGGAAGGAGAGGCAAGAGAAGACCGCAAAAACATTGTGGAAAGGTATGAACATACTTCTGATTTTCTGACTTTGAACAGCAATTCTCTTTCATCTCATGAGTCAAACTTTGAACCTTGGGTTGGTTACATTCAAGTTGGGTTGTTCAAGTGTGAAGTTGATCCTTCCCTACCAAGAGTTGATGACATATTAAGTTGCATACCTAGTGGACCATCCACAAAGAGCCTGTCTTTGTTGAGAATTAGAAACATCTCTCAATCATCAATGGGTTTATCACCTCTTCCATATGATAGGGCAGCGATGTACCTTTTGATTGAAGATTCGGACTTTTTAAATATTATATTGGGCTTTCAAAATCAGAATATAAGGGACTTCGTTGGTTACATGGTTAAACAAAACATTTACTTAACAACCTTTAATGAAGGCACACTAACTTGTGGAAATATAGGTAAAGTTGCAGCAACTATTTGGAAGAGTTGGAAAAGTATTCAACAAACTTTCCTTGCCGATGATTGGCTCATTTGTGAATTCCTAACAGCATTGGTTGTTGGTAGTAATTGTGGCTTCATTTGGAGTGAAGTTCTTAGTTGGTTGGATGAGGTACAGTTTCACAACAACAACATAATGAGTATCAACATGTCAGAGGGATGTGTCAGTGCAAAGATTTGGGATCTTGGTATCAACATGTGTTGGGCATTTCTTCAGTGGATTCATATTGAGTTGCTTCACTTTTGGTATACAGATGTTTACATTAGAGTAGCGCAGCGGTTGGGTGGAGCAACATTTCAGATCGATATGGGATTCAGGAATTGATAATCCTACAATGTTGGGTACAAATGACACATACTTTGGTTTTTCTCATGATGGCATACATACTTCATCTTCGAGTTTGTCATCTACATCCATTGATATGGCGGTGGTATCCTTGTTGATTGGTGATTCCATAGTCTTCGATTCCTTATGGACTAGTGGCTGTCCAAGCTGGAATCATTTACTAATTGACTTGGCATTGACTACATCCATGATTCAGTATGAGGGCATTGAGGAGTGTTTCTTTGGGACATTTGTTGTTTGGAATTGGTATGATGACGTCTATGATATCATTCGAGTTGCTGGTCAGAATTATAGCAGCATTGTTAGGTGGTCATGTGGGTTGGAATACTAGTTTATGGGAGTTCACTTTCACACCTTGCTGGTCTGCTTCATTGTATGTATGTTTCATGGAGTGCGGTTGAGATACTTCTTCATCTCATTCAGTACATTTGGTATTTTGGTTTGGGATCTGGGCCCTGGTCTCATTGATACATTGGTGCTTCAGGGTCCTAATGAATTGCTTTACAACTTGTGGTTCACTAATATTTATATCAGAGTGACGAAGCATTAGCATAGTGGTTCCCTTTTGAGGCAGATTTGGAATCCTAGAATCACTTGGATTTGCAGTTCAATAGTTGAGGATGTGGAAGCCAATGTAGGCTTACTAGAGTTTCCCCCTTTAGTGTTCCAGTTTGGTTCTTTCGGAGAGCAATTCATTGAGGAGTTGACAGAGTTGGTACAGTATTTGATTGCTCTTCCTTCAGGAGGTTTTCATGAGGCTACTTGTTTGGGTGCAGTGCAGGACAATGTTTCTAGAAGATGGAACTACAAACCTTCCAGGATGGCTTGGGACCCTGGGATCATTCTTGGTTATGGTATGGACTTGCCTAATGTTTGTGGAGTTGGATTTACATTACTTGAGGACAAGCAATCTTTGGGAAGGGAGGATTGTCATGTCCCCAATTTCTGCCCTTCCTTAGTGACAACATTTCTAGCAAGGTTGGTCTATTATCTGGTTCCCATAGGCCAGCAGAGCATAGAGGGAACCAACCCAGGGACTTTGAGAGTCATGCATGAGCTTCCCAAGTAGTTTGGAGCAGTAGACAACAGTTTCCTACAATTTAGGAGAGATTCCTAATTTGTAGGGATTGACTAGGAGTTATCTAGGAGGCATTTGGAGACCTCGGCGAACGTTTTGGAGACTTAGAGTGCATCTCCTATTTTTTAGGAGGAACTCTCAGTTCAGTGATAGTTCTCTCAGAGGTGCACATAGCAGGGGAGTCATTGGGACTCAATTTTGGTTGATTGGGGCTGTCTCCTACTTTTTAGGAGCATCCCTAGATTTTAGGGATGGACTACCAGTTGACACATCTTGTCCGGCATTAGTCATAGACAGGTGACAAGGTCAGATTCATGTTTGATTGGTCATTTTGGGCCTTTTGGGACCATTTGGGAAATATTTTAATATATTTAAATATTTCCTAAGTTGGTGATTAAATAAATTAAATAAGGTTAAGTTTTAGCCATTTTGGAGTAATAAGGGGTTTTTTGGCCTCATCTGGATGTGCATCCTATGGTGTGATAGCTCGTCGGAAATGTCTCAAAATTCTCTAAATCTTTCTCTTTGGTCTCAAGACATTTCAGTGAATGGAATTCTATCTATGAGGAAAAAGGTCATTTTCTAGTAACATGACTACTTTAAAATAAGAAATTATAACATTTTCACTACACAAGACCACTTGGAGACACTTAGGGTTCGATTTGCAATTGAGAGGGGGTTATAAGGAGATGGAAGCTTCATTCTAAGATTATCTTTTGCATATTGAAAAACTTGTTTTTGTGAATTGGCTCTGAGAGAGCAATTCTTCATTTGGGATGCAAACCCCAGGTTCTGGACTGGCTGGGACGTAGCCCTCAGCAGTTATTGGCATTGGATTCTTCAGACAGTGTGCGTTGCTATCAGGGATAGAGTACACCATTCTTTATTGTGGATTTAGGTTGTAGATTTATGGTTTCAGCGTTACAGATTGATTCTTTCAGCTGAGATGTGATTCCTTGCAGTCTTATGGCTGCCATTTGCAGCAGTTTGGCATCATTGTTGGATGTAAGCTCCTTGGAACTGCATTGGATTTATTATTTGGCTTTATAAATCAGAAATCTGCCTGGTACGATTTATAGCAATTCTGATTTGGCTCTATGTTCTTATTTATTTTCAGTCTTCTCTCATGTTTATTGTTCATTATTCATTACTATTGTGAAAACTATCAAAAAACACAAAACAAAAGAAAAACCTTCTGCAACTTCTGTCTATTCTCAAAGACCATCAAAGAAATCACAGGAAAATATAGTTTATTAATTTAAAAACTACAGTAGATCAGCAAGGGCATCTATCAGGGATCTTTCAGTGTTAGTGTCGGATCTCATAATTTGAACAGAAGAACAATTTGCCAGATGAGAGTATCTGTGTCGATCGAAATCGGAATCCATAAAGCCTCGAAGCCGATGGAGAAACCAGATCAAGAAAAATATGGCCACAAGTTTGAAAGGATGAGCTCCAAACTTGGCTAAGAGAAGGCCCCCAAACTACTGAGCCACAGAGAACGGTTGGTGTAACCAAGGAGTCCAAGAGGGACAGCTTGGACGAAATGTCCTAAAAATGATGTTTAAAGCACTGTCTTTCGAGCATGGCTAGAGATACCATGCCCTTACTAATTTTGGACTGAATAGCCAGTCTCAAACTGAAGCGGGGTCCTAAAAACTTTACCCCAAGATACATGTAAGAAGAAGTGATCTCAATCTCCTGCCCCTAAAAAATTAAATGAAGATGAAAGGTCTTTAAGCAATTAGACATCATAACACAAGTCTTAGCTAGATTGACCACGAGCTGATGTTGATTACAAAATGAAGCCAAACCATCAAGAAGTCTTTGTAAACTATCAGGAGAAGAGGCCAAGAGAACAACATCATTTGCGAAAAGGAGAATGGAGATCAAAACCTGATGCAAATAGCGCCCGTCACCAAGATGCAAGAAGTTCACAGGGAAATCCTTGAGCTCGTCAATATACAATCCGAATAGAGTAGGAGAAAGAGGGCAACCTTGCTTCACCCCAATGGTACTCTGAATCGGAATAGAGAAGCCCTCCGGGGTCCTAAGTCACCTTCTTGTACAGTCTCATAATAGCAGTCAATAACATAGCTGAGATCCCAATCTTGCTAAGTCTTTGAAATAAAGCCATCATAGGAACAAAATCAAAAGCCTTGCAGAAATCCACAAAGCAGCAGTAGATTTTCTCAGACCGGTGCCTAGCCTCCTCAATAATAGCCCTCAACATGAAGATGTGATCCATAGTCTGATAGTTTGCACGAAAACCAGCCTGCCCTTTAGCCCTACATTCTCTCTTGTCAAGCTCTCTAGATAATATGGTGTTCAGAGCAATGGCATAAAGTTTCGCAAAAGTATGCTCGTTCATGATAGTCATGTAGTTACTTGGGTGCAAAGCAGGCTTAGACTTATGAATAGGATAAAACACATGTCGCGACAAGGACTCAAGAAACCTAGTACAAACCACTCTATTAAAGAGTGTAGGAAGGTAGGATCCAAGGATTGAAGCATCAAGTTTGAAAAGTTATGCCTGGAAACCATCCTCGTTCGCAACTCTACTGCATCTCATAGATCTAATGGCCTCAAAGATATTGGACGGGGTGAACAGATGACAGTAAGGAGGTGGAATGGAATAAAAGGGTGGCTGACTTGGAATGTCATAAAGTGTAATGGTGTGGGAGCTCAAAGAGTGGAAGTCAAGGATGGAATGCGGGGGGTGGGGGGGGGGAGAGTGGGGATTTCGAATAAGCGTGGAGAAAAGGGATCTGCACTGAGAAGAAGCAAAAGAACGCTTCTTGTGGCAAAGAAAATAGAGATATGATAAACGCAGTTGGGCGAAGACAGGGGAGTAAGTCTCATAAGGAAAGCGAACAGAGTGATGGAAAGCTTTACAATTGACATCAAACCGTTTATTTATAGGACAAGTACTCCAACGCTTGGACTTAAGAGAGGGAGGGGAGCGGTGAGGAATAGAAAGGAGAGTGGACACCCACATGGTAGAAGCAAGTAAATCAAACATGGTAGAGGCCACATGTGAATCGCTGAAACTAGCTGGTGTCAAGAGTCTCTTTGGATGGTAGGAAAAGAGCTCACCATCACCCTCGGGATAGCAGAAGCGAGTAGGGGTACATGCAGTGTTAGGCGGGATGGGGGAGGGCTGAAAAGAAGGCGATAGATGGGATGTAAAGTAGATAGCAATGCTAAGAAGAGCATGGTCAATAAAGGGGAGGCAAGAAATGGTGAAACTGTGAATGGAGGGAATGAAGGAAGAAGAGGTGACGACATAGTCCATAACACTCGCACCACCACAGCATGGCCAACAGGTAAAGAGATTAGAGTCTGAGAAGAAGGATAAACCGTTTAGGATCGACAAACTAGAAGACTCGTAGAGCTGGAGGTGACGACCATAACAAGAGAGCAGTCTAGTGGCATCATCCGAGGTATGCTGAAGTCCCATATTGGTTGGATCTATCTCAGACGTGCAGATCGAATCAGAGCCATGATCATGTATAGGAGCCTGGAGATTCTTGGTTCGTGCATTGAAGTCTCCAAGAATAATGGTATCACCCAAGGCAGCAAATTGTGAGATGCTCTCCTGAAGGTCACCAAAAGTATCCCCATCCTTAGCATCATTTATGGCATATGGAGAAGAGATCGGTGGAAAATAGCATACTGCAAGAAAGATATCCCCTTGTTTGTGATTCCGACGCCCAATATGGACCCACATGAATCTGGCAAAAGCATCAGAGTGAACCACTGATCTGAACCTGAAAATATATTTTACTATTTTACTATTTTAAAGAGTCAAATATATTTTTCTTTCTTGTTTATGTTCACTTTTAGTGTTTTGAATGTTTATGGTAAGAAAATTTACATCCCATATTGATAGTAATGCTTTTATCCTTTGTATTCTTTCTTTGTAATGCATAAATTATGTTGACTTAGATGGCAGTCAGCACATACAATACATCCCTGCCACTTGTGGACCGCTACAGGAATGGTAAGCTGATTGAGGTTTTATATATGTTGCAATTTGTAACAATAAACTTGTTATATGAATTAATATATGGAGCTCTCAAATGTTGCATCCAATTTTCTGAATCACAATTATTTCTGCAATATTAGTCTGAATTGCTTTAGAATTGCAAGAACACTCACTTAGATTTTGCAGGTAAGGTACAGATAGCTTTGGTCTGGAACTCCAGAAATGAAAATTCTGCTAATGCAGAGAAGTTGATATTATTATCCAAGGTAAATTTCAGTGCTGTCACTTTTATTTTCTCTTGGTTCATGAAATCTTTCTAGGATGGACATGCATATATGTACATCTATACATATTGCCTATGATGTCCCTACAGACACCCAAATATGTACTTTTTGCATACAAACATTGACATGTGAATACACACATATATTAGACAGATTCACATATGTTTGAAATTCATGCATCTATAGGCATTTATGTTTTTATATTCACACATACAAACATTTACATTCATGCACAAAAATGTGTTTGTTAACATACATGCACACAGCTTCATTTAATTGGAGAGATACATACGTATGCAGTCAGATGCATATACAAATACATGGCTGTAAATATCTGTATAACTAATAGACTTTGTGGGTAATTATGCTATCACTAATAGTTTTGTAATTGTAAGTTTTTCTCTCTTTAGGATTCTGTTTTTTGTTTCTTTCGTTTTAACTATGCTTGTGACTTGATTTATGTTTAAGTTTAATCAAAGTTTAAAAACATACTCTCTTTGTAGAACACTAATAATTTGGGAATAATGCTTGGGTGTGGCCATACAGTTTTTGTGGACTAAAGGTGGACCAAAGAGTGATAACCACATTATCCATTCTGTATGGTCTAATTTTCAGCCTTCTAGCAGCAATGTAAGTTACGTGCATGGCATACATATGATACGATATCTTTTTTCCTAGTATGTTTGCACCTAAATGAACTTTTTGTAAATTTCAGAAAATATATTAATTTGTATTCTTCATTGACTCATTTTGATCAATATTGTTTGAAGTTCGCTATAGTTAATTTTTTCAAGTAACAATTCATCTGGCCATGTAATAAAGCATTTTAAGAGAGCAGTTATTAAAATCCTGGCAGGCATTGACATGTTGATAGAATCTAGTGAGAATTCTTTTTATTGGTTGATGAGAAAGAAGTTAAAGGAAAATGTTTCATTAAATGTACTTGTTACCATGCATAAAAGTCCGATGGCTATTAAGAATGGCTTTACTATGTTTGATTGGATTTGTCATGCTTGATACCATGCTTCAATCATATAGCTGGGAGTTATATAAACAAATCTGTTATGAGCTGATAAATAGTAAAATTCTTTAATTCTTCTACTTATTCCTTCTTCAAGTAAAAGGATTATTAGCAATAGCATAAATGCATTTGTGCAAGAAGAATTGCCTAAAACAATGAATAAATTGGAAGATGGACACACCCTAATGATTAGAAGAGCCCTATATAATGAGGAACCTAATCAAGAACTGGTGACGGGAAAAAGTTTTCTGAAAACCAAATGTAAAGTTGCAAGAAAGTGTTGCCAGATAACTATTGATAGTTGAAGTTAAGATAATTTAGCATCAGAGGAGCTGGTTACCAAGTTGCAGTTACCAAGAACAAGACACTTGAAGCCATATTAGACAACATGGATCACAGAGGATCATAAGAGTCTCTTAAGTGAACAATGTCTTGTGAAATTGAAGATTGGGTCGTATCATGATGTTCTTTGTGATATTATGCCAATGGATTGTTGTGATATCTTGTTGGGTAGATCATAGCAGTATGGTAGACAAGGAATGCACAATATAGATTGAATAGTTCTACTATTGTGGCTAATGGGATGTAATAAGCCGTACTGGCTCTCAAACAATAAATGCTGAAGAATCGATTTCTTTTTTTGTTTTTTGAGGTTTTGCAATTTTTGATGCAAGAATATAGCAGCAAAATAGAAGATATTGCGATAAAAATTTCAACTCAAATATTTTGATATTAAATAGGGAATCTACAACTGAAAATTTCAGATTTTAATATCAACTTTGATACTAAGTATTTTCACAAAATACCAACCACCCAATTGATATAATATCCCCTATTATCTAAATCAGCAATACCCAGAAAAATTGTTACAATCAATGAACTTACAGGTAAAACATGCCATGAAACCCTCTGAAATGAAGACTATTAGAAACAAAAGAATTCTTCAACAAACAAACGCAGCTATAGATATATAAAATGTTGCTCCCAAAGCATAGATAGAAAATAATGCGCAGTAGCAGCTTTAAATGGGCGCTCAACAAACTCCAAATTAACCAAATCACAATTTGATATAACAATTCCAATGAATCCCTTTACTAATCCAGAACAACCTTCAGCAACAAGTAGAATTAAACTTCTCCTTAGCAATAGTTAATACAGTAGGAGAAATGACAAATTGTATACCTCAGCACAAATTGTATACCATTGCCTCATTGCGAATGGAGTTGGTGATCTTCCGAAATTTCCACCAAGGGGGAGATTTCGAAAGATCCGAAATTTCCACCAAAACTTGGTTCTCTCACAAACTTCGTCCCCTTTACCAATGTAGAAACCCATCTCTCTCGAACAAAAAAAATCCACTCTCCACTTGGACTTAGACTATGAAAATTCCCCTAAGTGGCATCAAAATGCTTGCACAAATCCAAAACCAAAACTTGCTTCCAACGAGCCAAATTTGCACAAACTCAGCCGAACTTGGAGACCTGAAAATGTTGCCAACTAAAACCATCTAAGACAGAGACTCCTAATGGCGAAACCAAAAAAAAGAGGGGTCTCCATTTGCAATGGGGCAATGGTGTGAAAACCACACATTTGTTTTGGGGTTTTCACACCGTTGCCCCATTGTAAATGGAGACCCCCTGTTTTTTGAAAATGTTGACAACTAAAACCATCTAAGATAGAGATTCCTACTTGCTAAAGCAAAAAAAATAGGGGGTCTCCATTTGCAATGGGGCGATAGTCATTTGGCGATCTTCCGAAATGTCCACCAAGGGGGAGATTTATGAAAATTCAAAATTTCCACCAAAACTTGGTTCTCTCACAAACTTCATCCCCTTTTCCAACATAGAAATCCATCTCCCCTAAATAAAAAGAATTCACTGTCCATTTGGACTTAGACCACGAAAATTCCCCCAAGTGGCATCAAAATGCTTGGACAAACCGAAGACCAAAACTTGCTTCCCAATTAGCCAAAATTGCTCAAACTCACTCGAACTTGGAGACTTGAAAATGTTGCCCACTAAAACCATCTAAGATAGAGATTCCTATAGGCTAAAGCAAAAAAAAAGAGGGGGTTTCCATTTGCAATGGGGTGATGGTATGAAAACCATACATCATCTAACACCCACCCAAATAAATGTTCTAGAACATTTCAAGGATACGGCTCGTGCAGAACCTAGAACCTTTGATCGAATCTCCTTCCACCTATCAAATGACTAGGAAATGCACTCAAAATGGAAGAAACCATGAAATTGGGCTAAGCGCCTTCATCCTCGACTGCACATGTGCGTGCAAGTGTATTCATTACCTGCTTGACAAGAACCTTGAAAGCCTCTCAGATCCATTGGACTTATCTATTTTCATATCCTTACTCCAAAACCATCCTGGATAGAGCCTCACTATCAGTTAGGTGTCCGTAGCCCCAATGAGAATGAACATTACCCTACCTTTAGCGATTATTTCTTTAGCACCGATAGAGATATTTGCACAACCAAAGCCAAATTTCTCTATTTTCTCTTTTCTTTTGATATTGGACTTCTCATTTTTGTCAATCTTTTATTTACTTTTGGCTTACAAGCAATGAAGCTTGTAGAGGGTTTGGAAAACCATAGTGGCACTGAAGCAAGTGTATGATTTTTACTAATTGCAACTTCACTTTGAAAACTTTTGTAGAACTCAAAAGCAATTAAGTGTGAGTAAAAATGTTATAATTGAAAGATTTAGATACTCAAACCCAACGAATGAATCCAATCCAAATTTAGCACAAATCCTTTTCGCAAGATAAGGTTATTAGGAATTCTATCTCCAATTCAGGAAAACCTCATAAAGAAATATCCAATAAATATACCAAATAAATCCATTGGGAGGAATATCGAAATGTGTTGTCTGACACTACCTTTCTTACAAATTTGGATCCTTCTGGCCAACTAAATTGACCAAGCAAGCCACTAAACTACAGACGGCTAGACAACTAAAGAAAACAACTACCCAACTATTCAAGTCAAATGACTCGAGGCAGACCTACAAAATGACTTTCTAAAGAAAACTAAGCCAAGCAACTACCAAAGCCTTTGAAGGAAATACCAAGTCAAATGACTTGGGGCAAATCACCATTCCATCTCGATGAGAAAACAACTACTCTAACAAACGAAAAGGAAACCTACTCTAACCCTCTTAACCCAAGTGGTGCAAGAGAAACCTACTCTAATTATATACAAGAATCCCAAAGGGATGACACCAACCAGACTAATATATACACTTGATCTGACATGGTTGCTCAAGATGTTCAAGTGTAGCAAGGCTTGGGTAATGGTTCTCAATTTTGCAAATTTATTCGTGTACTCTGAAAAATATCTACTAACCTATTTTCAAACTCAAGAAAACTACCATGGAAGATCAACAGTTGAGGCAATTCATGTGGTTCATGGTCAATCCAAATGCAATCTTTCTTTTCTAAACCTCCAGAATCTAAATAATAACTTTAAAAAATTTTAACATTATAAGCGAGGAAAGAAATAACCTGGCATATCTCGAGTGGTAATTCGTGTTGAAATCCTTGTTGATCATCCACAACTCCTAGAGGTCATAGTTGGTAATGCATTACCCCTCTAGCGTCAGCATTGAACTCATGGGTGTTCAAGGTAGGATTACTCTTGAGATCAATTCCTTGGAATACTACTTTAGCTGGCTTGTTCTTGCATAGTAAGAACCACACATCTTTGTGTATATTTCTAAGTGCATCCTCAAAAATCAAGGATTCCTTGATGAAGTCTCCTTCAAATATTTTCCCAAGTTGTTCAAATGCGATATCCAATTGTAATATGAACCCAAACTGTTGTTCATCTTCTCTCATGGCATTGTATATAGATTTCTCTTTAAGAACACCTTGCAATTCCTCATATACTCTCTCAAGGTATTTATTTTGCCACTATCTTCCTCACTACTCCGCCAACTCCCTGAATTATTAGGCCTCCTAGATCTGTCCATACCTGCTTAAAGCTAGAGTGCTGGTCACTCCCAAAATAATAACAGATCTGGAATAAAACCAACTTTCCTACCCCACAAGATGGCAAAAAACCGCTTTGATACCACTATAATAAGCCCTGTTGTCTCTCAAACAATCCATGCTGAAGAATTGATTTCTTTTTTTGTTTTATGAGGTTTTCCAATTTTCGATACAACAATATAGTAACAAAATAAAAGATTTGCAATAATAATTTCAACTCAGATATGTGGATGTTGCATAGGGAATATACAGCTGAAAATTCTAGATTTTAATATCAACTTTGATACTGAGTATTTTCACAAAATACCAACAACCCAGTTGATAAAATATCCCCTATTATTGAAAACAACATAGGCAGAAAAATTAGAAGTTGCAACCCATCAACTTATAGGTAAAGCATGCCTTGAAACCCTCTTAAATGAAGACTATCACCAACAAAAGAATTCTTCAACAAACAAATGCAGCTATAGATATGGAAAATGTTGCTCCCAAAGCGCAAATAGAAAATAACACCTAGTAGTAGATATGAATGGGCGCTCAACCAACTCCAAATTAATCAGCTCACAATTTGATATACTAGTTTGAGTGAATCCCTTCACAAATTTTAGAACAACCTCCAGTAGCAAGAAAAATTACACTTCTTAGCAACAATTAATACAATAGGAGAAATGAAAAATTGTATACCTCAACACAATTTGCCAAGCAATCTTAGAATATTTCTCAGAATTGAATCTGCTATACTTTAGTTGTATATCCCAAACCCTTATGTGTAAGCAAGGGCACAAAATCAAAACCTCAAAAGTGTCACCAAGGCAACAGAAACAAATAAGATAATTAAAAAATTGGATGCTTTTCTCATCAAATGGGCTGATATTTATAATCTCCAAATGGCACAAGTTTCTTAAATGAACTCCATTTAAAAAACTTCCTCAACACAACATTATTTTATAATAAAGTGCCATTATAATATAATTTAATATTTATTAATTACTTTTGGCTCCCAAAACTGACCTTTTCCACCATAACATAATATTTAGACATACAAGGCCGTGTTTCTTGTCTCCACGATTTAAAACTTTTCAACCCGGTTCCAACGAGCTATGATACTAAGGTGACCAACATACATCAACAAAAATAACAATCTCAACATATTTAGATGAATAATAATAATAATTCACCCATCTTGCGAAAACAATTGAAGAAGTATGAGAATCAAAATTTGACAAGACCAGTGTGATCTTGATGAAGAAAGACAATGAATGAGCTTGACGAGGTGACTTCCATCTGTCCAAGATTCTTGAAGCCCAAACTAGAAGCTTGAAATAAAAATTGAGAGTGTCACTCAACGCCTCTAACTCAACTTAGCTCATTGGAACCAACAGATGACTTACTATGAATAGTAAGTACCTCAAAACGAAGCCAAAACTCATCTAGGCTGCTGAAAAGCCTATAACCCCACAACTGAGACCCTCAAATCTTATTGTTAAATCACAAGGGTTGTGATGATGAATTGACTAAGACAACTGCAAGAACCTGCTAAAAATGGGGACATACATGGGGCAAAGCAAGTATCATTACCTTTGGTAGAAGATTTTGAGAATGAGAATTTCACCATAGTAAGAGTTTGTTTAGTGAAAAGAAAAACAGTTTTAGATGGCTTGAAGAAAGAGAGTATGTGTTTTGCTTTGATTCCTTAGAAAATTAATTTAAGAACAGTGGATGAGAAACCGCTGGAAGTAAAGGAATTACTAATAGCATTCGAAGATATCATTTCAGATAATGTACTTGATAGATTACCCCCTATTAGAAGTATCAATCATTGTATGGATCTAATTTTTGTCATCTCCCCTACTTTTCTACAATAGCATTTAATAAATAAGTTGATGAGATAATATCAATGACAATAAAGAATAATAAAACAATGACAAGATAAGAAATAATATTAAATAATGAACATAAATAATATTATTTCATAAGTCATTAATGATATAATAATATAATAATATATTATATTTCATAAGTCATTAATAATATAATAATATATATAATATTATTATAATGTAATATATTATATTAACATTAGCAAATATATGATTATCCCTGAATATGGAAATTAATAATCCAAATATTAAATGATAGATAAAGAAGAGTCACGTCTATTCAGGGAAAATAGGTATATAAATGATAAGGAGGAAAAAAGAGGAAAGAGGGAGGACAGGATTAAAGGAAGAAGGACGGGAAGGTAGTAGACACACTCGGGATTCAATTGGCGATCATAACGGGAGCTGTGAATGGAGCTCTATTAGATAGCCTTACCAATAAGGGGGGAAGCGTTGAAGCAGGGAGCATCTAAGAAATCACCGTAACAGTGGATCCAGTGTACACCAGTTACGGGTTCAGACAGAGACTTTATGGGAAGGATTGGAGAGTATATCTCAGTCAATGGATTCAGCAAACAAGACAGACTTTGATATCTATCATGGAGCATCCACGAAGAAAAACCAGTCTACTGAAGGCATGTTCTACAGACTGGAGCAGGGGAGGACATTCTGATATTACGGTCTGCAAGTTCAGAGAAGAGTGTACAAGGATTTAAATCGCAAGGAAGGAAGAACGGATATTCTGGAAAATTGGCTCATTGAATCCTCAACAACCACGCGGAGAAATATCAGAAAAAAAGGGATTCTCGAATCATAAATTAAGGGAGAGTCATGTAAGGGACATTACACATTCAGCGATAAGGAATGATTCCGGCATTCAGACACATATATTCAGAGGTAATTATCAGGAAATAAACATATAATATTGATGGAGGAGAATTCAGACTTCTGACTATAATCAATGAAGAACCATTAAACTACGTCAGAGGCAAGGAGCTGAACACAGTATCATATAGAATAGAATCTGATAAGAACTAATCATCTGCGAACAAAACCAAATCTGACAAAAGGAATAACAGAGCCATAAGACACTAAACTAGGACCACGATGGAGGAACATATAAGGAATAAGGCAGAACAAAGAATAGCATGTGATTGTGGGTGCCAAAAATAAGTGGAGTATAACAGAGCAAAGAAGGGTCATTGGAAACACCATTATCACCACCCATATCATAAAAAGGATTCATATAGTTCTGAGGGTCTGTTCAGAACTAGACATATTCCATTGTTTTAAAAATGATAAAGATATATCACACGCCATGAATATGGGTCATCCAACCAATAATATATTGTCATTCCACAAGAAAGTAGAGAAGCAATCAATTTAACCTAGTGAATCATTATAGTGTACATTCTCATTCTCTATCATCTCATAAGATTATATCTAATGAGCATGAAGGAGATTTATTGGATAATTCATAATTGAACAACACGACAACTCCATAATATTGAAATGGCAGCCTTACGTATGATAGATTAATATTGAGGTAGTCATATTGGTAAGAACAACTATCATATATAGAAACCTTATCAATATATATTCATTATCAATTATATAAGTCTATGAGATTGTAAATTGTCATAAAAAGAGACAAATTCAAAGTAATTGTCCCAAATTACTAAAGATGAAAATAAGGGGACATTACAATTTTGGGAGCAATTTTACCATACAAGGCACCATGTATAATGACACTTGCAGAAAATGAAGAAAAGCAAGTGCAAGAACTATTGCAAAAAGGACCAATAAGAGAAAGATTAAGTCCCCGTATGGAGCAACTATATTGGCACCTAAGAAGAATGGAGAATGTGTAGTGATTCCAAAGTTATAAAAAAAATCACGATGAAGTATAGATTTCCTTCACCGAAAATGGATGACATAATGGACTGTTTGAGTGGAGCAAGGTATTTTACCAAAATTGATTTAAATAAATGGAGACGTTACTTGTTACCAAAGGAATTTGTGTTGTATATTGATCATAATTTCTTCCAATATTTGAGTAGTCAGAGTAAGTTGAATTAGAGACACATGAGATGGGTTAAATTCTTGTAGATTTGTACTTTTGTTTTAAAGCATAGGAGTGGACAGTTAAACAAAGTAGCTGATGCATTGAGTAGGAGAAGAAATTCGTTGTAGAGATGAAAGTAGAAGTGCTTGGTTTTGATGAATTGAAGACTTTGTTTGAAACTGATCTTGATTTTTTAGAACCATGGAAAGCTTGTAAGGAACCTGTCGCAATTGACTGAAGTTAGTGGTTAGATTATTTCATTCAAGATGATAAATTGTTCAAGGAAGTTCTATTATGCATACCTAGAGGATCAATGAGGGATAATCTAATTAAGGATAAACATAGTGGACTTGCAAGACTTTATGTTATTGATAAGATAGAGAGTTTGGTTAGTGAAAGATATCATTGGCTAAAACTTTATAAGGATGTTCAAAGATTTGTGCAAGGTTGCAGAATTTGTCAAGTTGCTAAAGGTGGTAGCTAGAATGTGGGTTTGTACACAACAATGTTTGTACCTAGTAAGCCTTGGGAGGATATTAGCATGGATTTTGTTTTGGGATTGCCTAAATCATAGAGGTAATGATTCTTTATTTGTGGTGGTAGACAAATTTTCTAAGTTATCACATTTTATTCCGTGCACAAAGACTTCTGATGTAGTGCAAGTAGCAGACTTGTTCTTTAGGGAGATTGTGAGATTGCGTGGATTACTAAAGAGTTTCAAACATTGATAGTAAGTTTGTGGGGTATTTCTAGAGGACACTTTGGAGGAAGTTGAATACTAATTAAAAGTTTTGTTCTAGTTTTCATCTATAGGCTGATAGACAAACTTGGGTTGTGAACAAGAGTTTGGGTAATTTACTAGGAGGTTTGGTTGGAGATAAATGTAGTAATTGGGATTTAGTTTTGGCACAAGAAGAGTTTGCATATAGCAATAGGGTAAATAGGAGTACTAGTAAGATAACATTTGAGATTGTTATAGGTATGAGTCCTAATGGAATTGCAAAATTAAGGGACCTTACTCATGAGTAGAGAAGGAGTGTCGAAGTAGAAAGATATGCAGGTCTTCTAAAGTCATTGCATGAGGAGGTTAAACATCATTTAGAGCATAGTAATCAAAGGTACAAAGAAAAGGTTTATAAATCTAGGAGATCAAAGGATTTTTTAGTAGGAAGTGAGGTTATGGTTCATTTGAAGAAAAGAAGATTTTGAATTGAAACTTATAGCAAGTTGAAGATGAGGAAGTTTGGACCTTGTAGAATCTTGGTAAGTTTGATTCCAAAAATGCTTTTGAAATTGAATTACTTGAGCATATGGATATATCACCCATATTTAATGTTGTAGATTTGTTTGAGTATCATGAGATTGTTTTGAGTTTTGAGGATGGTTTAGTTCTGCAACAACAACATCATAAGAAGAAGATGGAAGTAAAGGAGAGAATATTGGATAGCACAGTTGGAAGTAGTACCATAGGTAAGAAGTATATGGAGTATTTGGTGAAGTGGAAGGACAAACCACTTGAGGTTTTTTCATGAATTTTTTAAGCTAAGTTTGATTGGTTTTATTCTTCTTAGATTGCAAAGTGAGAAACTCAATTTCTTATAAACTCTGGGTGTCCAATGCAAAAGAATCTTGGGTTTGAAGCAATCTTGCATCAACCAAAAATACTTTGTTTCCAGTTAGCCAATTTGAACAAACGGTTTGATTGATTTTGTGATCGTTCATTTGTTTGAGTTAATATCTACGAGGATCAATTATAATGATAGCTTATCTTGGATCATGTTCTTAGGTTCCCAACTCATTTGGATAATTGTTGCCTAAGTTATGATTTGTTTCTCTTGGGTAGCGTTTTCTTGATTATTCTTGAACCTGTTGGTGAATTCCATTCTTGAAATGGAGATATATGGCTTCTAAAGCTTTGTGGTGCATACAATTATGTTCTTGGATCATGTGTTGACCTAAATCTTGGTTCACTGGCCCTTACATGGTTTATGTGAATTGTTCCTTTTGCTTTGGGACCAGACCTATTGGTTTTAATATGTTTCATATTCTTAAGGATTGTAATCTTTTCTTGGTCAAACCTGGGTGTTGCGATGCCTATTATTGTAATGTAATTTATCTCTTAAGGTAGTATTTGTTAGATTAAGGAAAGATATCATTAGAACTGGATGTAAGGTCTTTGACCAAAGATTGTAATCAAGTAGGTTTGTTGTAGCCTAACATGCATGAATGCTTGTATATTGCTAATTAGTTGTAATTTGATTTCTTGTTGAAGAAAAGCGGATCTAGTATTTGTCTCTCGCTCTCTTGTTGTGTTTACTCTTGTTGCATGCTTGGATAGATCTCTTTGAGTCCCCTTCATCCGTGACTCCATTAGGGGGAACGAATCCCAAGAAAGAACAACTAGAGGTAGAACGTCACAAAGAGCACTAGATAGATATCATTGAGACATATAGTTGAGTCCATGATGATACTAGCTTTACAACCCATGAAGGCACCAATAGGTGAGTAGGAGGGTGTTGTACAACCACTTGATGAGCGAAATCCACGTGATTCAGTTGGTACACTACAGAGATATGTTTGCCAACTAGAGGAGACAACCCCTCTTTGTGACTTAGGTAGGAGCAGTCACTAGAAGCCTTGATATTGGTTAGGATCCCTTGGTAACCCCCACAGCTAAAAAAATTCATGGCTTCATGCAGGGAAAATGCGATAAAAAGTTTGTTAGATGTCTCATAGCCAAAGGATGGCCATAGGTGGAGATAGAGGAAATGACAACTGCCTGGCGACCTCTACAGCTGTAAGTTAGTGGTGACCATGAATTAGTTCTTCATTCGCTTCATGGCATAAATGCTTTATGGAGTTGTTATTACACCACAACTACCTCATCATGGTACTAGAAGAGACTAGTACATTCAAAGATAAGGTTACTTGGTAGATCGATTACGAATGGAAGGCTTATTTTGAATTGGCAGATAAGAGCCTAATGTAGTTAGATAAGCTACAAAAGAATAGAACGAATCTTTAGGCACGGGCAAGGAGAGTGGGCCACCAGTACGTAATCTTGAACAAATCTTCTCCACAAGGCTCATCTATACGCATTGATATACAACCCATCCTTAGGAAACATAAAAAGGTGTTTGATAATATTTCACATGATTTACCTCCCAAAAGGAGATTTGAAGACATTATACAATTGGAAAAAAGATGGAAAACGAGTTTTTACTACCCCTAATAGACATCCTGAAAAATATGAAGAAGAAATTGAGAAAACAGTAAAGGAACTCCTAGAGACGGGCCACATTCAACATATTTCAAGCCCTTTTGCATCCTCAATACTGCTCATTAGAAAAAAGGATGGAACAATAAGGATGTGCATAGATAACCGGTCATTCAACAAGAAAACTATTAAAAATTGCTATCCTATACCTAGAGTGGATGTACCTATTGATGAACTTCATGGGGCAAAATATTTTTCCAAGGTTGATTTGTGATCAAGATATCATCAAACTAGAATGGGAAGACATTCCAAAAACAACTTTCTGGTGTCGTTGTGGACATTTTGAATTCTCAGTTCTTGCCTTTGGGTTGAAAAATGTTCCAACTACATTTTAACCATGCATGAACCATACTTTTTCAAAGTAGTGGAGGAAATTCCTATTAATATTCTTTGAAGTCACATTACTCAATAGTAATCATAGGAAGAGCACCTTAGACATATTGATCAAGTATAGGGACTTCTGGAGCAAGAATCATTATATGGTAAAACTTCAAAATGTGAATTTGGTTTAGAGAAGATCCTCTATCTTGCACATAAAATCAGCACGTGAGGAGTAAGTGTGGGTGAAGGGAAAATCAGGGTTATTAAAGAACGGCCCAAACCAAGTTTGTCGGGATCAGTGGGCTTATGTGACCTACTATATAAGGTTCGTCAAACATGTAGACATCTAGTAAGGTTGTTTATTTAGGTGTTAATTTCATAGCTTGATAGCCTTATTATGTGCCTGACTAGAGTGCTATATGAATTGAAGCTTGATAGAGCTTGTTATTAATGTGTTGATAAAGAATGTAATTATATATTGTGGCTTTTGCGATGGTTATCAAAATGTAAGAAAGATTGCCAAAATCTAAATCTGTTCAAGTTTGAAGTCTGGGATGACACTTGCAGATAATTATTTCTTCTCAAGGGATCTGCTTACTATTCATTTGTATGCTTTTTGAAATAGTGTTGAATGAATTTCGTTCAAATATCAATCTTCATTTTAATCCATATGCCATACTGTTAAGTTGATTCCTGTCATAACTGTCTTTTTTAGCCTAATGTTATCTTGACGCGATCATTAGTTGATGTCATTTAGTGCATACTTTTTCTTATAGGAAATTTTATCTGGAATTGCAGACAATATTTGGAGGTAGGTGGCAACACCTTGTGGGTGAACAAGATTTTTGGGAGCGCTTTGGAGGTGTTGACATTTGCATGTCACCCGGGTCCTTTGGGCAAGCCAATACTCAGGTTCATTCCAGTTATACAAATGTTTTAATGGACTTGCTTTATGAATTTCTGAATATTTAATCTCTTAAATCCTTGAATGCATAAAGAACTGTTTTTATTTCATAATCATGGTAGTGTACTAGCATAGATTCCACAATTAGATATTGATGATTTTGGATAATAAATTTGAGACCATAGATTATGTGGCTATAACGACAGGGCTTTCCGTGGACCTTAGTTTTTGATAGTATGATATATTATGCATTTTATTTAAATAAGATTTGGTTATGAATGTATGAATAGCTACGGTTGATGAAGAACTGGTGGATTGGGCTATTGGTGGGATTGTAAAGGTAATTTTGGGTGTGCCCCTTGAAGATGCTTCTTTTCTTAGCCAGTCCTGTGGGGCTAGGGTGAAACATCAGAATGACAATGGAAGAAAAATGCATAAAATAGACATGAGACATCTTTATTTAAGGTCATACAGATCCATTTTTATGTTGAGATGTACCGTAAATATTGTAGAAGTGACTTGACTGTGCAACTCTACAATTTTGAGTTTCCATGTACACTAGAACCATTAATACTCATAAACAATACACAGTATAATTGCAATGCTGTAATCATACAAATTATTCCCATCTTTTGTATGATTGTTGTTTGCAATCTTACAAAACATGCGCGGAATACTCATTGTCCTTTTAGGTGCGCTTAAGATATTTTATTCAATCTATCTGATGAGCTCAAATCTGGTTTACTATGCTGTTTCTACTTTTATTGGTTGAACATAAATCAATAGTCACAGTAAATTAAAATAGTAGAAAATTCATAACCCCACCTGAGAAGAAATAAAAACACTCTACAATATCATTTGGAGCTGAGCTGTACCATAGCAGCAAAATTGTTTGTCATGAATAACTTGGCAAAGCAGAAAATGGAGATTTTTTCAATTCAGGTTAGCACAAGGGTTAGGACTAGGGAAAATCAGAAAAACATTCTTGCAAGAATCAGAAAATAAACACTGATAATAACCCACCAATTCATTCTTTGAACAAAATAGTGATTTCATTGTGAAATATTGTGATATCATTGTGATTTTTTTTTACAATTTTTCAGTCCAAACTCGACTGAATTTATTTAGAAACTCCTTTTTTAATTGAAAAATCGGTCAGAGGAGTGAGAGATTATTATTCAGGATAATTAAAGTACTTCTGTTCCTATGAGCTGTAAATTGGAGTAATTTGTGCATACCTTGGCACGAAGAGATTTGTATGAGCTTTTTTCAGTCAAACCTTTTGTCTCCCCTGTCTGCTTACAACAATTACTTTCTCATCTTATTGATCCTTGAGTAGAACGTTTTCAGAATTTGTGTCATTTTTATAGCTCCCTTAGCCTAGCTAGCAATTATACTAGGTAGTCTTCCTTGATTGTTTTCTATTAAAAATTTAAATCTTGTTTCTTGGACCAAATGCAGGCAGAATATTTTTAATCTTGTGGCCTGATTTTTTAGATCCCATTTAGAGTTGTGGACTTTAAATGATCATGCCTTTGATTTTGATATTGGGAAATTCGTCTTGGGTACCTGTTTAAATCCATGTATTGAATTGTTAGAAACCCTTGCAAGTAGTAAACTATAACCTGGTCCAGGGGCCCAAGGTCCTGACAGTCAGAAGTCAGGTCAAACTACAATTTTGGTGTGTTAGGATGGCAATAAGTGTCTAAGTTGACATCAAATAATATGTTAGGTTTCAAGCATCATTAGTGTTCATTTAAGCAATTTTGATCATGTTTGTAATTAGACCTAAGTCCAAGATTTGGGTCAGTCCATGTTGGTCAACACTGGGATTTGACCAAAAATGTGCATTTTCATGTTTGTAAGCAGTCTCATGTGTTTTGGGGTGAAATTGAACCCATTTACGGATACATAGAGGTTAGAAGCAACAAATGTGAAAAGTTGTCAAAAATGTTGTCATGCAACATTTTTGTTCTTGAGCAATTTTGCAACATTTGGAAGGGCAACAATTGTCATGTCCCCAAATTCGAATGTAATAATTAAATTAAATTAATTAATTAATTTTTCCCAAAATTTAAATAATATAATAAAAGGACCTTTAATTAGTTACTTTAATTAATTAATATGGGCCCAAGTTATTATTTGTATTTGTTGTTCCGATTGATTCAATGTATCTCGGATGTATTTTTATTTTAGTTTCTATTGGTAAGTTGCCATCAGCTATCTTTGTACACCCTCGGAAAGGATTTCTCCAACGGGTATTTAAGCATGGCTTGTATGGAGTTGTAGATATGCAATGTGGATTACTTATTTGTACTGCAAATTCCAATTGGGATTCTCTGTTGTTTGCCATTTCGGAAGCGAAAGACCTTCCCTATTTGGTTTATCCAGTTTCAGTAGGATTAAACCCTCACCCTGTTTCGTCCCTTGTAACACTTCGCTCAGATCTGGCAAATCAGAGCATCATCTTTTGGCAAATACTAATTGAGGGATACTGGGGTTCTAATTTCCATTATTATTTATTTGATAAATTTGGATCTATAAGTTTTGATTGCATTGTTGAGTTCTTTCTTATGCACACCCTTCATCTTTCTGCACTCCAGGAGAATAGTAAAAAAAAATAATACATCACTTAATGACATCCTCGTTTTTCCGTACAACCTTCCTCTGTTGCATAATATAACAGACCATACAACCCTCCTGTTGCATGGTCTCTTGACTGTACGACCTTCCTTGCATTACCATTCATCCACGCTGTACTTATTCTCCACAGCCCACCTTACAACAAGTTGCTCCACTGGATGGACATCGTATGACCAATACCATAGCCTCCTCACCGTACGGCTGCTCTAACCCGAACCCACCGTATGGCCCTCTTCCACTCCACTTTATCTGCCACAATACTATAACTAAGAAACCGTACGACTTCCTCCCTCCAATACTGTACGGCCCACAATTCAGCCACATGTGTAGTCATATGGTATGTGCATACCGTACAATCCTATTGGCTTGAGGACAGTCGAGTCACCACATGGAGTTCAGTAACATTGCAATGGTATCAGAGCAAAAACTGCTCAGGAGCATCTCTGAAACCATTCGAGAAATCTCCGAAACTTTCAGGAACATTACCGAAACCTTTCGAGAGCATCTCTAAAACTTTCGGGAATATTACTAAAACCGTTCAGAATATTACAGTGGTATCAGAGTTGGTGATCTTGCTAGCTTGCTGGGATGATTGAGAGATTTTGGTACTTAGATCACACTATGGCCCCAAACAACAATGGAGAGTGGTGGTTAAAGACACTAGAAAGGATTGGCAAAGAGCTCAGTGAGGGTGTTGATCTTCCATTAGATATATTGGAAGTTTATTTGTGTCATGTGAACCAATTACCTTCAAGATTTATACAGAGGGTCTTCTTGTCGATTAAGGAAGCCTTAAGTCAACCCAGACTTTTGAGACACCATGACAAGAATAAAAGATTGGCAGTTGCAGCATGTCTCAAGAATTTCGGCTCCTAAAACACTGTATGATGATAACACCATGATAGAGATATTGTAATTGATAGTTGACAACTTTCAGAGTTTTAATGACTTATGTAGTGACCATTTTGGTAGGAGATCTATAATATTGGAGAATTGTGCAAATGTCAAAGTAAGTAACCTTCTCTTAGATCTCGAATTGCAAAATTTGGTCCATGATATGTTTCATCACTTCTTGGTCACCATCAAGGAAGATCATGATACTAAGATTTCAGTTGCTATGGAGAGTCTTATGATTTCGTGCATTAAAGAGATGGATGAAATATCTTAACCCATCACATCTATGTTATGGGCTGTTCGTAATCTAGAATATATTCCCTCTATAGCAGCATATAGATTGGTTAGTAATGTTTTCAAGCATTGTGAAGAAAAACTAATATCTCATTTGCACAAGTGGGAGAAAATGACTGAGAACGATAAGGGTGATGCTTTACATGAGAAGAATGAAGATTTGCTAAATCTTTCTACTACACCAACATGGGGAGAACACCAAAATATGAAGTTACTTGCATGGATCTTATGAAGACATGGATGGATCAAGTTGTGCCGATCATCGAAGTTGTGCCCAAGGCTGTCTGTCATGGAGGTTGTGTTTGTTGTTGATGTTGTGTGTCTGTCACCGAAGCAATGCCCATCATTGTGGTCTTGCCTGTTGTTGAGATTGTATATCCGTCACCATCCTTCTGTCTATCATCGTTATGTCCATCATCGTCATGTCTGTCACTGATGCCGAGTTCGTGTCTGTCACCGTCATGTTCGTCACTGTTGTGTCTGTCATCATCGTGTCCATCATCACCATGTCCGTCACCGATGCCGAGTTCGTGTTCATCACCGTCATGTTTGTCACCGACGTCAAGTTCGTGTCCGTCACTGACACCGAGTTTGTCTGTTGTCAAGTTTGTGTTCGTCACCGTTGTGTTCATCATCGTTGTGTTTGTCACCATCGTGCCCATCACTGTCATGTTCGTCACTGACGTCGAGTTCATGTTCGACACTGTCATGTCCATCACTGACGTCGAGTCCATGTCATCATCAAGTTCGTGTTCGTTACTCTCGTAGTGTTTGTCACCGCCATGTTCATCACCAAAGCCAATTTTGCGTCTGTCGTCGAGTTCGTGTCTGTCACCCTTGTGTCCATCACCGACATAGAGTTCGTGTCCGTCATTGAGTTTGTATCCGTCATCGACACCGAGTCCATGTTTGTAGTCGAGTTTGTGTCCGTCACCATCATGTCTCACTGTTGTGTCTGATACCGATGTCGAGTCTGTGTCTGTTGAGTTAGTGTCCATCATCGTCATTGTGTCCATTGTTGTCACCGTTGCCATATCCATCATTGTCATTGTATCCTTTGTCATCACCGCCGCCTTGTCGTCACCATGTCCGACATTGCTATCATCGTCATGTATGTCATCTTCATTCTGTCTATTGTTGTCACCGCAACCTTGTTTATTGCCAAGTCCTCCATCATGTTCGTCACCATTGTTGTGTTCGTCAACAATTTCAAGTGTGTATCCATCGTCAAGTGTGTATCCGTCGCCGTAGTTGTGTCCATTGATGATGTCATGGCTATCTCCATCATCATGGTGTGTCCGTCATTATGGCTGCATCGGTCACAATAGCTACGTTTGTCGCCATTGAGACATTGCTCGTTGTCGAGGCTCTATCAATCATCGAGGCTTCAATCGGGGTTCTATGACCCATTGAGGTTTTATCTGCAGCTAAAATTTTATTTGTTGCCGAGGTACTCTCTGTTGAGGTTTTTTTTGCCAAGGTTCCCACTGAGGTACTCTTTGTTGAGGCTCCCATCATCTTGGCACCCTTCACTGAAGCTCCTGTTGTCGAGGTACTCACAGTCAAGGTCCCCTTCATCGACATTCTCACCACTAAAGCTCTCTTCGTCAAGGTTTCATCCATCAGAAATATACTAGTGGTCATTGTGATTGTGGCAGTGACTAAGTTTGTGCTAGCATTAGTGTTTGTGTGCACCCAATGCGATTTTTGAACATAATGATGTGAAAGATTTCATCAATTTGTGTCATTGGGATCCTAGTGAAGGATACGACAATATTTATATTAGAGTGGCACAGCAAAAGTTTGATAGTACTATGGTGTTGTGGAGGATTGATGTCATTTCAGTTGTCTTGCCTACGCATTTGATTTGGGACCTAGGAGTTGGTGTTTCGTTTGATGATGGATTATTTGAGGGCAAGCAATTTTGGGTGACAAGGATTTGTAATGTTCTCAAATTTGAATGTGATAATTTAATTAAATTAATTAATTAATGTAATGTTCCTGAGGCAAACTCGGCCTAAAGGGATCTTGACCCGAAGGGAATTTCGGCCGAAGGGGATCTCGGCCCGAAGGGGATCTCGGCCCTATAATGTTCTGCAGATTTTGAGGATAGATTAGACTTCAAATGAAAAGACTAGATAGGCACAAGGATAACCTTCAGCAATAACACCTATATTCAGGTTTAATATGCTAATGAAATTACTTTGGATCTTGGTACAAGTATGAACTAGAGTACTGAAAGTTGCAAATAAACTCATGAGCCTATGCAAACTTGGAGATCAAACTATATGTTTTCTGTGTGTCCCCATTTGTTTCACAACCCACTAATATATCCATTTCAAAGGGTATGTCCATTAAGGGACATAACCCTCAGCATTTGACAAATGATTATTTTACCCTAAGTCGGTGTCTAACTAACAATTGTTAGTCTGATCTTAACTAAAGTTAGTTAAGGCACAAAACTAAAGACTATTATACCCAGATCGCCGGCACCCTTAGAACTAGTATAAATAATTATAAAATGCCATTTCCAATGGAATATATAGTGATGAGAGTAAGGTACGATCTGTACCCAAAGACCTGTGGATTACCAAGTTAATTTCTTAACACTCCCTCTTAACCTGATAATCCTACAAAGAGATATTATATCTAGCAACATCAATACAGATGCTAAGCAAGAATTAATACTCTATATTTGTCCATCTCTTCTCAATACACAGTATTATAAAACATATAATACAAAGTCATATTACTAAACCTGTGATATGACAAATCACTGCTACTAGTGATAAAATACATGTTGTGACTCATAGAAGCTGGTATTTCTAAATCACAACTAGATCCTGAATTTAAGATCTACCCGAATATAGGATAAACCTGAAGAATTTCTAGAATTCTTTATTTATCCAATTTGTGACCCATGAACAAATCAATGTCACAAGACGATCTAAAATTCACCTGAATCTTACAGTAAAATCTACTGCTAGGACATTATCTAAGAAATCCTCACCTCTCATAATGCCTATTGCACAAGTATTCATTATTTCAGAGATCGTCACCTCATAAATAATGATTACATATGGTGGAGCCCATAACAGTCAATAGCCTAACAAAATAAAATTTATCATTTTATTAATAATCAAATAGTACAAAAAATGAATTACAACTCAACCATACCAAGTCTCTTTTTGAAATGTTCTATCTTTACTCTAGATAGAGGTTTGGTGAGTATATCTGCTATATGATCTGCAGTACAAATGTATTCCAATTTCACAGAATTCCTATCTACCATATCTCTTACATAATGGTAAGGAATTTCAATATGCTTGGATCTATCATGAAAAACTGGATTCACTGAGAGCTTGATGGAACTCTGATTATCACAATGAATGATCATAGGATTCATGGCTTGCCCAAATAATCCCACAAGCAACTTCCTCAACCGTACTACTTCTCGAGAGGCCATTGCTGCAGCAATGTATTCGGCTTCTGTAGAGCTCTGAGCTACTAAAGTCTGCTTTCTGCATATCCATGAAATTATAGCTGATCCTAAACTGAAATAGCATCCTGAAGTACTTTTTCTGTCTTTAACACTTCCACCCCAATCTGAATCAGTGAATCCATGCAAATCTAAAGCAACTCTCTCATATTTGAGTCCATAATTAAGAGTACCTTGTAGGTATCTCAAAATATGTTTAATAGCAACTAGGTGAATCTCCTTAAGTTCACACATAAACTGACTTAAGGCATGGACTGCATAGCAAATATCAGGTCTTGTATTTACTAGGTACATCAGAGACCCAATTATTTGCCTGTAGAGAGTAGAATCTATTGGAGGTGATTTTGCAGCTGCTTCTTTAAGTTTATGCAAATTGGTCTCCATTGGAGAAGACATGGACTTGCAGTTCCACATTCCGAATTTCTTCAAGATATCTGAAGTCTACCTCCTTTGATTCAGTATGATACTATCAGCATTTTGTTGCACTTCCAATCCTAGGAATTAATGGAGAAGACCCAAGTCTTTTATCTCAAATTCTCGGATAAGATCTTTCTTGCACTAATCTATAAGATGCTCATCACCTGTGATTAATAAATCATCAACATACAATATCAATATTACTATACCATCTTTATCTCTTTTATAATACAAGTTTGGATCGGCTTCATTCTTAGAGAATCCGAGAATCCTAAGCCAGTGAGATATTTATCAATCGTTTCATACCAGGCCCTGGGAGCCTGTTCAAGCCGATAAAGAGCTTTCTTGAGTCGGAAAACAAAGGCATTTGGATCATGTGTTTCAAATCCTTCTGGCTGCTCTATATAGACTTCTTCAGAAATCTTTCCATTGAGAAATGTTGTCTTTACATCCATCTGATGTACCTTCCATCCCTTAGAGGCGACAATTCTCTAACGGTAGTATATCTGGCGACAGGAGCAAAGGTTTCTTCATAATCAATTCCTTCTTTCTGAGAAAAGCCTCTGGCTACAAATCTGGCTTTATATTTCTCAATACTTCCATCAGCGACATGCTTTATTTTGAATAACCATTTTGAAGAAACAATGGATTTCCTTTTTGGCCTTGGAACTATTTCCCAAACATCATTTTTCATAATTGATTGATATTCTTCTGTCATAGCTTCTTTCCAGGCGGGATGTTTAATAGCATCAGAAGGATTGGTTGGCTCAGTTTTGGATAAATCAATCATATTTGTTGTATAACTAGAGAATCTTTTAGGTCTTTTACTTTCTCTGACTGATCTTGAAGGTGCAGCAAAATCTTGAGCTGCTTCAACTGTTTTTATGGCCGAAAGTGGTCTTTTCTTTGAACTTTCTTCAAGGTTTACTTCATCTTCGACCTCTTCTAAGTTCTCTTTCTGGGATTCAGACTCACTTATGCTTTCAGAATTTGATAAAGGAGAGGGTTCATGAGAATTTATTGCCTTTTTAAATGCAAGATCTTCCTCAAATACTACATCCCTGCTCAACTCAATAGTTTTCTATCCAGGTATGAAGATTCTATATGCTTTAGAAGTTGCACTATACCCTACAAAGATACCCTTCCTCCCAGATGGTTCCAATTTGGTTCTCTTTTCTTTTGGCACATGAATGTATATAGGACATCCAAAGATTCTAAGATGACTTTTATTAGGTTTTATTTTAGTAAATACTTCTTCAGGGGTCTTATCTTTAAGAAAGGAGTGAGGGCTTCTATTTTGGATGTATAGAGCAGTACAAGATGCTTCTGCCCAAAGATAGCATTCTAGATTTTGGTCAAAAATCATAGCCCTAGCTGCTTCTATAATTGTCCTGTTTTTCCTTTCAGCTACCCCATTTTGTTTAGGGTTATAAGGAATAGTATACTCCCTCTTGATCCTTGATTCTTTACAAAAAAATTTAAACACATCTGAGGTATATTCTCCTCCATTATCTGTTCTAAGGGTTTTAATTTTATGTCCTGAAAAATTTTCAGTTATTGCTTTTAATTCCTTAAATCTTTGTAAGATTTCTTTTGATTCTTTGCATTTAAAAATATAAATCCATGTTTTTCTAGAGAAGTCATCTATGAACAAGACATAATACTAGAATCCTCCAAGGGAGGGAACAGACATGGGTCCACATAAATATGAATGAATTAATTCTAGTACATTATTTGTTTTTCTAGTGCTATCATGAAAAGGTCATTTAGTACTTTTACCTAGGGCACACCCTTTGCAAATACTAGGGTGATCTTGTTTTAATTTTGGTAATCCGGTAACCATTTTTTCCATAGTAGATAGGGTTTTAAAGTTTAGGTGCCCTAATCTTCTATGCCATATTTCGTTTGAATCTTCTGCTTTGTGAACAAGAGCTTGAATGGGTTCTATATTTAGTTCATACAAATATCCCTTTCTTTGACCAATTACTTTGGCTTTCTTGATGGAAGAATTCTTAGCCCAAGTTAGTACTTTGCCATGTATGAATGCAACATTGTGTCCATCTTCTAACGCTATAATTGAAATTAGGTTCCTTCTTATCCCTAGTACATATAGTACATCTTTCAGACGGAGGGTATTTCCTGTTTTTAGCTTCAAAGTGCAGCTACCAATCCCTTTAATTGAATGTGCTGAGTTATCACGAATAGTAACTTCACCGTTGACTTTCTCGGACAAGAAATCTAGAGTTTCTTGGTATCCCGTTATATGCCTGGAGGATCCACTATCTATTACCCATGCCTTATTTGAGATTTCATTTGATAAGGAGGAATACAAAACACAATTCTCCGGATCATAAGTTTCTTCTTCTCTAACAATATTTGTGCAATTCACTTGTTGTTTGGAGTTTTCTGGACAATTTGATCTAAAGTGTCCAAATTTTTCACATCTGAAACATTTTATTTTTGATAGGTCTTTCTTGGACTTTCTGTTCTTCTGATTTCCTTTATTTTTCTTGAAATGCTTTTTCTTGCCTTTATAAGAGTTGGCATTGAGATCGTGAAGTTCTTCATCTTCCATTTTAGGTTTTCCTCCTTTCTTTAGTTTTCTTGATTCTTCCTGAAGACAATCATTCTTAAGTCTGTTAAGATCTAGAAGCTGATCTCTAGCACTTATACCTTGTGCAAATGTTTCCCATGATTCTGGCAGTCCATCTAAGGCCACGAGCGTTAATTCAGTGTCATTTATGATGGTTCCTATGCTTGCCAATTCATCTCTAATACCAACAACTCTTAGAAAATAGGAGTTTATCGATTCTCCTTTCTTTATTTGGATGTGATTTAGTTGTCTCTTTAGTGCAAGGACCCTCGTTGCATTATTTACTTCAAATGCATTTTGTAATGCATTCATCATATCGTAGGCAATCAGGTGTTTTGTAAGCATAGGTACGATGTCATTCTTAACTCCATCCAAGATGATTTGAATGGCTTTCCTGTTTCCATTGGACCATATGGATTTGTGAGGTTCAACAGGTGGCTGTTTGGATGCTCCATCAACAAACTGTTTAACATTATTCTCTTCGAGAATCATCAAGATTCTGAATTTCCATGCTTCAAAATGTTCCTTTTTATCAAATCTATCCTCTGGCCTGATTGTATATGCCATTGGAGATGAAGAATAACTACTGGATATGAATAGGTCTGATATGTGACAATCTGCAGAGCCTTAGATTTGATAACAGAGCTTTGATACCATGTAATGTTCTACAGATTTTGAGGATAGATCAGATTTCAAATGAAAAGACTAGATAGACACAAGGATAATCTTCAGCAATAACACTGATATTCAGGTTTAATATGCTGATGAAATTACTTTGGATCCTGGTACAAGTACGAATTGGAGTACTGAAAGTTGCAAATAAACTCGTGAGCCTATGCAGACTTGGAGATCAAATTGTATGTTTTCTGTGTGTCTCCATACTGTCTTCACAGCCCACTAATATATCCATTTTAGAGGGTATGTCCATTAAGGGACATAACCCTCAGCATTTAACAAATAATTATTTTACCCTAAGTCAGCATCTAACTAACAGTTGTTAGTCTGATCTTAACGAAAGTTAGTTAAGGCACAAAACTAAAGACTATCATACCCAGATCGCTAGCACCCTTAGAACTAGTATAAATAATTATAAAATGCCATTTCTAATGAAATATATAGTGATGAGAGTAAGGTACGATCTGTACCCAAAGACCTGTGGATTACCAGGTTAATTTCTTAACAGGCTCTAAGGGGATGTCAACTCGAAGGCAATCTTGGCCCGAAGGCTGAGAAGGCAATTTTGGCCCGAAGGGGATCTCGGCTCCAAAGGAATCTTGGCCCGAAGGGAATCTCGGCCCGAAGTGGATCTCAACCCAAAGGGAATCTCGGACCAAAGGCAATCTCGGCTCGAAGGCAATTGATCTGAGAGGCTGAGACTATAGCAGTGAATGTACCTCAAGTAGATGTTCGTATGGTTGGAAAATGTACGATGGATTTGATAGCAATTTGTACGATAAACAATACAACTGGTGCCTACAGTATGCAAGGAGGCCGTACGGATGAACTAGTAGGCCATATGGTAATTAGAAAACTCAAGCCGTACAATGAAGTGTGAATAGCACGGATGGATGGATGAGGGCCATACGGGTGAGGAATGAGCAGTACGGGAGAACACACTGTTAGTTATCTGAGATCGATATGAAACACAATCTTGCTCATACACAAACACAAAAAATGTTGATGGAAATCCACACAATAACAGAGACTCGAATGTGAATAATAATTGCTAGAAGATAATGCTCTGATTTGCCAGATCCAAGCGAAGTAATATATGCAACAACGGAATAGGGTGAGGGTTGAATCCCACTGAAATCGGAAGAGCCAAATAGGGAAGAACTTTTACTTTTGAAATGGCGAATAACAAATAATCCCCAATAGGAATTCGTAGTATAGAGAAGATAATCCAAATTGTCTACCTACAGAGTTCCTACAAGCTGTGCTTAAATACCCATTGAGAAACCCTTCCGAGGGTGTACAAAGATAGCCGACGGCATAGTTGGCATAATCGCCGAATAATCGGCGAGTTTCTACTAATCGCCAAGTTTTTGGGACTGGCGAGTTTTTCCCAAATTTAATCGCAAGAAAAAATTGCCGACTAATCGCCGAGTTTTTACAAAAAATCGGCGAGTTTTTCAGAAAAACTCTTTTTTTAATTTAAAAAAAAAAAAAAATTTGTTAAAAACAAAAGGCAAAAAACCTATATATATTATGTAAGATAGAGAGTTACAATATGGTAGTAGAGCTAGGAAGAGGAAAATGTGATTGTAATGATGTTTTTACTTCTATTTTGACACAAATTATTTACTATTATGCTTCCCGCCATCAGCATTCAGCATGAGAATGTGATTTTGTACCCACTATGCATTTATATATATCTAAACTTTTGCTTCTTTCTTTTGTGTTGTCTATAATGAACTCATTAGATGCATCTTCTCATTGAAATTTGCAAAAAAATGTATTTTGAATTAAATTTTAGCGGTTTTTTTAGGTTCTCGAGTTTTCCCGAGTTTTTTTTTTAAATGGCCGAGTTTTTCCAGATTAAACTTTTGGGGGGCTCGGCGAGTTTTTGGATTTGGCGAGTTTTCCAACTATGGCCGATAGCAACACAAACTTCGAAGACAAAAAAAAAAGGGGTCCGAGACGCATTAAATCAATCGGCCCACTACAAAAGTTTAATTTATTATTTATTTTATAATAGGAACATTATAGTCCTCCCGTCCCAAAGTTTGCTTGTCCTTAAGCAAATGCAATGCAGGGTGCTGTAGAATGTGCTCGCCTTCCCACATTCCGTCATCTAATGGTAGGTGTTGCCAACGTACCAAGTATTCCTTCACAGTGCTGTTCCGTAGGGTCTTTTCATGTACTTCGAGGATCTCGACAAGTTCCAGAATGAGCTTTCCTTCTTCATTGAGTGGCGGAAGGTCGGTAGCAACTATGACGTTTTGCCCTATGGCTTTCTTCAGGCAAGAAACATGGAAGCCATTATGAATGCAGCTCCCCTCCAGAAGTTCTAGTTCGTATGCTACTTCACCAATGCGGCAGACCACACGATAGGGACCATAAAATAGTGGTTTCAATTTTTCCTTTCCTGTTCCCTTTAACGAAGATTGTTGGTATGGCTGGAGCCGGAGATAGACTAGATCCCCCACTTCGAAACTCCTCTCTATCCGGTGTCTATCGGCATACATCTTCTGTTGATTTTGTGCCTGCTATAGGTTTTCTTTCAAGCACCTTAGTATGTCATGTCCTTCTTGAAGCCAGTCCCTCGCCTTTGGAGTGTGACTGTCACCCAGAACTTTGTCGATGAAGGAGAGGGGTTTGTACCATACAAATCTTTGAATGGTGTCATCCCAATAGATATGTGATACATGGTATTGTAGCAATATTCCCCTAGATGGATCCATTTTACCCACGCTCGTCATTGTGTCGAGACATAGTTCCGAAGGTAGCCTTCGAGCCATTTGTTCACAATCTCGATTTGTTCGTTCGTTTGCGAGTGGTAACTCGTACTTGGCAATAATTCTGTCCCTGCCATCCAAAATAGTTATGTTAAGAAGATAGTGACGAATTGTCCATCCCGATCACTAATGATGTTTCGGGGTAACGTGTGCAGACGAAAGACTTCTCTAAAAAATAGATCGGCAACTTGTGCAGCTTGAAGGTCCGAGGGAATAGCGAAGAAATGTGCATATTTTGTCAATTTTTCAACCACCACGAAGATACAATCCTTTCCGCTCACCTTGGGAAGACCTATTATGAAGTCCATTGATATACTTTCCCACTTATGTTCGGGAATTGGCAAAGGTTGTAGCAGCCGGACAGGAAGAGTATTGTCAGACTTGTTCTGTTGGCAGACCATAAACTCTCTTACATACTGCAACACGTCCCCTTTAAATCCTTTCCATGAAAACCTCTTCCGAAGACTTCTATAAGTTTTGAGGAAACTAGGGTGTCCAGCGAGAGGTGAGTCATGTACTTCCTTCAAAATTTTCTACTTCAATTTGGATTTTGGTACTAGGCATATCTGGTCTTTATAGTAGATGATGTCATCCACCACTCTGTACCGATCATCGTGAGTGTGGCCATCCATTATTTCACAGGCAAATGTATTCTTGGAATATTCCACTAGCATATGTGCCTTTCAGTCAGTTGAAATCTCGTCCAATGAGCAGATGGTGGGTTTCCTGGACAAGGCATCCGCAACTACATTGTTCTTCCCTTTCACATACTCAATGTCAATATCAAAATCTTGAACTTTGCTTCCCCATTTTTGTTGCTGTTTGTTCAAGTCCCGTTGTTCCAGAAAATATCTCAGACTGTTGTGATCTGTATGGACGACAAACTTGGCACCTACCAGATACTGCCGGAACTTGGTTAGTGCATGTATGATGGCCGACATTTCTTTTTCGTAGATGGAATATAGGTGTTCTGCTGGCGTAAGCTTCTTGCTCTCATAAGCGATGGGGTGTCTATTTTGCATCAGTACTGCTCCAATGCCTTCCTCGGACGCATCGCACTCCAAAATGAACAGTCGAGTGACATCAGGTAGTGCAAGTATAGGACAAGTGCTCATGGCCTCCAACTTATCAAAGGTGAGTTGTGCCTTTTCATTCCATTGGAAAGACCCCTTCTTTGTTAGATCCATTAAGGGTGCACTGAGCTGAGAGAATCCTTTAACGAACCTCCTATAGTAATTGCACAGTCCGAAAAATCCTCACAAATTTGTGAGTGATTTTGGGGGAGACCAATCAAAGATAGCTTGATTCTTCTCCTGATGCACTTGAACTCCGTATTTACTGACAAAATGCCCCAAGTACAATATTTCTATCATACCAAATTTGCCTTTGGACTGCTTGGCGAACAAGGACTATACCTCCATGATACTTAGAACTTCATTTAGATGCTTCAGGTGCTCCTCCCATGTCATGCTATAAATAAGAAGATCATCAAAGAATACCAATAAATACTTACGCAATTGTTTGTTGAAGATGTGGTTCATGCAAGATTGAAATGTAGCAGGTGCATTGGTTAATCCGAATGGCATGACCAGAAACTCATAATCTCTGTAGTGACAACGGAAAGTTGTCTTCTCCACATCTTCTTCCCTCATGCGGATCTGATGGTATTTGGAACGGAGATCTATTTTTGAAAAATAGACAGCGCCATGCAATTCATCTAGCAACTCATCTATCCTTGGATTGGGATATCTGTTCTTTATTGTTTTTTTGTTCAACGCACAGTAGTCCACACACATGCGCATCATCTTGTCCTTTTTGACCAAGACCATAGATGACGTGAATGGGCTATAACTGGGATAGATCCATCATTTCTCTAGCAATTCCTGAATCGTCCTTTCGATCTCATCTTTGAATTTCTTGGGATGGCGGTACAGTGTGGTTATGACCTGCTTTGCCCCTTATTCCAACTCGATAGTGTGTTCAAACCCTCAATGAGGTGGTATGCCAGGAGGAATATCCATGAAAACTTTATCATGTCTACTTAAAATATCTTGAAGTTCATCATCCTACGGAGGTGTTCGACGCCCCTTTATAGGTTCCACCAAGGTAAGACAATGCGCAGCTCATGCAATGTCATCGTGCCGAAAGATTGCCTCCATTCGATGCATAGAAACTTCCTTCAGACCTTCATTTGCCATTCCTCAGAGGACAACCTTCTTTCTGTCAACCACAAAAGTGAAGTCCATCCGTTTGAAACTCTGAGTGTATTCATCAAGGGTCTCCATCCACTGTATGCCAAGAATAACTTCCATGTTGGCTAGGTCCACTACGAAGAAGTCCTCAGTCACCGTGTGATTTGCCATTGTGATACTCACTCGAGGAACAAGGTGCGTGCAAGGTAGAAAAGTCCCTCCGGCAACCTTAACCTGAAAGCTTGCGTGCGCCTCCGTAGGTGGACTTCTTTGTTTCACCATGGATGAGTTTATGAAATTTAGAGTAGCTCCGCTATCCAACATCACCGTAACCCTTTGTCCTTGAAGGCTACCCCATACACAAAAAACTGTGCACCTCGGGCTGCCAACCAATGCAATGGTTCCTTCGCGTTGTACCAAAGCGGCAATTCTCTCCGTACGGTTCAAATTGATGTTGGTGTCATTGTGGGGTTGGTTATCTTCAACCGGCATTTCTTCCTGTTCGTCCTCATCATCGGACATGACCTCAATGTAATGGATCTTCCCCTTGTCGAGGCATCGGTGGCCAAGCTCCCAAGGTCCCTTGCAATTGAAACACAATTTCTTCCTTCGTAGTTCCTGTCTGGTAGCTTCATCCAATGACAGCTTCTTGGGCGGAAGTTTGTCCCTCGGAAACATCGGCAGTTTAGGATGTGAGTAACTTCGAGAGGATGATGCCAATGACGATGCCATACTTCGTGCTTTATTGATTGCTTCCGACAGGGTGGTAGGATTGAACCCCTTTACTCAACCCTTTAGAGGTTCTGTCAGTCCGTCCATGAAGAGCACTACCCGTCTTCTTTCGAAAATGTTCGTGACCAAAACAGTCTCTGAAATTCTTCAATGAACTAATCGATTGATCCAGTTTGTCTCAGTTGCGCCAAATCTTTGAAATTGAGCTCTGGATCTTTACCATTAAATCATTCTATCAATCTCTCCGTGAATTCCGCATAAGTATCTATTTGATCATGCCCTAATGTGATGGTGCTATGGTGCTACCATTCATGCGCAACTCCCTCCAAGTGCAGCGCAGCAAATTTGATTGCTTCTTCTGGCATGGGATTCACCTGGAAGTAGGTATCGGCTTTCATTACCCACGCTTGTGCAGATATGGAACCGGATTTGTCAAATGGTGACAGATTTACCTTCTCAACTTTCTTCTGAGATCATCATTGTTAAAGTATCCTCTGTTTCTGCCTCCCCCTCCTGAATATCTCATTCTTAGATCTATGTAATCTTTGTAGGTTATATCTTCTCCAAGGTTTGCATTCTTCCAGTCTTCTCTCATCTCTTCGGAGGTTGATTGTCTCCCTCCATGTGGTGCCTTCGTCCGTGGTGGAAAAGTCGGCATGGAAGGTCGAGAGCGTGTTAGTTGAGGGTGCCACGAAGAGATCCTAGTATGTTCTCATGTGCTTCTTCTTCTTGCATATCAAAAGGAGCTCCTTGAGATTCAGCTATGGTTGCCCTCATAGCTAATTCGCCCTCTCCCTATTCAATTTTTTCTCTTCAACAACTGCAAGTAGGGCATTGATGAATCTTTTTTCTTTTTTAGTTACCTTGAGACAAGGATTTGAATCATGTTTCTTTATGCCTGCAAGGTGATATTTGAAGTGGTTTATGTCTCCAGAAATAAGTTTTTCACATGGAATGCATATGACCTTGTCAACATCATTTGGAGCTTCATAGGCATACTGCCATGCCTTATTTCTTGCATTTCTAGGCCGAGTGCCTATATATCCACATGGGCATGGTGTTTGTGGCCACTATTCTTGTGGATTTGTCATGCTTTTTTAATGCTTAACGGCTGCCCTACACATAAATTTATAGAAAAATGAATAGACAAAGTTAGAACAACTAGGGTTTGTTTTTAGAAATTTTACGTATTCTTCAAATGATTCAAACATAGACTTAAAATGGTTTTAAATGATTTGAATTCATTTTCAAGCAACAACAAAAACAATAAACATTTTTTAAAACTATAAAAAAATTTCCAACTATGATAAAAAGAACATATCTGGAAAGAGATTTATCCTCTAAAACCGGTTAGAATCCTCTAGAAATCTACTCAAATCTGCCTTTAATCACTTGCAATCAGCTAAGAATACCTCCAAACCTTCTCTCCACACCTCAAGTCTCTAGAGTGCACAAATGAAACAAATGTAGGAAAAAAATGAAAATTTCACCCTATATTGCCATCACAGCGTGTGGGTTTTCTAATTTTGATAGTCACCGCGAGTTTTAATGAAAACTCGTCGATTATTTGACGATTAATCGACGAGTTTTTTGCTTGGGTTGAGTTTTCCATTCCTGTGAGTTTTTTCAGGAAAAACTTGCCGAGCTTAAAAACTCAGCGAGTGTTTGAAACTCGCTGAGTACTCGGCGAGTGTACCAACTATGCCTAGGAGTATGAACTTTATAATCGATACTCGGGTCGTCTCAACTTCTCTACTATTGCCTCACCTGGACTTCAGAAGTGACACCTATTGGGTGAAAATAATTTATAGGACTAATGTGCCTGATAATGTTGAACATTGGCAAGTATTCAGAGGAGATTCTTAGATGAAGGACATCTTAGCCAGTGCCTAGGCATTTGCCACTTGATATTTTGAGGGATCAAAAAACACATGCAGCGAATTTTGTCTAGACTTGGGAATTGGCGATGATAGTGATATAATTCAAGTAAAAGGCAAGAAAATCCCAAAGATTTTAGTTTCCTTAAAGTGTCTATTCTCTTGGAGAGATAAAACCTAAGGAGGAGAGAAGTGCCCAGTCCAACAATTCAAGAGGAGTATGATAAAATAAACATTAGAGATGGAGTTGAACCTAAGTGGATTTCAATTGGTAAAGCTTGCACCCTTGAGGAAAACTATAAGCTTATTGAGTTGTTGAAGTATATAAAGATATGTTCGCATGGAATTATGATGACATCAAAAATTTTAGGTGTGGCCAGTTTCAGCATCACATCCCGTTGAAGCCAGACACAATTCCTTTTTTACAAAAGTTCATAAACTATAATTCCAAGGTGTCTGAAGCAAGTTTGAAAGTAGTTGGAAAGATGTTGCAAGCTAGGCTCATCTTTTCTATTCATCACTCTACATGGATAACAAATATTGTGCCTGTATGGAAGAAAAATGGGGATATTAGAATATGCCTAGACTTTTGCAATTTGAACCAAACAACCTTAAAAGATAATTATGCCCTCCCTATTATGGATCATGTATTACAAACTATTGTTGATTCAGAGACGATGTCTATGCTTGACGACTTTTCTATTTATAAACAAATAAGCGTTGCTAAAGTAAACCAATATAAAACAACGTTCGTTACGCCTTGGGGGCATTTACTGATAATAGGATGCCCTTTGTGTTGATTAAAGGCCAAGCCACCTTCTAGAGAGTGATGAACTTGTCCTTTAAAGATTTGAGGAATAGAATTATTGTGGTATACTTGGATGACTTGATTGTTTTCTCCAAGAGAAGGAAGAATCAGCTAACGGATCTGAAGACAATATTGTAGAGATGTAGAGATCACAGTATATCCCTAAACCCTAAGAAGACAACTTTTTGTGTGACAGAGGGGAAGCTGCTCAACCATGTAGTCTCCAAAGATGGGATTAAAATAGACCCTCATCAAATGAAGGCAATACAACAATTGAGCTTACCCTCAAGCCATAGTGGAGTCAAGTCACTTTTTCGTCAAATTTACTTCTTGAGGAGTTTTGTACCTAAATTTTTGGAGATCACCAGGCATATTGTAGAGATGATGAGTGAGAAGCAAGTGTTCAAATGGAATGAAAAGGGTAAGAAGCTTTCAATGACATAAAGGATGTTATAGCTAATGCACCACCTTTGATTAACCCTAATTTCAGGGAAGATTTTATCATCTACTGCTATGCATCCGAGCACACTTTATCCTCCTCAAGAAACATGAGTTGAAGTACCCACCGATCAAAAAATTTGCCTTTGCAGTTGCCAAAGCAGTCAAGCATTTAAGATATTACATTTGACATTCTTGTTTAGTAGTATACGTGCCAGGCTCAACAGTAAAGAGTGTAGTGTAAATAGTAATCAGTGTTGTGTGTGACTGTATAGTAAACACTAATGTTCAATGTTTATAAATTATAATCTAACTACTTATCCTTACATTTGAAAGCTTACAAGTAACATGGTAACAAATCAATATTTGTTTAAAATAGCAGGTGGGAGAGCTAGGGATGACTTTTGGAAACACGGGACACCTAAGCTAAAAGAGATGTGAAATGTAATTTCCTAAGTCGACGAGTGAGGGCATAACTCGGCAAAAATATCACATTGGAAGGATAGAAGGCCATGATATCACACCATGTGATGGCTGTCCTGAAGAGGCTATAGCAAGCCTTAATGCATATGAGAAAAAGAAGATAACAAAAAAGAGGACAACAAATGCTATGGCTGCTCCAATCAGAGATTTTATATCTACAGGGTAGCAAACAGGTGCAGAGGCTTCTTCCATATGGCCATGGATACGAGGATCATCATCCGTCAATATGAGCAGCCACATTTCAGACTTTTGGGTTCCACGTAACATTTCTAGTGCTCAACCTAGATTGAAAGGCACTGCATAGAACAAAGAGATGTATGAGAAGGCAAGGGTGGCAGTTGCAATATTTTGATTCTACAATGATATTCCCTTCAATGCTTTATGTAGTCCATATTGGTATTAAGTGGTCACTTTGATTTCTATGTCTGGTGAGGGGTTGAAGGCTCCAACTCGTTATGAGGTGAATCGTCCATTGTTAGAAGGTGAGGTAAAACCATTCATCAACTTGTGGAAGAGCATAGAAAATTTTGGGAACATAGGGGTTGCACTATTATATCCGATGGCTAGACAGATGGCAGGAATAGGACGCTCATTAACTTTGTAGTTGCTTCAAGGGAATAATTGATATTTCCAAAATCAGGTTATGCCTTTGATCAAGTGAAGGATGCAAAAACTTTATGCAACATTTTGGATAAGATGGTAATGGAAGTGGGAGTGGCTAATGTCATCCATATTGTGACTGATAATGTAACTGCATATGTGGCAGCCGGTAGACTTTTGATGCAGAGGCCACATTATTTTGGAGCCCTTGTGTTGCCCACTATCTTGACTTGTTCCTTGAGGACATAGAGAAACTGAATTGGGTATAGAAGGTAGTTGAAGATGGAAGGAATATTGCAAAATACATCTACAATCACACATGGGTCGTGAGTCTTATGAGAGATTACACTAGTGGTAAGGATCTTATGCGAGCAGGGGTCACATGCTTTGCTACTAATTTTGTCAACTTGCAAAGTGTATTGGAAACGTTGAATGACTTGAGATGTATGTTTGTGAGTCAGAAATGGTTAGAGAGTCCTTACGCCAAGGAGCCTAAAGTAGAGAAGATTGTCGAGGTCATGTTTGATGTTAGATTTGACAAGCTACTAGAAGAGATCATCAACGTAACTTTTCAAGTCTTGATTGATTTAATTTAATTTTCAAATATTGCAATTAGCTGATTTTTGTATAATTTTTTGTCTAGGTGTCAACACTATTGGTGAAGGTTCTACAAATTGTGAATGGGGACAAAAAACCCCATGGGGTATCTATATGAGGCCATGGATATGGCTAAAGAGGCCATTCAACACTTGTATAGGTCAAATGAGACCAAATATAGACCCATATGGAACATAAGCGATCGTAGGGACAATTCCACAAGAATATTCATGCCGCTGCCTACTATTTGAAACCCTAGTTCTATTTCTCCAACACTTCTCGAGCAGATTCAGAGGTTCACGTTGGACTGGTACATATATATTTAGAGATTAGTTGCTGGTTTTGAGCTTGTAGATATTGTACTTGATGAGTTACAAAGCTACAAGAGGGAAAAGAGGGGTCATTGTTTTCATCTCATGATTGCAAACATAGGAGATACACCCTACAGCTAGGTAAAAAAGTACACATGTTTTGTTTTAGTAGACCATTTACTTTGCTCATAAGTTATGAGGAACCTTAACCACATTATAACTAGCTTTTTTATCCTTGTAAATTTCTGGTGGTAAGATTATGGTGCCACAACACCTAATCTTCAAAAGCTTGCCATTCAAATTTTATTGCAGCCTTGTAATGCTTCTAGTTGCGAGCAAAATTGAGTACTTTTGACAACATGCACACAAAGAAACCCAATAGGTTGTCTCAAAAGTGCTTGAATGACTTGGTTTATGTGCAGTACAACCTTCGATTGACGATAAGAGAGTCTGAGGCAAGTTTCATATGAAGAACTTGACTTGGATGACATTGATCCGTATGTAGTAGATTGGATTGCTCCTCTTGATGGTGATGATGTGGATGTGCATTAGGATCCTTTATTGACTAATGAGCAGCTGGTTGAGTTTGATATGGAGGCAGATGATTGGGATGCAGAAGTGGCAGCATGTGAGGAGGAACGTGAGCGAGATCATCCATCAGAGGCACCTGTTGAGGCACCTATTCAAGGCCCTGTTGAGGATGTTGCAACTACTTCAGCAACACCCACCCAACAGCAGCAATCACTTTTGAGCTTTACTCAAACGCAATTTATGATTTCTACTTCTAATTTGATCAATATTGAAACTTAATATGTATTTATAAGTTATAGTTTCATGGATTTTAATATGGATTGAACTTATGTTTATTTAGATGTTCATGTTCCACTTGTATTTTGGAAAATGATATTCTAAGTTCTAATTGCTATGTATTTATGTCAAAACTTTGATAAATATATGGTGGATATCTCAAATCATTGTATGTTCTAAGAATTTGGTGTATGTGTATGTTTTTAAGATTATTTTAAGAAATTATATATTTTCAAATGTTTGATGAAATTATCAATTTTTTCGCCGAGATTTTAGCGATATCGAGATTTTGATTTTTTTTGGGGCGGCTGAGATATTGTAATATCCCTCTACTGGATATTCTATTAAAAACGAAATATATACGTGCAGATTTTAAAACCCAAACAGCAACCAATATTTGACACAATTTTCAGAACCTTAAATGACTTGTAACGCACAGATTTGCATTCAAAGAAATGCAGATAAACTTTGTTTATTTCTCCAATAATCAGAAATACATATTAAAAACTAGGAGTTAACTCAAATAACTCAAATGTGCTACTGTATTATACATCAGCAATACAATAACGTGCAACAACTCAAGTAGTCCAATCTTATAAATAGAAAATAAAAGCCAGATTGGAAATATAAATGAAAACCTATAAGAAGGCTAGGTTTACGTCCAACCTTCAAACACTTCTCCATGGGTTTGCGTCCTAGAAGAAGAAACCAGCAACTGTTTCCAGTTCCAAGATTAATATTTGCTTGAATATTATAATCTTCATATATATCCTCTCAAGTGGAGCTTGTTGTACCTTTATTACTTTTCCCAATGAGATGCACGCTCATTCAAGCAATGTGGGATAAAGCAACTTTTTGTCCTTTAGTCACTTAAGTGAACATAGTACCTTTTTAAAATAAAGTGACAAATTAAATAAACCTTTAAGTCACTTAGCCAGTAAACCATAAAATCTTCAGGCATTAAAATAACTGACCAAACGAACTCGGATAAGCTCGTGCTATAGCTCATTGGAAAGCTCTCGGCGAGACGCTTCCAACCCAACATTGAAGTACTGAAAATACTGAGATCTGATTACTTACTAAAAATAGTAAATATCTGGACAACCTGCCAAAACTGCTCCGATGGGTCTGGAACTGGAAATGTCTAGGCCAAATCTCAAATTGAACCCTGTACAAAACCTTTTCGCCCTTGAAGCCTAAGCAAAGTGAGCTGGCCACAAAGAATTCTAATGTCCCAGAAAAAGGGGACATTACAAAGCCTCCCCTCTCAAAGATTGCTTGTCCTCAAGCAATCCGCTCATACCTGTAGAAACGAAATGCCAGGATCCCATACCCGCCTTGAGAATGCGGTTTTACTCCTCAGCCATTGTACCCTAGCATGCATCTTCCCGAACTCAAAATGGTGAAACAGTACAATAGGAATCAATGTGCCTGATAACTGAATGCTAGGATCCCAAGTCTCACCATAAAGGGACACCAACGGCCATGTGCTACTGCCCCGAGTGCCACTTCCCTTATTCAGAATGAATGCCTCACTCCATGAATGCCCCTGTGAGTCTCCACTGACAAGTGATGATGGGAGCTCGGCAAGATACCAATATCCACTCCAAGATGATAATATGCATAGGGATGCTCCCCCTGGATCCCAAATGAGAACTCGTGCACTGACTGAGATACCACTGACCAACACTTGTAGTATCTGCACCACTGTACTGTTGTACCACTCCGACAATATCCGTACCGATGCCAATGGTAGATCTAGCCGATCTGACTCCACCACTATATCACCCTGGTAGAAATTGAGTAAGCCTAATCTCTGGAATTCTGATGTGTCAGAAGGCTGAAACACACAAATCATAGTCATAGCATAATCCACTAGAACACCTGGATTCCTAATCAACCAATACATCATGAAAAACCTTTCGCCACCTGGATCCCAAAACAATCGAACCCCACATCCATTCACCATATAAAGGTAAAAATACTTGGTAGCGTCTATGACACAACATCCATCTACAACTCCCACTAAACTCCCATGGATGTGATAACTAACCAAACCATCATGCCAACTGGCACCATAGTCATCCTGTAACCATGTACCCATAAGAGAACTTTGTGACATAGAAGTAGCAAACCATGTTGGATACACATCAGCATGATGTATAACTGATAGCTTTCCCTGCAAGTAATCCCACACAAACAACTGAGTTGGATGCTTGCATCCGCTAATCCCACCTTCTAAAGATGCTGAATACCCATCCCACAAAAGATGATATAATTTTGGGACCAACCCACACTGATGCATCATCAAGTCCTCCGTGCGTGGGTCAAAAGAAAAATGATGAGCACTCCTCACTGTGTATTCGCGGTAAAATGCTCCAACCTCTGTCAATGGTTCATCATTAAAAACACTTGCATCAAATAGCTGATCCCTCTGACTCTGAAAATCAACTAGCCGGCATCCAAAATCAGCTGCATGGAATGAAGTGAGTGATTTGCTTCCAGGAGATGGAAACAAATCAACATGAGAGCTATACTCCCAACCGGATGACACTCTGCGAATGCCCTGTGTGGATGACGGAGTAGCGTCGTGTACTACCACCCCACTCTCAGGAGAATCCACCATTGTGACACAAGAGCTGCCAAAAAAGTGTCTTGTATCAACTGTCACGACACTAACCTCAGGAGAACTCAATACAACTAGTGGTTCTCTACTGTCCACCAAGATACTCGTCCTGGCTGAAATATCTGTGATAGATGTAATCAAATCCCTACTACAACCCCTGGATATAAGATCCTCATCAACTGCCTCTGTAAGTAACTATACTATATCTGCAGTTGGTGGAGACTGTGCCAAACTCAACTCCTCTGTAAGCTTCTCAATTTGTAATTGTGACTCTTGAAGAGCCAACTGGGCACTCTGCAACGAGTCCAATGTTACATCTAGCTCATGAGTGAGCTTACCAATCTTCTCCTCATTTCCCTGCAATGTAACATAACATATGCGATCCCATTCAAGAAGAAAATCTCTATCTGCAAGTAGTTGTAGGTAATTTTGTTTCATCATTCCAATCGCTTCTCGGAATGCATGTATCTCTGCAAGGGGAAAAACACTATCACCCCGCTCATCTGCCAAAGGAGTACTCCAACCATAGGTGGCCAACATTTGACGAGCAACGTCAAAATGCTTAATAGTTGTGGCAACCATCCAGTCATTAACCTTCAATTGACTTGCTAAATGATGATCCCCTTGCGACAAAACATTTCCACACAAATCTTCCCATTTATCCTCCGCACTGTGATATGAAATTGAATCAAAGTCACTCACCATATGATAAGCGGCGTGTATGCTATCATCTAGGCACACCTCAACATCTAGGGTTCTGTTGCCATGCACCTTATAGTATGGTTCAATTGGCGAGGTAGACATTGCTGATATAACAGTACTTTCATGCACTTCTACTTCCATGGTGACTGCGTGTCCATCCACATCATGATCTTGGAATTCATTGTCATCAAATGAATTTTCTGATTCGTTTTCCAAGATCTGATTTTTGCTCTCCATAAGGTCAGCTATATGATGGTCACTAACTGCTGGGAATTCATCATAGAAGCTTCTAGATACTATAGGGACCTCTTGTTCTTCTTTCTCTTCGTTTTGTGATGGAGTCCTCTTAACAATGGAAACCATTGCTCGTGCTACGTTATCTAGTTTTGCAGCGTCTGAAATCAATTCATCCATCCTTTTCTGATTTTCATACAACTTTTTAAAACTTTGTTTAAGCTTCTCCATACTCTTGTTCCATTGCTTCTGGTTACTTGGGGTAAACATGATTAATTAACTGATTCAAATGCTGTAATGATCTCCGACTGTTTTGAGTTTTAAATTCTAACACTGCTGCTTTGAAAGGTAATGCCTCTGAAAATATTAGGATAACACCCAATTAGCACACCTCTCTCAACAAGTTTTAGACCACCAAGTTGAGGTATTAACCGTAAATTTTAATAGGAGGTAACCACTCTTTGATTTTATCAAACTGTGCAAGACCCTGGACTGCTGCAACAGGAACATTGTCCACTGGATAAACCCGATATGCTGACTGTGATACCACTGTGCTGTTCTTTGCTCAAATTATTAAAACAGATCGCTGACGGTATATAGATGGGAAGTTCTCAGGAACAACTAAGAAATTTATATTCTTGGAAATGTTATAAGTAACACAAATCAGAATTCTCCCATATCATAAAGACTTTAATCCAGTCCTATGTTCAGCTTCAAATGGTGACCAATGAAAGTAAATCTACTTGCAATAGAGGTCTCTGCAGTACGTCTCAGCATCCACGATCACCGCCTGTGAATAAATTATTCCCCAAGTCACAGGAAATGTGGCGTCCAATTTAGACAACAAAAGCATCCATTTTCTTGCAGCAAAATGACACCCAACAGCAAAATTGATAGGGGTGTAGGGCTAAGGTAAACTCCTCAATGGAGATATAAATTACTCCCAGAATCAGAAATACAATGCCCAGAATTTTGAAAACTGCCTTGCCTGTGAAACTGATACACTCTGCCACTGTGATTTCAGTGTTTGATACTTTTCTTTTTGCCTGAGACTAAATATTCTCGCTCTGCACAGGTTGAATCAAACTGATAATAGCCCAGTAAGAACTTCCAAACCCGTGATAACACTGTAATAAACTGAGCTAGGAGTCGGCACCAATAATGAATGAACTGTCCTAAACTTCACAAGTTCTGAAAATACTGAGGAGCTGGACGAGGAGTATTCCACTGTAGTATTCTGACCTGAGATTTGTCTCAAATTGTCCACAGCTGGGAATTACTGATTTGATTTAGTTCTGGCACTAGCAGCAGTTTAATTCAGACACTTGGAATTGTTATCCAGCACCAAAAGGTTTCTTATTCCCAATTTGAAAATAACGTAGCTTTAACTCAGGTACAATGTTTACAACAACAAAATTTAATTGCTCAGTTCATAAGGATTTACACAGATAGGTGACAGACCTCTTCCACCTGCAGCTGCTGACAGACATCCTATATATGCCTCCTGCTGGTAACTCTCCTGAGACTGATGATGTTTGTGCCGTATCTGCAAAGAGCAAACCCCAGGTTTCCCACGACCTCTGATGGTCCCTGCTCGACTTCTTAATCTTCCCGTGAAGGGTGAATCTGACTACGGTAAGGACAATATCTTCTGCCGCTTCACCAAAGAGGTTACTGGACGCTATCACCATTCACGTATCCAGACGTTCTTACATTTGGGTGCTATAAATCTGCATATGAGCCCGTAGCCCTGACGGCCAGCAGTTGGTGCCTCTTTCACGTTAAACACAATATTGCTCCAACGATGGTATCCAAAATCAATCCCGTTAAAACAACCTTCGAAATCCTTTGGAATACCTGTGTGCCTGCACCACGGTTACACAACTCTGCCGAGAGTTTCCAATCACCGATGAGTGAATGTGTGTCCTGACTATATTTCAACGCTGGAGTTTTTGGTGCCTTACATGTCAAACTGCCTGTTCTGAACCACGGTGGGAACTCAAACCGACACAAAATTCACCTTGCTTGTTGTGCGTCCAGTGGTAAATACTGAACCCTCACTCGCATTAAAGTTAACTCCTTCCTGTAACTCTGAGGTTCTGAGGGCTTAATGTCACATTAAGATAGGATATGGAAATCCCGTGGCTACCGAAAACTGTGATTTAAACTCCAACCAACTTGACTCCTGATAATGAAAGAACTTCAGACAATCTGAACTTGGAAACAACACAGTATGGTTCCTCCGTTTTTTTTTAAAAAAAAATTGCCCTTTATATGTGACGAAAAATGTATTAAAAGGGAGTGCCTGTGTTCTACGGAAACAGCGCCCTAGTTATCTACGGAATTCGCTGCTCAGACAGTGATTTTCGAACTGGAAAAATGGCTCAGACTGCTACTTTTGAAACCCCAATAATTACTTCAAAAATACCTGCAAAAATCAATCACTAAAACCCTTCGAAAATACATCAGACTTACCTTCGAATTTCTCAGAAATCTCCTCCAAATTCACTGCTGAAAATATGTATTTCCCCCTGCGATTTTCACCACGAATTTTTTATCTGCACAAACCCTTGCTGATATAATTTCACAGGCTGGCAGGAAAACCAGCTCTGATACCACTGTAATATCCCTCTACCGGATATTCTATTAAAAACGAAATATATACGTGCAGATTTTAAAACCCAAACAGCAACCAATATTTGACACAATTTTCAGAACCTTAAATGACTTGTAACGCACAGATTTGCATTCAAAGAAATGCAGATAAACTTTGTTTATTTCTCCAATAATCAGAAATACATATTAAAAACTAGGAGTTAACTCAAATAACTCAAATGTGCTACTGTATTATACATCAGCAATACAATAACGTGCAACAACTCAAGTAGTCCAATCTTATAAATAGAAAATAACAGTCAGATTGGAAATATAAATGAAAACCTATAAGAAGGCTAGGTTTGCGTCCAACTTTCAAACACTTCTCCAAGGGTTTGCGTCCTAGAAGAAGAAACCAGCAACTGTTTCCAGTTCCAAGATTAATATTTGCTTGAATATTATAATCTTCATATATATCCTCTCAAGTGGAGCTTGTTGTACCTTTATTACTTCTCCCAATGAGATGCACGCTCATTCAAGCAATGTGGGATAAAGCAACTTTTTGTCCTTTAGTCACTTAAGTGAACATAGTACCTTTCTAAAATAAAGTGACAAATTAAATAAACCTTTAAGTCACTTAGCCAGTAAACCATAAAATCTTCAGGCATTAAAATAACTGACCAAACGAACTCGGATAAGCTCGTGCTATAGCTCGTTGGAAAGCTCTCGGCTAAACGCTTCCAACCCAACATTGAAGTACTGAAAATACTGAGCTCTGATTACTTACTAAAAATAGTAAATATCTGGACAACCTGCCAAAACTGCTCCGATGGGTCTAGAACTGGAAATGTCTAGGCCAAATCTCGAACTGAACCTTGTACAGAACCTTTTCGCCCTTGAAGCCTAAGCGAAGTGAGCTGGCCACAAAGAATTCTAATGTCCTAGAAAAAGGGGACATTACAGATATTGGCGAGATCAAGATTTTCAACTTTGTTCTTCCAAGTGTGAATAGGTTGAAACCATCATATTGACGAAGGGGAAAGCCTTCTAGTAGAGACACAACTAAGAGTGAGCAAGGATACCTAGATAGAAATATTTGCATCCATCATTTTTTATAGATGAAAAAATTGCAAGACTAGGCTAATGGTTAATGTTATATCAGTGTCCCCTGAAGTGGCGATGTTCTTGAAGGTAGTAGATTATGAGAGGCAAGTGAAAGATGCAAGTTTCATTGCCAATATCCTCATGGAAATAATTGAGTTGGTGAGGGCTACAAATGATGCCCAAGTCATAGTGAACAATGCTAAAAATTGTAGTGCAACTGGGGCTATAGTGGAGGCCACATATACTTACATTTTTTGGACTCAATGTACAATCCACTAACTCAATTTAATCATGCAAAAGATTGGTACTTAAATTGAATGGGTCAAAAATCATTACATATAGGCCAAGGAGTTACAATTTTTTTTGACTAATCATCACATGACCCAAGCCATGTTGAGGAACTTCATTTCATAAGAGTTGTTGAGGGTAATTTTAAGTTGGTTTTTATTTTTTAGTTTTAAGTTTAAAATTTTTAACTTTTTTAATTTTTTAATTGAACTAGATATATGGCATCTATGTTTTATGCCAAACGCGACTTACATATGACCCAATCTTCTTAAGAGCATTTTGAATGTGCAAGAGGCCTTGAGTGCCATGGTCATCAACACTTTGTGGAGTGTGTAGAGGCAATCAAACACAAAAGGAGACCAGAGGCAATCAAACACAAAAGGAGACCAGAAAGTAAAAGGATTATTTTCTGTGATGAATTGTTGGATCATTCAAAATATTTTTTGAAGCTCACTAAGCCCATCATAAGTATGATTTGGTATGCTAATGCTAATCACACATGTTCAGGTGAACTTTATGGTGGCATGGACACCATGGTGGAGAACATTAAAACAATAATAGTGCCAAGGAACATACAAATGTATTTCTCAAAGTCGTGAAATGTTTTTTTGTTGACCATTGGAATAACACGGCTGCCCCCTCACAGCTCTTAGCCTATGCTTTGTCACCAAGGTTTTATAGCCAAGAGATGGTCTCACAACCAAGGAGAGTGGCTATATAGAGATGCAGAGGTTGCTGCTGACTACAAAGCTACATTTACAAAGATATATAATGATGGAAAAACTTGAAATATTGTCTTGACCAAGTTTGGCCAATCTACATCTCCTAGTATCATGAAATTGCTACTCTCCATGCTCAATATAAGATGGATGTTGATGAATGGTGGTATGTACATGGTCATGGCTCCATATTCTTGCAACCTCTTGCAATTAAAATTCTCTCCCAAGTATCCTTTTTTAGTTTATGATTCTTCATTTGACTACGATGTTATCATGTTTGAATTAAATACTGCATGTATGCAAACTCAAAAGGTTGCAAGTTTTTCTTTAGTTGAGCGGAATTGGAGTACATATTCCTTCATCTACTTGGTCGAGCGCAAATATTCATGTGCAAAAAGACAAAATGATTTGGTCCACATAAACTCCAACCTTTACTTGTCACATAAGAGACCAGACTACTATAGGGGTGTGACAAGGGATTGGGATCTAGCCTCTAAGTGTGCTGACTTAGATGCTAAGGTTGCACAACCCCAAGTCTTTATAGATGAACAAGAGGAGCTCTTGCACATGACACAAACATGCTAGTGGCATAGCTTGTGCTTCAAATGAAGTTGAATCAAAATTTGACCTTGATTCCTATGATCATGATGAAGATGAATTTGAATATTAAACTTAATTATCGGATGCGCACCCCGGGCCTGCGTATGGGACCTAGATGTATACTGATTCAGATGTGTCCATGATGTACATCATCAACTATGGATGTATTTGAATGCTTACCAAGCACATCCACACTACAAGATGTGCATCCTCAATGCGTTCAAAGTGCATCTAGGGGATCAAAAGTCTTTGTCAATGAAAAAACAATAAGAATGCATTTTTTTAGTTTTTTTGCTAGAAACCCTAATGCTTGGTTTATATCCATTCCAATTTGTGCCTTCAGTCACATAAGGATCCCCAATACAAGGAGGGGGCAACAAATCTTTGGGATGTAGGAGTTGAGCACATAAACTTGGATGCAACTGCTAAGGATCTTGCTAAGTTTACAATGGATGATGATGACGACAAAGAAAACATACCTCACATGGTGCATCTAGTGCGCATGAAACTGCTTTGGGTTCAAATGATCTTGAACTTTGCCAGCCGAAAATCCAATAGACGATTTTTTTAATAATCATTTTGATGATTGATGAATCATGAATTACAATTTATAATTGTAATGAATATCATTGGAATCGTGAAAATAGACATAAATGGTAGGGCTAATTTGAATATTTTTGAACTATTGATATACTTCACATTATAAATATAGTATTATTGTTGAGGATATAACATGTTTCTCTAAATTATCTGTTTGAATTGTCTATTGATACTACAAACTGTTTTCATTGTTAGTGCACATTTTTTTAGGTAACTTGTCATGAAAATGTAGTGGATACGAGTCCATTGATTGATCAACTATGCTCTAAATGGAGAAAGAAAGGCTGCATTACAGTGTCCAATGGTTGGAAATTGGAACAACATAAATTAAATACGTTTCAATTAGCTTGTTGCTTTTGTCGGGAGTGTTACTTTTTGGTATCCTATTTGACATTCGCGAAAAAAGTGCAAAATGATAAGTATCCTGGTTACATGTCTGAAGAGTTTAGATCGAGGTGGGAAACAAAATACTTTACAAAATGTCATCAACAATCTTGCCAATAGTTCTAGGAAGAACTCTTATAATAGAGGCATCCAATTATTTCTTGGACTCTGTGTATAACCAATCCATGGCTCGATCTTTTTTCGTAGGATCTTGGAAATATTGGTTGAGTAAAAAAATTTTATAGAGGGAGAAGCATTTGTAAATAAATCTACAAAGACCCTTGGATCCTCAACTTTTTAAATTCACATCTATTGAGAAACTTTGGAAACTGAGAATCATTTGATTTGCCACCAAATTTTTAAACTTGCGATCCTTATTTGATGCAAGGGTGTGTCAAAAAGAGTTTTTTGTTATGAGGAATGGATTGCTTTAGATTATTCATGAAAGAGGTTAGCATTCATATAGGAGAGAAGGTTTTTCCATTTGGTGAATCTAAGTTTTGGGCCAATATGGAGTACATGTAAAGGTGAATTTTTTTCTTATGTCTTTCTTCATTTACCATCTTTTCTTATCTATTTTTTTTGTTTTCCTTTCTACTTTGACAATCAAAAATCAAATGCTTACAAGTGATATGGCCTCCACTACTTTTCTGGTAGCTACAATGGTGTAAATGCGTCACGGTGTTCAATATCTAGGATGATCTTGTAATGACCCCGAATGGGTTCTTACCTAATTTTCTTTGAAAATTCCCAATTAGGGTTAGATTATGTTTATTTCATTCTAAGAGAATTCTAACTCTTTATCATCATCATATATAGAAATAATATTTGAATTATAATACATATTTAAGCCTTAATTCCTTACTCTTCTCCTAATTAGTAACCCTAAGAGGGATGGTAGAATTACCATGACCAAGGCACAAAAATAGTCTCCAAGAGGCTCCCTCATGAACAAAGCCTCTTTTGGGAATCTTCTCCTCGCTGTGACTGAATTACTTTACCACTCCTCACGAACTCCCTATCCGCTTAGTCGTACTAGTCATGGATTAAAGAATTAAGTTGGATAAGTATTATTACCTTAAATACATTACAACTATAATATATCTAATTATTAAATCATTTCTATTATTATATACTTATAAATATGCATATGTTAATATCTTATGATCAAATACATTATTTATTACCATTATATATGAATAATTTCATATTATATTTTATTACTTTGTTGATTATTGATATCAAAATATTTCACATGACCAAATTAATTCATAAATAACTATCCTATTTTTTGTTAATCATATTCATACAAAATTATATATGTTGGTGTAAATAAGTACTTTACTATTTACACTTAAGTTTACTTAGGTTTATGCATTATTTAATTATTTTGCATTATTTTATTATTTTTATTTGTGAGACACTTAGGAGTTTGCACACCTTTTTGAGTTGTCATGTAGACAACACAGCAATACACAACTCTATTTAAGCACATGGTGTCTACAACACTGTTTTGCGTGTCACACCTTTGTAGGCTTATCCTTTCATCACCGCACTTACTTCTGTGCTTAATGGAGGATAACCCATATCTGGTGCACATGTGCTTGGTTGTATGACACATCATGGTGCTGATTATGAGGCATTCTAGATGTATCTCAGAGGCCTTTATATACAGGCACTCCTAGTGTACTCTCAAGAACTAGTTATTGAATACATTGTTATTTTGATCATGCTCTCTCTCTCTTTGGTCTACTATGTGCTTGTATTTGAGTTCTTAGTTCCTGGGTGAATTTTGCCCTTAGGCAAATTCTTACATGGTATCAGAGCATAGAGACTTTCTCATCACATAGCTGTTTGAGACCACATTTGCTTCATCACCTCATCCCGAATTTGGAGTGCTGCAGAAATTGGGAGCGTCTAGCATCAGATCTGACCTCGCCATTGCGTTCGGAACGTTGAACCGGTGAAAATCGACTATTAACTCGGCTACCTTGGCCCAAAGTCGACCATGAGCAAAGTAACGAGAATCGGAATCGTATCGGAATCGGCACGGCCGAATCGAATCGTGAATCGGGGGTGAATCGCCGGTGAATCGGCGATGAATCGACAAATTTGAAAAAACCCTTTAAATGTAGAGATTTTAACAATTTAAGCCTTATTTCATGCACCCTTTATTGAATATAACTTAAACACACTATAACATCATCAAATAGAAGTTGAAACTTAACATATATAAACATGGAAGTTTGTGTTTACCACATGGGGTAAAGAGTTTTTATAAGACAGCTTCACATCCAACACCTACTCCAAGTGCTTCAAAGCATATCACCCCTCTCGAAAGGCTTGCTCTATTGTTCTCTCCACCACAGACACTCCATGCTTGCAACAGCTTCAGGTCTCATCAACTGGTGAGACTTCCCACGACTGATAACCGCAGCGAGTGGGGGTCTAGGGGGCAACGCCCCCAGCGGGGTCGAGGGGCAGCGCCCTCGCGGGGTCCTGGGGCAGCGCCCCGGGCGCGCTCCCTGTCGCGATACAGGGTGGGGTCGAGGAGCAGCGCCCCCGTCGCCAAAACCAAATTTGCACTCTGAAACCCACACAAAACTATATGGAACACAGTGTTTTTGTGATTTTCTTCTGATCCCACACTCTTTCTGGGAACCGCTGATGTTTTACTACCTGATTATGTCTTTCCCTTCCCTTGGGCATCATCCGTTATGCATTCTAAACATTTTTTATTTGTTGTCGTTTTTTTTTTTTTTTTTTTTATAACCTATGGTTCTTTTCTCTTCTCTCTTCTAGTCATGCTTAACAATTAGAAGGCCCTTTAGGGTTATAACAAAGAGGAAAGGTAAAAAAGAAAGCAAAAAACATAAGCGATTTTTTTATTATTTCCAACTAAACATGCATGCTGTTGCCAGCCGATTTTTGGCGATTTCTAATGGCGATTCAGGCGATTTTTTGAGTGAATCGCCGATACATGCGATTCAGGCGATTCACCCAATGAAATCGCCGATCACGATTTCCGACTCCAAAAAAATCGGAGTGCATGAATCTGATCGCTGAATCGGCGATTCACGCGATTTTAGCGCGATTCTCGTTACTCTGACCATGAGGAAAATTTTTTTTGCAAATTGGAACCCGGAGCCCCTGATTTGCAGTATGGGTATGATTTTGTTTTTTTTAGCGGATTTAATTGATTTTTCAATCTGCATTTTTCTCTGTTTTTCCGAAATTATTTTTCGGCAGAGAAATTTTTTTTAGCAGATCTGAGAGGCCCCGGATCTACCATTTTTGGAGGGTTTATTTAGTTGCAGGGGAGTTATTTTTTTATTCCGCGGGCATCCTTAAAAAATCCCGCCCCATAAAGTTCAGTCAATTTTCCATTAGACTTGGCGACATATCAAACCCCCGGTTGATCCTCCAAGCAATTCTCGGCGGAGTTGCACACTTGTTTAATGTGTCATGAGCTTTGCATTTTAAACAACGTGCAAGGCGCAACCACATTGCATATGGGACAAAGGGTTTAAAAACTCGGCATCACAAATACTCCCCGCAGACACGATCAACATTTCCGGCGGCAAGCAGAGTTTTCGGGTGCGGTTTTCAAATTCCGGCATCGCGCATTAAAATCCCTCCGGCGGTCCGCTACGATCAAACTCCTTCTGCCCGTACAGGGATTTTCGGTGCCACTGTTTCCTCTACTCTTTCCAAGTACACGATTCGGGTAGCTTTTTCCGGCATCCCCTGCATTTTTTGGAGATCCGACAACCACTTCACAGATTCCAGCTCCCGCATCAAAAGTCCGGCAGTCTGCAGAAACAAACTGGCGACCGCGCGTTCTGAAATTCCCTGCTGCCCGTGAACAGACTCCTTTTCCAACGTGGCTCATCTTTTGCGAATTCCCGCCCTCTGTCATCAGCAATTTTCGGGCAGCTGCATCTCCATGTTTCGGCATCGACTTCAACTGTTTTGGCACGGAAACTTGTGGAGACTTCCATCTGCAATCTCCAGCGACCCGTGGATAATCCGGCGAAGGTTTCAGCATTCTCCGGCACGGGCGTTTTGATATCTGGCGAAACTGTGGGTTTTCTCACGCGAAGATTCCGAGCACCGCTGTTTTCATGCTTTCCGACGATGATTTAAACTCCTTCCCGCCCGTAGACAAAAATCTCCCGCCCGCCAGCTGTCACCCTGTGGGAACCCCTACTCCTCGCCACAGAGATGCCGCCACGCGGCAGTTTTAAAGTCGTTCGCTACGTCAGTCAAAGGCCACGTCCGCAGATCTGACACGCAGGACGCCAAACAAACAACACAGTCAATAGACCTGAAATTGCCACATAAGCCACGTGGACAGCCGAAATTTTGACACTTGTATATTTCCGTACAGTATGGAAAGCCAAGTCAGCAAACACGTCACCTGATCGACTGTCTTTTTTGCTGACGTCATCTTTTCACTGTTTTAAAATTGATGGCCGTTTGACCATCAAAACCAGACATTTTACAATTGTAGTGACGGTCGTTTGACCGTCAAATTTAGACTCACAGTTTTCTTTCTAGACCCCTCTTCAGAATGCTTTTCAGTTTGGCAGCCTGAGTTCGCGAGCCCATATCTTGGACATCCGGACTTCGATTCAGGTGCAATTTTTTTGAAATCAGGTAGAATTTCCTGAATTTTCCAGTGGTGGTGTTTTCTGGTTTTGGTAAACAGATTTCGCAGAAATTGCATTTTTTGGCGATTGTATCTGCATAATCTTGCGTTTTGCAACTTCAGAAGCTCCGTACGGGCACATCTGGTCACTTTTTTAGGTTCCATTTTTTTTGAATGTGCGTATTTTTTCGTCTACTTTCCAGATTTGAAGTCAGATTCTAGGGTTGTGTGGACCAATTTCTCACTTTCAGAATTAGGTCTTTTTTGGCATTGTAAAGCTTTGGTTCTCTTTCAGAATTGTTGTAAATTTGAGCTACAATGCTTAAGTGATAGATTTAAGCCTCATAAGGCAGTTGTAAAAGCAAAATTAGAAAGTCCGCTTTGTTCATTTTGACAAGTGGCCCATTGTAAACGCACTACTTATAAAGTGCCAAAGCATCTTTTTTGGGGGAGTCTTTTGATTGAGTGAAAAGGGGGGGTGTGTATTGTGTTTTTTGTGTCTCTTTATTGTGCTCTTCATTTTTGCATCATGGGTTTGAAATGTCCTCCTCTAACTTCACGCAACTATTCTACGTGGAAAGATATTGCATGGAGTAGATTAATGGAAAAAGGATATAGTCTTTATGTTGATGGTACAATTACCAAACCTATTGATGCTAAAGAACTCATTGATTGGCAAAGGCAAGACCGACAAGCTTTAGGTGTTATCAGGAGTTGTGTACATGGGGATCTTCTCTTTCACATTAAAAGTTGTTCAGAATCCAAAGAAGCTTGGGATAAACTTGAACAGTTGTATGGTAAAGTGGATGAAGAAAAGGGATTGAAGATTGAAGATGATCTACTTCTCTGGATCCTAAAAATTATGACACAATTCAGGATTATATCATCAAAGTCAATAAGTATAGGGCACTTCTAAAAAATTGTGGAAATCCCATGAAGGATGATAGGTTGATTCATCACATCCTAAAGAAGCTACCTTCTGAGTACGCCAACTTTGTTTTGAGTTTTAATACTCATAGGTTAACCATGGGATCTACTTACCAGAAGCCTTCCTTTGATGGATTTGCAGATATGTTGATTGTTGAACAATCTCACTTGGTGGATTTTGGACTTCTCAAGTCATCTAAGACCAAAGCACTAGTGGCTAGAGATGATTCCAAATCAAGTCAAGGGGGAAAAAGCAACAAGAAGAAGAAGCAGTGGAAGCAGAAAACACAATCTGAGACACAACAATCCTCCTCTCAACAAGGCGGTTCTTCTTCAAACAAGAAAGAAAGTAATGACAAGAAGGACAAACTCTTTTGTGCATACTGTAAAAAGCCAAATCATAACGAGCATCATTGCAAGACAAATAGAATCGATGAGTTAGAAAATCTACTCAAGAAGAACAAGATTCAAGTGCTAGGTACTTCCAAGGATTCAACTCCAACCTCTTCGAAGGGTAAAGGTCAAGCACTTATGGCCAACACAAATTCTTCTTCGAAATGGATACTTGACTCAGGTGCCTCTTACCACATGGGTTCTTCAAGGGAAGACTTTTCTTCATTGAAGCAATCAAAAGTACCACACATCTTCGTGGGAGATGATGCTAAAATGGAAGTTGAAGGGAAAGGACATGTCGAAATGGAAGATGGGGAATTCAAAGATGTTCTCTATGTTCCAAATCTAAACTCCAATCTCCTATTAGTTTACCAAATCACTCACCTTTGAGATGGTCATAAGGTTGAGTTCCTTCCTAATTCAGTGATGGTGTGAAGTCTCAAAGATGATTCATTGGTAGTAGTGGGAAAAGTCAATGATGACAAGAGGCTTTATTCCTTCTCCCACTTTGTGCCTAAGAGTCCTTCTCAAGCCTTGTTAACTCACTCTACTTCACAAAACAACTTATGGCATGAGCGGTTTGGTCATCTTGACTTCTGCTCTCTTCAACAACTTTGCTTTAGACATATGGTCAAAGGTCTACCCAACATCATCTTTTCTAAGGGAGAGTGTTCATCTTGTTCAGTTGATATGCATCTCAAGGAGAAGTATGATAAAGGGAAGTCTTCTCGAGCTCCAGTTGTTCTTCAGCTAGTTCACATGGTATTAACAGGACCCTTTGCAGTGACTTCAGTCAGCCAAGGCCGCTACATACTCACATTTGTTGATGACTTTTCAAGATTCACTTGGGTCTTCTTCCTTCATCATAAGAATGAAGTGGTTCAAAAGCTTCAAGACTTCAAGACTCATGTTGAACACAAGTCAAGGAAAGCCATCAAGGTACTAAGGGTGGACAATGAGAACAAATATGTTGACAAAAGACTTAAGAACTTTTGTAGAATTGAGGGGGTTGATCTTCAGAACTCACCACCATTCAATCCACACAAGACAAATGTTGCAGCTATGAGGATTAGGACTCTCAAGACCATGGCAAGTTGCATGATTAAGGCCAAGTCTCTTGATCCTACACTTGAAGTTGAAGCCATTAGCAGTGCTACTCACATACTTAATAGGTCTCCTCATCCAGCCTTAGATGGAAAGACTCCTTTTGAGGAATGGTGCGGCAGAAAACCAGTTGTGAGTCACCTTAGAGTCTTCGGTTGTCTAGCATGGGCAAACCTATCTTCCAAGAGTTGCAAGGCACCGACACCTAGGCCTTGTACCTTCATCGATTATGAAGACAATGTGAAGGCTTACAGATTGATGGATCCAGAGACTCATGAGATCTTTGTGGAGAAGGATGTTCATTTTGAGGAAAGTTCACCAAGCTTATCCTCTACTCCTCTCCGCACTTCATACACAGTGGAAACTGATAGTGAAACCAGCGATAGTGCTTCAACAGGTTCAGACACGTGGGGTTCTATCGACAGTTGCAGTGAGAGGTCACATCAGTCCAGTCCACGTGCTTACATTGCCACAGTGAAAGGTCCAACACAGCATGGTACATCTCGTCTTCCAGCTCCAACTTCAGTTGACTTGGGAGACAGACTTGAGGACTTTCATCTTCTCATTGATGATGATTCTTCTATAGTTGTTTCGAGGGCTCACTCTGACCCTCATGTCCATTCTCTACATGATCAATCTTCGCAGGTTGGCGTGATTGTGAATCCTTATGAACAGCAATTAGTGGAGGTCTCTTTGTCAGTAGAGGAGACAGATGGTTCAGTGGAACAGGTTCAGCAGACATCCTTGACTGATTTGCATTCGTTCTTTTCAGCATAGTTGGAAGGGGTGAACTTCAACATCAGTACAGGGATACTTGAGCAGGTTTCAGGACCAGCACACACCTTCAGGAGTGTACCTTTGCCATTGTTTCTTCATAAGGGGAGGAACACCATTCTACACTCATGGACCAGCTTCTTCATTGGAGCAGATTTCACTTGTTGGCATTCTTCTTTAGAGGGGGGAGCCTATTCTGTCTCTCTTCCTTCTCTCATTCTCTTATGTATATACTGGATGTATGTCGTAATGGGGGGGTCTTGATTACTCCATCCATCAATGCATCCTTCTTTATCTCTCTTTTTGGGGGAGGGTTTTTCCCATGAGGTTTTCCCTCTTTCCTCGCTTTATGGGAGATTGCATCTTCATTATGTACATGGGTACCTAACATGGCCTAGTAGCCGGGACCCATTCTGCATCTTCATCCTAGTTTGTAAGCGTAAGGGCATTCCCCTAAGTTGCACTTAAGGGGGGGTGTTGGTGTAAATAAGTATTTTACTATTTACACTTAAGTTTACTTAGGTTTATGCATTATTTAATTATTTTGCATTATTTTATTATTTTTATTTGTGAGACACTTAGGAGTTTGCGCACCTTTTTGAGTTGTCATGTAGACAACACAGGAGTATGCAACTCTATTTAAGCACATGGTGTCTACAACACTGTTTTGTGTGTCACACCTTTGTAGGCTTATCCTCTCATCACCGCACTTACTTCTGTGCTTAATGGAGGATAACCCATATCTGGTGGACATGTGCTTGGTTGTATGACACATCATGGTGCTGATTATGAGGCATTCTAGATGTATCTCAGAGGCCTCTATATATAGGCACTCCTAGTGTACTCTCAAGAACCAGTTATTGAATACATTGTTATTCTGATCATACTCTCTCTCTCGTTGGTCTACTATGTGCTTGTGTTTGAGTTCTTAGTTCTTGGGTGAATTTTGCCCTTAGGCAAATTCTTACAATATTTTAAGAACATGGATTAAGAAAAAATCAACTTTGCATACCTTTTAGAAAGATAAATTCTTTAATATCTTTACATTTGCTAATTTTCCATGTTGCCTTTTCTTACCCAATGTTTTTACTTTTTATCCTAAGTGCCTCTTTCTTTTTAAATCCCTTACTCATATTTAGGGAGGATGTATTTTTTGTCTTCTTCTTATCACCTTTTTTGTCATCATATATTTCAACCCTAAACTATTTTCTTTTACTTTATATTTTTTTTCTCTACTTTTTTACCTTGATTTCCTCCTACATTTCCTGCTTCATTCTCTCTATTTCCTCTTATATTTCTTTTCTTGATTTCTCGTTGAATAATTTACTCTCCTATTATTTTTCTTATTGTTATACTTATTTCTTTTTCTCTTTTCTTAATGGTTCTTCCCTAGTCGTGAATGATCTTGAAGTCATATTTATAATGTAATGGTTGGTTACAACTTACAACCCTTTTTATGTAACTATTGGGTTAATAAACATTTTAAGATATAATATTCATTATCTTTTATTCTAAATTCTAACCTTTTCATTAAAATTATACTACTTGGTAATCTTATACATATTTATTATCAGTATATCCAATATTAGGATTAATGAATATTTTAATTGTATTTCTATTTATACACTAATTCATATTGATCTATTATTATAGAATCGATATGTGGAAATAGTTAATTAAATATGGATTGGATAAGGGGTTCATGTATTTATTATTAAAGCAATAGATTGTGTACATATATTCAGGGTTTTATATGTATTAAGCATCAATGAGGGCTCATGATAGATCTAGATTGAGCTGAGGATATTAGCAAATGCTTGGTAGGGTGGAAATTAGCTGCCAAACACATTGGACACAATAAACATAAGTGGAAGTTTCACCTATACAAGATGATACATAACATAGGGAAGGTCCTTAACCTAAGATTCTATATTTGCAAGGGAATTAATTTTGTTGTTGAGTCATGTGAGGCATCTTCATGTGTATAGAGAGAACAATACATGATCGAGAGGTGGTCTCTCTTTTAGAGACCAAGGTCAAAAATATCTACAAATCTATAAGAGGCTCAAGCAGAACTGCTTTGCAGGGGAACAAAATCAATAGAAGCAACTAGATGAAAAAGAAGGAAAAAGTAGAATTTTCATTAGGGACGTACTAAAATGCAGATAGAGAGAATTGATGACCCATCTCTATTTAAATCTGAACTCCCTATATGGAAACTTGTTAAATCTTATCTTTGATTGTGCATAATTCACACGTAGATGATATGAAGAAAGGCATGGAACCTAAGGAATGTTTTGCATTCTTTTCCAGTGATATTTAATGTCCCATGATCAAGTATAAGATACTATGCATATGGATGTCCTATCTGATATATGTCATATCTGATGTTTTTTATATTCTGCTGCATTTATACCAGATATGTACCTGTATCATTTTCTGGGCAACTTAGGTTCCTGGAAAACTTTTAGACAAATCTTAAATCATCCTTTCATATTATTATCTCCTATTCTTATATTTTATTAGTTCTTGTCCAAATTGAAATATCATCTGAAATGATATTCTGGCAGGCATTCACCTCTATGCTTTATAAATTATGCAAATACGTAAAACGTGGCAGTGCAGTTGTTGAGCTATATGCTGGAGTAGGGATCATTGGTCTCACTTTAGCTGCAAACAGGAAGTGTAGGTATGTGTGACATGTTCATTTATAGTTCTAGGGAGATGTAGTACAATCAATCAACAAAAGCAATGCTACCTGTTGCATCACATATCTGATTTCTTGTGGCTTTAACCATGCACATGTGAATATAATTTCATTTGGTGTATTATGTGACAGGTCAGTGAAGTGTGTAGAGATTAACAAGGAATCGAAGTTGCCATTTGAGAAATCCCGCGCTCGCCTTCCAGGGTCATTAGACTCTAGCGTTAGTTGGCATTGTGCTGACGTCTCAAAAGTGGGATATCAGCCAACCTACTGAATTACATGCACTGCAACACTTTTTGGCTATTGGAAAACATTCTCAATTGCAACTGGCTGGGAACTTTCTGCTTTTTTTAATACTGCACTTATCCATTTCAGGCACCAATCCATTGGCTAGAGGGTACAGACGTCGTTGTGGTTGATCCTCCAAGGAAAGGTCTTGATAGCTCTATAATTGATGCTCTGCAGATAGCATCATTACGAGGACAAGGAGCTATTCAGACACCTAACAGGTAAAGTCATTTAGTAATTCTTTACGATTTGATGTTTTAGAGCCATTGCTAGCTGATTGTGAGGTAATGTTCTTTAATATGCTTGCTAATTTTAATTTTTGTTTTTCTTTAATGTTCTGCTTGAATTGCAGAGTAGAGAAAAGGCCATGGATCCTTCGAGCACAGAAAACTAATAAGCCAGCAAGTAAAACTAATTTTGATGAAATTGCATCTTGGCCTGATACATTAATATATGTTAGCTGTGGATGGACTAGTTTTAAGCAGGTAATAGATAAATTAGCTAGTATGTTGCTGGTATAATCTGAAGTTATTAAAATTTTAAGATTAATCTGAATTGTTTTATTGAAGCTGAGTCTTGAGACTGGCAAATGCTTATCAAAGTTTAACACGTAAGATTAATGTGTTTGTCCAGGACTGCCAGGCCTTACTGTCTAACAAGGCTTGGCATATAGAAAGTGCACGTGCATTCAATTTTTTCCCCGGCACAGACAGGTTTTGTTTCTTCCCTTTTCTAATTTGCTATATTATATTTTCTTGTACAGGATAATTAACATTTGTATCATAGCTTGACTGATGCATTCTTTATAAAAGCATATTTCAGGTTTTCCTTACCAGTTATAGTATCTAAAATATTAAACTGCAATATTAGTTTCTCTGATTAATATTGAGCATTTGAAGTCACCTGCATATTTGCAGGAAACATGTGCAGTGGCATATCAAGAAACTTGAGTTGATGTATGATGATCACTGGGTGGGACAGAACACTAGGAAAACTGAGTTCAAAAATCATCTTTGGCATGGAACAACAACAATGTATAGAATTATAAATTTTAATAAGCATCAATGCAACAGATATGCACCTGCAGCCTGCACAAAACAACTCTAACAATGAAATATTCAAGTTGAAATATTGAAAGCATTGAGAAACATGCATAGTTTTCATGGCTTAAGTACACTAGTTGTAGGCCTTTCACGCTAAGAACCATACCTCAATTGGCAGTTTTTTGGAAAAATGACCATATTGAGCACAATATTGTGGTAACAACAGAGTTCCCTTTTTCAATCACTGTTTTATTCATTAAATTTGGAACTAATTATATTTATCATACCCTTATTAATAAGAAAGTAAGCTAAAATGAATTATATTAATTTTTTAAAGATAGAAGACATATTTGTAAAAATGATTCAAAGAGAATAGTTAAGGGGGGGTTTAATTCAAACGTTCTTGCTGTTCCTTAACATCAGAGACCTATACCTTGTAATGTTCCCGTCATAAAATAATTAATTAACCAAACCTTTGTTCATGGGCCGATTGATTTAGTATATCTCGGGCCCATTTTCATTTTATTGTTTCCATAGGTTTGGCTGTCAGCTATATTTGTAAACCTTCGGGAAGTTCTTCTGAAGGGTATTTAAGCACGGCATGTAGGTAGTAGTTGGTAGGCGATATGGATTATTTTGCGTATTGCAAATTCTTGTTGGAGTTTAGTATTGTTCTGTATTTTAGAAGTGAAAGATCTTCCCTAATTGGCTAATCTAGTTTCGGTGGGATTTAACCCTCACCCTACTCCATCTCTATATTACTTGCTCGGATCTGGTGTTCCGCGTACCATCTTTGTTTGCAAATTCATATATTTGTATATCTATGATATGAATTTCAATATTTGTACTGGCATTAATTGACATTTTTCTGGTAAATATATATACCCTTTGTTCTGGTCTCTCAAAGTGTAGCTCAACCCATCACCCTAACGGCCCTCTGTACCCATCCGTACAACTTCCAGATTCACCGTACAACCTCCACTCTACACGGTACGATCCCCAACATCCCCTACAACCATTGTACACTTCAACTCTCACCATATGACTCCTCTTTCCTTACTGTACAACCTCCATCCCACTACTGTACATCCAGTTAACCACAACCGTATGACCAGTCTAGTGGCAAGTGTACAGCCTAAGGGTGACAATCGTACGATCAGACCATTGGTCCACTACAATCGTACGGTTGTTTCTATCATGTATTGTTGGCTTCCACAATACCTTATGGCTTCCCTAATTGTGCACAAAACACCATCGTACGGCCAACTTATCTTTCTGGAGGTGACATTGGGAACAAAACATTACAGTGGTATTAGAGCTATTGATCTTGCCAGCCTGTGGACAATGAATGAAAGTTTATAGTTGGAAAAGGAGACCCCATTTAGTTGATAGAATGGCAGATCAAGAACCCACTCTTGTTGAACTCATGGTGCCACTAAGGGATCTTTTGAGGAGTTAAGCTCAGATCAATGATACTCAGCGACTTATGGAAAAAAACTCTCAAGAAACTAGCACACAATAAGATATCTAGTGAACAAAATGGTCACGCCATGGACTCAGTGTCGCGTAAGGCAAACCCTCATTTAGCATGCTCTTGACCTTCCATGTCGTTTTTCCCTCCACAGAGGAAAGTAGACAACCTTTGAGGAAGTTCAAGAACAATTGAGAGAAGACTAGAAGAATGCAAATTTGGAGGAAGATATATCCTGCAAAGATTACGCAGAATTGAGAATGAGATATTTTTGAGGCAGAAACTGAGAATATTTTAACGATGATCTCAAAAGAAAGTTGAGTAAGGTAAATTGGTCACCATTTGATAGATTCGGATCCATATCTGCCCAAGCATGGGTGATGAAGGCCGATACTTCCAACTTAATCCATTGCCAAAAGAAGATGCAATCAAATTTGCAACACTCCACTTAAAGGGAGTGGCGCATGAATGGTGGCATCATGGCACTATCACATTGGGGCATGACCAAGTAAATACTTATGTGGAATTCACTGAAAGATTCATAGATCGATTTGATGGTAAAGATCCAAAACTTAATTTCGATGAGTTGGCACAACTAAGGCAAACTGGATCGGTGGACCAGTACATCATAGACTTATAAAAACTCTCTATTTTGGTCACGAACATTTCCAAAAAGAGATGAATAGTGCTCTTCATGGACGGACTGATGAAACCACTAAGGGGTTGAGTAAAAGGTTTCAATCCTACCACCCTTTTAGAGGCTATAAAAAAGGCGTGAAGCATGGCATCATCATCGACATCGTCCTCTCAAGGTTACACTCTAAACAACCAGTATTTCCAAGGGACAAAGATTACAAACCTCTGCCAAAGAAGCCTTTGTTGGATGAAGCTACCAAGAAGGAACTTCGAAGGAAGAAATTATGTTTCAATTGCAAGGGACTGTGGGAACTTGGGCATAGATGCCTCGATAAAGGGAAACTACACTACATTGAAGACGTATCCGATGATGAGGATGATGAGGAGGATCTACCCACAAAAGATGACCACCCCCACAAGGACTCCAAAATGGTTAATCTGATCTATACGGAGAGAATCGCCACATTGGTACAGTGTGGAGGAACCATTGCCTTAGTTGAGAGCCTAAGACGTACGGGATTTCATGTACAGGGAACCCTTCAAAGATAGAGAGTCATTGTGATGCTGGATAGCGGAGCCACTCTAAATTTCATAAACTCGTCTGTGGTGAAAAAAGAGGTCTACCTACTATGACGCACACAAGATTCTAGGTCAAGGTTGCTGGAGGGACACTTTTTCCCTGTACGCACCTTGTTCCCCAACTGAGTATCACCATGGCTAACCACACTAAGACAGACGATTCCTTTATAGTGGACCTAGATGATATGGAGGTTATCCTAGGCATATAGTGGATGGAGACTCTTGATGAATACATTTAGAGCTTCAAATGGATGGACTTCACTTTTTTTGTCGATGGGAAGAAGGTTGTCCTTTATGGGATGGCCAATGAGGGATCAGAGGAAGTTTTGTTAAAGTGGATGGAGGCAATCTTTGGGCATGATGAAATTACATGGGTTGCACATTATTTCTTTTTGGCAGAACCTATAAAAGGACAACAAACACGCCATTGGGACGATGATCTTCAAAATATCTTGAGTAACTATGATAAAGTTTTTGTAGACATTCCTCTCGGCATACCCCCCATTGCGGGTTTGAACATACCATCGAATTGGAAGCTGACACCAAACCAATTATCACCACAACTATAATGTTCTTGTCATAAAATAAATTATTAATCAAACCTTTGTTAATGGGTCGATTGATTTAGTATATCTCAGACCCAATCTTGTTTTTGTTTCCGTAGTTAGTGTAGCCGTCGGCCATCTTTGTACACCCTTGAGATGATTTTCCCCAACAGTTATTTAAGAACAACTTGTAAGTAGTTGATATGTGATTTGGATTATTTTGTTGTACTATGGATTCCTGTTAGAGTTCGATATTGTTTCCTATTTCGGAAGTGAAAAATCTTCCCTACTTGGCTTTCTAGTTTTGGTGGGATTCAACCCTCACCCTATTCCGTTTTTGTATTACTTTGCTTCGGATTTGGCAAATCTGAAACACTATTCTTGTCTGGACTATATTTATTTGTTACTATCTCAATATATTTTTGTGTCTTCTATGCATTTCCTTCAAGTGTCAGTTTCATTCTAGAAGTCTCAGTATTAGTGAATCATGACAAGCAACCCGTATTGCATCACCTTCATCACCATACGTCAACATCCCACATCTCGAGCACACCATGGCATCTTCCAACACATTACCGTACGACTACCACTATTGACTATATGACTTCTTCTACCCTCCACTGTACAACTCCCCAGCACAACTGTATGACCTTCATCATTAACTCTATGACCTTCCCCTACTTCCACCGTACGGCCTTGTCTTTAATACCGTACAACTCCTGCAATACCCCTGCCCCCATCGTACGACCTTGCCTGCAATACTGTATCGCCACACATCCATCTCCCATCGTACGACCTTGTTAGTCATCTTTTGTACGACTAGTCTGCACCGTACGACTAACATAATTACTACGTACGACCAATATCCTTCCTACTTTCCGTACCACACCCTCCAGCCATTTGACAGGAACAGAATTAGGATATAGTGAAAGATTGTCTTCTACAAAATTGGATCATTACAATGGCATTAGAGCTAACCATCCTACCAGCCTGTGGACAGTGAATGAGAGTTTATAGCTAGAAGAAAAGAAGATCCCATTTGATTGATAGAATGGCAGGGGAACAAGAACCCCACAATTGCCGAAATCTTGGGCTACTTAGAGAACTTGCAAGGAATCGAGCACAAATCAATGATACTCAGTGACTCATGGAAGAAACTTTTAGGAAATTGGCAGACAATATGATATCTAGTAAACAAAATGGTCACAGTGCGGACTTGGTGTCAATAAGGCAAACCCTCATCTAGTATGCTCTCAACCTTCCATGCCATCTTTCCCCCCACGGATGGAGGCACCACACGGAGGAAAGCAGACAACCTTTGAGGAAGTACAAGAAAAGTTGAGAGAAGATTGGAAGAATGCAAATTTTGACGAAAAAATATCTTACAAAGATTACGTAGAATTGAGAATGAGATATTTGGGAAGTAGAAACCGAGGATATTCTAACAATTATCTCAAAAGGAAGTTGAGTAAAGTAAATCTATCACCATTTGACAGATCCAGATCCATATCTGCGTAAGCGTGGGTAATGAAGGTCGATATTTCCAACTTAATCCAATGCCAGAAGAAGAAGCAATTAAATTTGTGGCATTACAATTGGAGGGAGTAGCACATGAATGGTGGCATCACGACACTATCACACTAGGGCATGACCAAATCAATACCTATGCGGAATTCACTAAGAGATTGATAGACCAATTTGATGGTAAAGATCCAGAACTTAATTTCAATGAATTGGCACAATTGAGGCAAACTAGATCGGTTGACCAGTACATTACAAAATTTCATAAACTCTTTGTTTTGGTCATGGACATTTTTGAAAGAAGACGAATAGTACTCTTCATGGATAGACTGACAGAACCATTGAAGGGTTGGGTAAAAGGGTTCAATCCTGCCACCCTGTCGAAGGCCATTAAGAAGGTTCAAAGTATGACATCATCATCAACGTCCTCTTGAGGGTACTCACATTCCAAGTTGTTGGTGTTTCCTAGGGACAGAGATAAAAAACCTTTGTCGAAGAAGCCATTGTTGGATGAAGCTACCAGATAGGAGCTCCGAAGGAAGAAACTATGTTTCAACTGCAAGGGACTGTGGGAACCTAGGCACAAATGCCTAGAGAAAGGAAAACTTCACTACATTAAAGTTGTGTCTCATGATGAGGACAAACAGGAAGATCTACCCTCCAAAGACAACCATCCCAACGAGGACACTAAAATGGTTAGTCTTAACCATACGAAGAGAATTGCAACATTGGTACAACGTGAAGGAACTATCACCTTAGTTAGGACCCCGATGTGTACGATGTTTCGTGTACCGGGAACCCTTCAAGGACAAAGGGTCATAGTGATGCTCAATAGCGTAGCCACTCTAAAATTCATACTCATCTTTGGTGAAACGAAGAGGTCTGCCTACAGAGTTGCATGCAGGATTCCAAGTCAAGGTAGCCGAAGGGACTCTTCTGCCCTGTACACACCTTGTTCCCCAACCAAGTATCACCATGGCTAACCACACTGTGACAGAGGATTTCTTTATAGTGGACCTAGATAATATGGAGGTTATCCTGGGCATACAGTGGATGGAGACACTAGATGAATACACTCGGAGCTTTAAATGAATGGATTTCACTTTTTTTGTCGATGCGAAGAAGGTTGTTCTCCACGGAATGGCCAATGAGGGGTCGAAGGAAGTTTCAACACATCAGATGGAGGCAATTTTTAGGCATGATGATATTGCATGGGTTGCAATACCCCAATGGATAGAGCTGGAACTTCGAGAGGGGAGCCACATTCATAACGTTTTTCATGTATCTTGCCTTAAGAAAGTCATGGGACAGAACATCACGGTAGTTGCAGACCTTTTGTTGTTCAATGAAGAAGGGAAGCTCATATTAGAACCGACTAGGATTATTGAAGTATGCAGGAAGACCCTGCAGAACTGCACGGTGAAGGAATATTTGGTGCGCTGGAGACGATTGTTGTTGGACAGCGCGACGTGGGAAGGCAAGCGCATTCCATAGCATCTAACATTGCATTTGCTTGACGACAAGCAAAATTTGTGACAAGATGATTGCAATGTTCCCATCATAAAATAAATTATTAATCAGAGCTTTGTTAATAAGCTGATTGACTTAGAATATCTCGGACCCATTTTTGTTTTTGTTTCCGTAGGTATGTGTAGGCATCGACTATCTTTGTACACCCTTGGACAGGGTTTTCCTTGATGAATATTTAAGCATAGCTTGTAGGTAGTCATTGGTATGCAATTTGGATTATTTCTTTGTATTGCGAATTCCCGTTGGGATTCTATGTTATTCACCATTTATCCTTAGGTGACTTAGATCTGGTTTGATGCATGTAACTACTTCTAGAGTGGTATTGTCTAAGACTAAGTGTGAACATCGATTTTGAATGTAAACAACAGTGTTAGATGCTTCAGCCCAAAACGAAGTATGAAGGTTTTGATCATGCATCATAGCTTTAGCTGATTCAACGATTGATCTATTCTTGCATTCTACAACTCCATTCTATTGAGGATTATAAGACACATAAAACTCCCTCTTAATCCCAACAGTAATGCAAAAATCTTAAAAAATCTCAGAGATGTATTCTCATCCATAATCAAATCTTAAGGTTATGATTTTCTTTCCTGACTGATTTTTCTACTAGAGCTTTGAATTCTTTGAATTTTGGGAGTACTTCACTAGTTTCCTTTTGTTTTAGAAAATAAATCCAAGTTCTAGAATAATCATCAATAAAGATTACATAATAGAGGCACCCATTTAGAGAGGGTACAAACATGGGACCACATAGGTTAGAGTGAATGAGTTCAAGTATTATTGCTTTAGATTTATGAACACATTTGGCAAAGGTTTTCTTGATATTTTTATCTAGGGAACAGCCTTTATAGACACCTAAGTGATTTGATTTTAGTAACCCTTTGACAATTTTCCCTATAGTTGATAATGCTTGGAAATGTAGATGACCTGGTCTCCTATGCCATATTTCTATAGACTCTGGGATATCATGACTTAGTGCAAAATTTTGTTGATTATAGAGCTTATATAAACTATATAAACTCCCATATCTAACATCAATAGTGATAGCTTTCTTATTGTTAGAATTTTTAGGCCAAGATAGAACTCTATCTTCTTGAAAAGCAATTTTGTATCCTTGATCAGAAAGGCCAGATATAGAAACTAGATTTCTTTTAATTCTAGGTACATATAAAACATTGTTGAGTTGAAGAGTAATGCCATAATCTAGTTGAATAGAGCAAGACCCACTACCTTTAATTGGATGTGTGGAGTTATCCCCGATGGTGGTTACCTCTTCTGAGTGGCATTTTGAAAAGTTTTTGATTTTGTCTCTAAAACCTGTTATGTGTCAAGATGCTCCACTGTCTATGATGAAAGTATTTTTGTTTGAATTTAACTCACTAGAAAGTGCTAGATAAGATGCATTATTTTCTTCTGCTTCCTCCTTTTCTTCTTTTATTTTTGCTAGAGCAGCTTGAATTCTTTTACATTTAGGGCAGACATTACGAGAGTGACCAATTTTGTCGTATTTAAAACATCTCACTTTTCACCAATCTCTTTTCTTATAAGGTTTGTTGGATTCTCTCTTATTTCAATTGAATTTTCCTTTCCTATTGAAACTTTCTTGAAGTGCATGAATGTCTCCCTCTTGATTTAGGCTTATCCCCCTTGAGACTAATCTTGATTCTTTTTGAGTGCATTCATTCTTGAGTAATTCAAACTTTCAACAGAAGCAACCCATATTGCATCACCTTCGTTATCATACGTCCACATCCCACATTTCAAGCACACCATAGCATCTTCCATATACATCCGTCAGTCTCACCCCACACTATCGTACGGCTGCCACCATTGACTACATGGCTTCTTTTATCCTTCACCGTACAACTCCCCACCACAATCATACGAGCCTTACCATAACCATACGACCTTACCCTACTTCCACTGTACGGTCTTGTCCTTAATATCGTATGGCCCCTGCAATACCCCTACTCCCATCATATGGCATTGCCTCTAATATCATACGACCACACATCCATCTCCCACTATATGACCCTGTTACTTATCTCATGTATGGCCAGTCTACACCGTATGGCTAAAATAATTGCTACGTATGGCCAATATCCTTCTTGCTTTCCGTACCACACGCTCCAGCCATTTGATGAGAATGGAATTAGGATACAGTGAAAGCTTGTCTTCTGCGGAATTGGATCATTACAATGCCACTCTGTCATCCCAACAAATTCAATGATGAAATTGAGAAAATGATTCAGGAGTTGCTCAAGAAAGGATGGATCCATCTCAGCCCTAGCTCTTTTGCATCATTAGTGGTATTGGTAAAAAAGGATGGGACAATGCACATGTGTGTGGACTATCGTGCGCTGAATAAGAAGACAATAAAAAATAGATACCTTATTCCTAGGATCGATGATGAGTTGCATGGTGTGGCTTATTTTTCTAAAATAGATCTTCATTCCGAATACCATCAGATCCGCATGCGGGAAGAAGACATGGAGAAGAGGGCTCTCTGTTGTCACTATGGGCATTATGAGTTATTGGTCATACTGTTCGAATTAATGAATGGACCAGCTACTTTTTTGTCTTGCATGAATCGCATCTTCAACAAACAACTGTGTAAGTAGTTGTTGGTATTCTTTGTTGGTATCCTTATATACAACAAAACTTGGGAAGAACACCTGAAACACTTAAATGAAGTCCTAGGGATCATGAAGGCCCAATCCTTGTTCACCAAGCAATCCAAGTGTGAATTTGGAATGACAAAAATATCACACCTAGGGAACATTGTCAATAAATATGGAGTGTAGGTCCACGAAGAGAAGATTCAAGCTATCCTTGATTGGCCTCCACCAAAATCACTCTTTGAGTTGTGAGATTTCTTAGGACTGTGCAGTTACTACCGGAGGTTTGTAAACGGTTTCTCTCAACTCAACACACCATTAATAGATTCGACTAAGAAATTCTCCTAGTGGAATGAAAGAGTGCAATACACTTCTGATAAGTTTAAAGAAGTAACGAGCACTTGTCCGATTCTCGCCTTACCAATTTCACACAACCATTCATTCTAGAGTGTAATGCATCTAGAGAGGGAATTGGCGCGGTATTAATGCAAGATAGACACCCTATAGCCTATGAGAGTCGAAAGCTTACACAAATGGAGCATCTATATCCCATTTATGACAAAGAGGTGTTAACCATTGTGCATGCACTAACAAAATTTTGGCAGTATCTAGTAGGTGCCAAGTTTGTCATTTGTACTGATCATAATAGTTTGAGATATTTTCTAGAGCAATAAGATCTAAACGAAAATCAAACAAAAATGGGTAAGATTCAGGCTTTTGGTTTCGACATTGAATATGTGAAGGGGAAGAACAATGTGGTTGCAGATGCACTATCAAGAAAACATGCCATCTGTTTACTATCTCAGATCTCAGCTCACTGGAAAGGATACTTATTGGCAGAATATTCCAAAAACACATTTGCATGTAAGTTAATGGATGACGACACTCAAGATGACTAATACAAGGTGGTGGATGACATCATTTACTATACAGATCGGATAAACTTGGTGCTTGAATCCAAAATGAAGCAAAAAATCCTGAAGAAAATACATGACTCATCTTTGGCGAGACACCCAAGGTTTCTCAAAACCTATAGACAACTCAAGGAGAGGCTTTCATGGGAGGGACTTAAAGGAGATGTATTGTAGTATGTACGGGAATGTGCAGTCTATCAACAAAACAAATCCAAACACACTATACCTTTCAGGTTACTGTAGCATTTGCTTATACCAAAACCAAAGTGGAAAAGTACCTCTACGGAGTTCATCACTGAACTTCCTAAAGTAAATGGAAAGGATTGTATCTTTGTGGTGGTGGATAGATTGACGAAGTATGCACACTTTTTCGCCATCCCCTTAGACTTTTAGGCCTCGCAGGTAGTAGACTTATTTTTTAAGGAAGTTTTCCGTTTGCACAAGTTAGCTCGAAATATTGTTAGTGACAGGGATGGTCGATTTATCAATGTTTTCTAGACAGAATTGTTTTGGTTAGAAGGTTCAGAATTTTCACTAAATACTAGCTACCACCCTCATATAGGCGAACAAACAAAGATTGTGAACAAGTGGTTAGAAGGCTACCTCTGGAACTACCTTTCGACACAACAATGAGGGCATGGGTCAAATGGATGCATTTGGGGGAATACTATTACAATACCACTTATCACATGTCCATTTGGATGACACCCTTCAAAGCACTATATGGGTATGAACCCCTTTCATTTATCGACATGGTGTTGGGTGACAGTTGTGCACCAAGGGTGAGGGACTGACTTCAAGACGGACAAGACATCCTAAGATTCTTGAAGGAGAACTTACAATAGGCGCAATATTAACAAAAGATGTATGCTAACAGACATTGGATCAAGAGAAGTTTCGAAGTGGGAGACTTGGTCTATCTCAAACTCCAGTCGTATAGGCAATCCTCATTGAAGGAAAAAGGGAAAGAAAAATTAAAGTCACGTTATTATGGTCCTTATTGTGTAGTTCACCACATTGGTGAAGTTGCCTATGAATTGGAACTTCTAGAAGGGAGTCACATCCATAACATCTTCCATGTCTCTTGCCTGAAGAAAGTCGTGGGGTAGAACATCGCAGTAACTACAGATCTTCCACTTCTCAATGAATAAGGGAAGCTTGCATTGGAACCAACTGAGATCATCGATGCACGTGAGAAGACTATGGAACCATACTCTGAGGGAATACTTGGTATGCTGGAAACACTTGCCATTGGACGACATGACTTGGGAAGGTGAACGCATTCTACAGCATCCAGCATTACATTTGCTAGAGGACAAGCAAATTTTGGGACAAAAGGATTGTAATGTCCCTGTCATAAAATAATTAATGAAACAAACCTTTGTTCATGGGCTGATTGATTTAGTATATCTCTGACCCATTTTTATTTTATTGTTTTCGTAGGTTTGGTTGTCGGCTATATTTGTAAACCCTCAAGAAGTTCTTCCAAAGGATATTTCAGCACGACATGTAGGTAGTAGTTAGTAGGTGATTTGGACTATTTTTTTTGTACTGTGAATTCTTGTTGGAGTTTAGTATTGTTCACCATTTCGGAAGTGAAAGATCTTCCCTACTTGGCTAATTTGGTTTTGGTGGGATTCAACCCTCACCCTACTCCGTCTATGTATTACTTGCTCGGATCTAGCAATTTCATGCACCATCTTTGTTTGCAAATTCATATATCTATATATCTGTAATTTGAATTTCAATATCTATACTGGCATTAATTGGCATTTTTTGGCAAATATATATACCCTTTGTTCTAACTTCTGGTATCTCAAAGTGCAGCTCAACCCATCACCCCGACGACCCTCCATACCTTTCCACACAACTCGCAGATTCATTGTACGGTTGCTTGTTCCACCATACGACAATCCCATCTGCTCACTGTACGACCTTCCCTCTACACCGTACGATCCCCAACATCCCCTACAACCATTGTATACTTCAACCCTCACCGTATGATCCCCAACATCCCCTACAACCACTGTACATAGCAACCCTCACCGTACAGCTCCTCTTTCCTTATTGTATGACCTCTATCCCACAATCGTACTGCCAGTTAACCACAACTATACGACCAGTCTAGTGGCAACTGTACAATGTGAGGGTGGCAATCGTACGATTAGACCGTTGCTCCATTACAACTATATGTTCCTTTCTATCCTGTATTGTTGGCTTGCACAATACTGTACGACTTCCCTAATTGTGTACAAAACACCATCGTACGACCAACTTATCTTCCTGGAGGTGATGTTGGGAACAAAACATTACATACCTTGTTTTAAAGTATTGATTCTCCTTTAACCAAGCCACTCCCCCTGAGGTCAGTAAAAGCTCCATAAGCCACTAGATACAGGATACGAGTGAATGTGGCTCTATTGCATGATATTGTTGCTAAAAGTACTTGAGGCAAAGGGCCCCTTACCTTGAGAAATAGAAAGGAGAGTGCCAATTCCCATTGTGAAAAAATATATATTTATTTAGTTGAGAAATGTACTCTATAATATACCTATTCTACCATTGGACAATTCTTGATTCCTAAGGAACTATCACCCCCCAAAATTTTCTATTCTTTCCTAAAGAATCAAAGATCAAACAAAAATCTGCAAAACATGGTCCACCATTAAACAAGTATAAAAGATGACAGTTGTTACTAACATATCCATGACTAGGAAACAACCTTCACTACAGTTAGCATAATTTCGTAACTGGATTTCAACCGGAGGTACTGTGGCACTTTTTGGTCTTGTTGCCCATTAAGCTAACTGATGAGCTCAAGGTTATATGACAGCTGCTAAAACTTAGATTGGATTAGTTGTTGAAAGGACATTTGGAAACTCTTTAATACAGACGAGTTTTAATTTCTCGAGTACAATACCAATTGAGTTTTTGTAAATGCAGTAAAGATGATATGAAACATACCCAAGTATCTTTAAGCCACCATGTTGCTTTACTCTCCCTATGAAATATGCATATTTCCATAAGAATACAAACTCAAGTACTGATTCCCTTGTTAATACCCACTCTTACAATTTTGCAATGCAATTTTTTTAATTATTATTTGTTTTTTCAATAATTTTGCTCTTCATTTTTTTTCTTTAAAAGGATAGTTAGATCAACATCCAAACGTGAGATCATCACTGAAGATAATAAACTTAAATATGGGCATTGCAATGTATTATCATGTTTATGAAAATATAATCAATTAAGTAAATTTTTTTTGTTTCTTCAGTATTGAGATCTTGGCCATTTTTAAGTGTGGAGAAAGTCGAAGAATAAAACCAAAAAAGAAGAGATCTGCAGGAAAGACAAGAAGGAGAAAATGATGCTTTTACACTTCTTTTTTCAGATTTTAGATTTTTAAGGGAAAGCTAGTTGATCCTTATCCTCAATTATGTCATCTTCAAGTAATCTATGAAAGTTTTCTAAGTTGTATACATACACTAGTTCATAGACCTGTCTATAAACGATTGAAAATTTTACTATATTAAATTTATTCATGTTTGGAATCTTTTATATTTGGATGAGACTCCGGACCACAGAGAAATACTGAGATTCTCAAGCAAATGTTCTTCATTTTTTTACAGTTTGTCTAGTGTAGTCATTTTGCAGTATGTCATGTTTTGAGGAAAAATAAATTGTTTCAGGGAATATGAAATTGTATATAATAATTAAATTCTCTCTAATGGCTAAGATTCTTTTTAAACCGGACTTTATTATCATCTAAATCTGTAAAACTTTATATGCAATCTTTATTGTCATACTTTAATATAACAAATGCTCGATTTGCAAAATTTACTTTTCCTCAATGTTTGAATTGATGCCCTAGATTTAAATTTTACAAGAAATCGTGAACAATAGTGCAATATTACAAACATATTCTGTATTTTATTTAAATTTTTATTATATTCAACTTTTCAAGCATAAGAGTTATATAGCAATCTATTGGAGTTTTCTTTTTTTAACAAACTAGAATTCACAATCAATTTGAAATGCACTTAAGAAAAGGACTTCTCATGTTTACAAAATTATATATAAATGTTAATCTACCCTTTTTAGTAATTAAGGAATTGATTGGATTCCTCTCTAATGAAACGTACTTAGATACAACTTTCCAAACTAAAGATTCTACATTGTCACCCTATAACAATTCTTGAAAAACTAAAAAATAAACTAGACATTAACATTTCAAACAATTTCAAGAAAACCGTTGAGGCTTTTTTGGATCAAATTCAAACGGGGCTCAATAAGCAAGGCCTAGAGAGTATGGTCAGTGCTAGGCAAAAAGCAACAATTTTGACCTTTCAAGTTCAAAGGGTGTACAAAGTTTGTTACAAGCCTTTATTGTAAATCTTGCATAATTATTATAGTGGAACCACAAAAGTTTTCTCTTTGTTCACCATCCAAGAAGTGGTTAATATTTTATTGGAGATGAGGCAACCCTTCTCACTCTATTTAGAAGTTGTATCTCCAAATCTCGTTGAAATCTAACCCTCTTTAACATCACCCTCTTGCTACATTCCTTGATCATTAATCATGTTTGGAATTAAATGTTGTACCAACCTTTCATAGGGATGATTATCTTGGTCAATATTCTAGGCTAGAGAAGAGTGAATGATTCATAAAGAAGTTTGCATGCTTCTTTCATATGCAACCAACATTCATATACATCTTAGTACATCAAAAAATACGAGGATAGACATAATCCTAGTCAAAATTTCATTTGGAGATTTGTGCCTTATTTGATTTCATCTAAAACATCTTAAGAGTAGGCCTTCGGAGTTCACAAATTAAAGCTAATAAACATGCATAATGGGGCTCATATATAGAGTAGAGTTGGTTTGGGCCTTGGGTTTGCCCTCTAGTGGTCTCAATTTCAACTCCAAAGCCCAAATTTACCCAAAATGCACTTGGCTTCTATGTGGCTTAGTAGATTCTTATGGGATTAGTCTTGCCTCAATTTGCCTCTTTCCGACCACTACATGGCAATAATGACCAAATTAAGACAAGTTGGGTGTTGATTTGGGTAACAAGAATACCTCTAGTGCAAATAGAACATAACATGCTTATTGAATTTAATGAGACAATAAGAATTGGAAATATCAATCAAAATGCTCGCCCTCATAAAATTGTTATGTAAGTTGTTATTTTCCAAGTCAAATTCTACAAAATCTCAAATGGTTCATGTGCAAGGGGGAAATGGATTCACAAACCTAACAAATCAAGACACCTCCTAATGTAGGCCCAATTAACACAAGAGAGTGTCAATTTGTGACATAATGCAAAAAGGGTGAATTGTTTACAATTACTTCTCCCTCACCTCCACCAAGAGAGGGTTTTTGTCAAAGTAGATATAGAGCTAAATGTAAAGAAATAGAAATGTGCAGTGAAATAAAGAAGGAAAGAAAACCCACCTTGCAAAATACAAACATGTAAACGAGTTGTCAAATGATCTCTGAAATTGTCGATTTTTGCAATCTACACTTGAAAATGCAAGATGTACAAAACTTAGAAATTGTTTGGTTGCCTAGTGGGGTTGACTTTTGTCAAAAGGGTCATTTTTTTTTAGTGGGGTTAACTTGGTAGGGATACAATGCGTCCCTTGTCAATGATGTCCAAATGCAAAACAATTTCTGAATATCTAAAGTACTGTGAAAGGGGTATCTGAATCTATAACTTGTTTTTCTTTCTTAGATCTGCAATTTGCAATAAAAATAGATTTGTTTTGTTGATGGGGGGTTTTCCTTGGTCAAACCCCAATTTAATAATTAACTTTGAAATTAGATTAATTGAAATACAGTAAATGTAAAGTAAATGCATGAATTGCCTTACAATAGTAGGATTTCTCAAATCAAATATAATGAGCTCACTTTACCAATTGAATCAGATCAAGAGGAATGTGAATGTAGAAGAAGGATGAATGCAAGTAGAAACCCTCTCTTGATGACAAGCTCCACTATCATCAAATGAAGGAAGCTAGATCTTGAAAGGTTGTAGCATGATCATGGAAGAGATGATGAAGCCCCAAAATTATCTCCTAAAGCTCTTTTTAAGCAGCTTGAATGCAAGTGATCTTTTTCTCCAATGGCTTGCAAAAGAATCTCCTTATATGGACTTGAAGATAGATTGGATGCTTGAACACTTGAATGCTTGAACACTTGGCTGCTTGAGTGATAGGGTACGGTAAATGATATTGTGAATGTGTGATTCAAAATGAGGCAAATGAAGCAGTTTATAAAGGGCTCAAAATAAGCTTTCTCGTTGTTGGTAAACAAATTTGTCACTACGAGTGCTTTTGTAAAACTAACCATGTTTTCCCTAAGGTAAGTGACAAATGTTCCAACAGTTGGAGAGATCACAATTGATCACTATTAGATTACACTCTTCCTCTGTGTTTGAGAGGGGCAACTCCCTTGTATGATAAGTGTGTTTGTGATTTTATGTACTTTTCATTTGAAAGCATGAAAGGATGAAACATGAAACTAAATATGATGAATGAGAGAAACCCAAAAGATACACATACAAACACCTGATTGAATACCCAAAAGAGCAATTTGCAAGGAGTTTTGAGCATGAAGTGTAACAATGCCAAAGAACGAATAGTAGACCCCAAATACAAAAAGGTAAATGATCCCAACACATTCACATCAAGTTACCAACAGATGAATGTTTTTCTTTGCATCAATCACATAATCCATATAAATGCATAAAATAATCACTAATTTAACATATTATAAATCAATGAACATAACTCAAAAGAACATTTCAGACATAAGAAAGAATGCCTTCTTCATTATCTTCTTGAGAGTATACAAACTCAAAAGGCATTACACATGACATGAAATTTAAATTTATTAAAGGTTCTTCTCTATTTCAGCAGAGTTCCCCTTTTCAAAAATTCTCCCACCTTTTTTTACAAAGCAAATAATCCCTTTTATAGACTTGAGGTTAAAAAACTACCCCCAATCACGTGTAATTGGTGAGGTTAATTAACCTTGCAAAAATTAACCAAATATGGCCCGAAACTTGGACCTTTACACCTTTTGAGAAGAAGATTGAATAATCAATCCTTATCAATCTCCTCTTGATCTTTGAATCATTTATTCAAATTATATCACTTTATTAATGAACTTATATCCCTCATTCTATGAAGAGTTGAAGAACACATATCCATCTTACCATGAAGAGATCAAGAGTATAAGGCATATATGTGTCCATTGAATACTGACTTACTTTATGTTCACTATCATTCCAATTGTGCTTAAATTTGTCGAATGCGCTTTGCTTCTATGATGACAGGTATTGAAAGGTTGGCCCCTGCATAGACACACGTACCAATATCACTGAACTCTACATTTGTCATGCAATCATCACATACTATGTGAGAGCATCTCATAGGCATTCCATCGAAATGATCAGGTCCTCATTCTATGTTTTAATTCATCTCATTACATGCCCTCTATTATCATATTCCTGCAAATTGTTCATGTGCCTCCATGTTCTAGTTCAGGCCACTCGACTTCTATCTTGGCTAGATTAAAATTCTCATTCTCAATATGGAGGCAATCTTGAATGAGAGTTCCTATTTCATGACTTGTTTGGAAGGGATTCTAACTTAGCTTGTTTTGTTGCTTTTATTGCTTCTAATGTTTTTTGCAATTCCTGGTTGGTTTGTTTAAGCTCCTATGCACAGGCAGTAGGTTGTATTTCATTTCTTGACATGATAATCGAGTCTTTAAATATGGGATGCAGGTCTTGTCGATATGGGTAAGACATATAAATTCTACATATCTCATTTGATCCCAACATTTCATCTTTTCTCAAAAATTTCATTTCCTTGAATCACACAGCTGTCGTTTCTCACAAAATGATACTTTGGGAATATCATCAAACACTTCAATTGTAGCATTTCTAATTTTGACCACCATTCTAGAGCTCCCATTGATCAATTTTGGTGAATGTCTATAATCTCCTGCAATTTGGTATGTGTACAGGGAATAACTAACTTTTATTGAGGTTAATTAACCTCTGAATCCTTAATCTTCATTAATTGGACAAAGAGGTTAATAATCATCTCTGAGTGATTTGAGCTTCAATATTGACCTTCATGGTTTTTTTGGAGGTTAAGGTTTCACATATTGAATCTCGTTTCTTATCATCTTAAAGTTTAAAGGTTAATGTTTCGATCAAGGCTTTTTTTAACCTGACATAACTTTTGACTTGGGAGTCCAATCCTAAAAATTTGAAGTGCTGGATGGAGTTGGGAAGAAGCTAGGGGATTTGGAATATGAGACTACCAAAAATTGGATAAGCCTCTAACCAATATAGATCTTGAATTCAGATGTTCCTTTGCATATTTTGATTGAAATATTTGAAATTTGGGTATGGTATATTCCAAGGCAACACTCCTGCATGTTGACTGAACTTCAAATTTTGCACTTTGGATTAACTCAAACTTGGGACTTGAGAAGTAGACCCAAAATAGGTCCCCAACAAGGATGTGTTACATTTTTTATTGAACAAGGACACTTGATGCCCTTGCTCACCTAGGTCTAAAATACTTTGGATTCTCTTGAGTTTGAAAATTGAAAAAACTACCAAACTTTTGTAGCATTTGAAAAAAAGATTCTATACTTGATATTCTTTGATATTTTACATGTGCATATTTTCATATACATACACAATAAATAGGAGGACAAAATATTTAAGGATATTCCTTTTTTCCAATGATTATGACTAAAAAGTCTCAATATTAGGTTATCTTGGTCATTTTGTAGCAAACAAGAAGATACCATGAATTTGACATGATTCTATATCAGTTGTCTTGCTCGAGAGTATGGATAGAGAACTTGAGGGTTCATGGTACCATTACAGAAGGGCGAAGGGTAAGCCATTTGTTATTATTTTTATATTTAAATGCATATAATGATAATCATATATCTATTCAGAAAGTTGGTTTTGAATGATACATTAATATGGTATTTTTGTTTTGAATCTTATGAAGTAATTGAAGAGAAAACTTGCATTCATGAGAATGTAACCATTAGAGGTGGATAATATAAAGGCTAATTTTAGCATTTTCCCATATAAACTTGAGTTTTTTAAATATTTGAAAATGATAGTTCTAGAAAAATAGTCATTTCATAATGACTTAGTAATTCTTTTATATTTGAATACATTTAATGAAGATAATTTGACTCTTTAGAGAATGTTGTCTTGAGAAAGTATTTATGCTATGTAATTAAGAGAAGTTTACCAAGTAATAGAAGTGACAAGATTGTGTTTTCTTTCCATCCTCATGTTCTATATTATGGAAAATACCTATAATTTGAATTAAAGGATTAAGAATGTCATTATTTGATGTAAAATCATGTATTACTATTTTATTTTGTATTGTCCTTTATCAGTTAGACTCATATGATAAATGTTCTATTTGAATGATTGAGAGTTCCTCTCTGCAGTAAGAGAACGAGGTTATACTACTAGCTTATTTTTGTTTCAAAATCCTATTAAGAACTAATGATTACGTAAGAAAAGTTATTCAAAAAAATATATAATTCCTTATTATTTTGATTATGTAAAAACATGTTTTGAAAGGACCTGAAACCTTGTACAAAGGGACAAGAAAGATATAACAATGAAGGATCTTAATACAATTGTGGAACACCACCTGACAAACTAGAGGGACACACCAAAGTTCCCAACAAGAGGGCTAACAGCCCAAAAAGACACAAACCATCAAGCTTTACATTTTGGTCAGTTCTTTTGAGAACGTAAAGACATATCAAATGAAGGTTTGGAGGATTTAAATTTTTTTCCTTTAACTAATGTCCATCCATCCTCCACCTTCCTGACAACCTTCTGCCAATCCCTAGGGAAAACCACTGGAAAAGGGGTAGCCCCACTACTAACCCACAAAACCCTCACAATAGGAGATAAAACAATTGAATCAGCACCAACAACAGTGTTATGGACATAGTCAGCAGCAGAAGAAGGGACAACATTCTGAGTCAAAGCCGCCATAGGGACAACATTCGAATCATCAAAGATAACAACAGAAGAAGGGACAACAACAACATTTTGAGTCAAACCCACCATAGGGACAACATTTGAATCATCAGAGATACCAATAGAATCCTCAGCCAAAGAAGGATCATTCTAAGAAGAGCTATCCATCCCATCTATATTTGTAGATACTTTCTGAACCATATAATGATCATCCGAAAACCCCAATCACCAAGAATTTGATTTCTTCGATCTAACCTTGTCAGATGAGCACAACAAGATGGTAAGTCTTATGACATTTCCTACATCTAAAGGGAATACCCTCATAATCAAGAAGTTGAATCCAAGAACCATTTGGAGAAGCCCACTTTATCTTTTCTTGGAGCCCCTTGGAGAAATCAATCTCCACAAGAATGTGAGGATATGTCATCCTATGCACATTGGAAGACTCTGAATCGACCAACAATAAGTCCCCAAGGGCCTCCCCCATAGCCTCCAAGACTAAATCTAGCTAAAAGTGAAGGGGAAGTTTGGGAAGCCTTACCCAAAGAGGAATCTTATTAAAGGATTCAGTAGTTGAATCAAAATCCTAATACCAAGGTTTGGCCATCAAGGGGAACCTCTCCTCTCAAGAGAAACCACGACAGAAGATGGAATTTATATCCTCAACATTTGCAAATTTCACAATAAAAAAACCCATTGCTATAGGGTAAATCTGAACTAAATCCGAAATGATTGGTTCCCAATATTTGGAAATCCAAGCATGAAAATCCGAAAGAGGGCCAAAACCCCTAAAACAAAAAATAGCAACAATAGAAGAGTAATCCTCCACATATTTGAAAATCTCATCAACAATTTCTAAATCTAGATGAAGCACAATCGAGTTACTTACAGAAAAAAGCACAACTGAATGGAACCCCCTCTTCACAATAGGACCACCTCTACCTACCTCAAAAGCAGCCACATTCACATAAGAAATTGCAGATCTCCCCACAGCAACCTAAGACCCATGATAAGCATCAGGAGAATGGTGAGCATTTGCAACAGAAGTAGCTAGAGCAGTGGGAGTAGGAATTGCAACAACAATCCAAGCCATGATAGGATGAAGAGCTTCCACTATTCTTTATTGTTGTTATGAAGAGATTAGTATATTTCTTGAAATAGAACTATACGAAAAGGGTAGAAGCAAGAAGTTGGGTCCCAATTTCGCAGAAGTATTATAATTTTATTTACTATTTTTGCAGATTTTTTTAGTCAAAGGTGGTACCTAAATGTAAAATAGGGAGGTTCACTAAAACTTTAATAATTTTTTTATTTTTTATTTTTCTTAAACTAATTTATATGTCATCAATCTACATACAATTATTTTTTTTTAAAAAAAATTTAAAAAGTAAAAAGAATTTTTGAAAAAAGTAAAATTTTGATCAAGTTATGGTTTCTGTACATGAGAGGTTTTTAAATTGACCTTTTATAGTCAATTAAAAATTAAAAATTAAAAAAATATACAATAATTTTTTAATTAATATTCAATCTCTAAATGCCTCAAATTTTGATATCAATTGACAAGAAATTTCAAAAATAAGAAAAACACTTCCACTTTTTGCCCAAAAGTGAAACCCAACTTCTTGCATTTACCCAAAAAAGTGTTTTTGGAGGGTCTCAATAGAATTGTGTTCCTAATTAAAAGCTCAGGTCTATGTTTCGTTCGGCATGTGTGTGTGTGTGTGTGTGTGTGTGTGTGTGTGTGTTTAGATTTTTGACGAAAAGCTAGTTGATCCTTATCCTCAATTATGTCATCTTCAAGTATTCTATGAAATAAAATGTAAAAATTTTCTAAGTTGTATACATACACTAGTTCATAGACTTGTTTATCAATGATTGTAAATTTTACTATATTAAATTTATTCATGTTTGGTATCTTTTATATTTGGATGAGACTTCAGGCCACAGATAAATACTGAGATTCTCAAGCAAATCTTCTTCAATTTTTTCTAGTTTGTCTAGTGTAGTCATTTTGCAGTATGTCATGTTTTGAGGAAAAATAAATTGTTTTAGGGAATATTGAAATTGTATCTAATAATTAAAATTCTCTCTAATGGCTAAGATTCTTTTAAAATTAGACTTTACTATCATCTAAATATGTAAAACTTTATATGCAATCTTTATTGTCATACTTTAATCTAACAAATGCTCGATTTGCAAAATTTACTTTTCCTCAATGTTTGAATTGATGCCCTAGATTTAAATTTTACAAGAAATTGTGAACAATAGTGCAAGACTACAAACATATTCTGTATTTTATTTAAATTTTTATAATATTCAACTTTTCAAGCATAAAAGCTACATATCAATCTATTGGAGTTTTCTTGTTTTAACAAACTAGAATTCACAATCAATTTGAAATGCACTTAAGAAAGGACTTCTCATGTTTACAAAATTATACATAAATGATGATCTACCCTTTTTAGTAATTAAGGAATTGATTGGATTCCTCTCTCATGAAACATAGATACAACTTTCCAAACTAAAGATTCTCCATTGTCACCCTATAACAATTCTTGAAAAAATAAAAAATAAACTAGACATTAACATTCCAAACAATTCAAGAAAATCATTGAGGCTTTTTTGGATCAAATTCAAACAGGACTCAATAAGCAAGGCCTAGAGAGTATGGTCAATGCTAGGCAAAGAGCAACAATTTTGACCTTTCAAGTTCAAAGGGTGTACAAAGTTTGTTACAAGCCTTTATTTTAAATCTTGTATAATTATTACAGTGGAACTACAAAAGTTTTCTCTTTGTTCACCATCCAAGAAATGGTTAATATTTTATTGGAGATGAGGCAACCCTTCTCACTCTATGTAGAAGTTGTATCTTCAAATCTTGTTGAAATCTAACCCTCTTTAACATCACCCTCTTGCTACATTCCTTGATCATTAATAATGTTTGGAATTAAATATTGTACCAACCTTTCATAGGGATGATTATCTTGATCAATATTCTAGGCTAGAGAAGAGTGACTGATCCATAAAGAAGCTTGCATACTTCTTGCATATGCAATCAACGTTCATATACATCTTAGTACATTAAAAAATATGAGGAAAGACATAACCTAGTCAAAATTTCATTTGGAGATTTGTGCCTTGCTTGATTTCATCTAAAGCATCTTAAGAGTAGGCCTTTGGAGTTCACAAATTAAAGCTAATAAACATGCATAATGGGGCTCATATATAGAGTAGATTTGGTTTGGGCCTTGGGTTTTCTCTCTAGTGGTCTCAATTTTAACTCCAAAGCCCAAATTTACACAAAATGCACTTGGCTTCTAGGTGGCTTAGTAGATTCTTATGGGATTAGTCTTGCCCCAACTCGCCTCTTTCTGACCACTACATGGCAATAATACCAAATTAAAATAACTTGGGTGTTGATTTGAGTAACAAGAATACCCCTAGTGCAAATAAAACATAACATGCTTATTGAATTTAATGAGACAATAAAAGAATTGGAAATATCAATCAAAATGCTCACCCTCATAAAATTGTTATGTAAGTTGTTATTTTCCAAGTCAAATTCTACAAAATCTCAAATGGTTCATGTGCAAAGGGGAAATGGATCCACAACCCTAACAAATCAAGACACCTCCTAATGTAGGCACGATTAACACAAGAGAGAGTGTCATTTTGTAACGTAATGCAAAAAGGTGAATTATTTATGATTACTTCTCCTTGACCTCCACCAAGGGAGGGTTTTTGTCAAAGTATATATAGAGCTAAATGTAAAGAAATAGAAATGTGCAGTGAAATAAAGAAGGAAAGAAAACCCACCTTGCGGAATACAAACATGTAAACGGGTTGTCAAACAATCTATGAAATTGTTGATTGTTGCAATCTAGACTTGAAAATGCAAGATGTACAAAACTGAAAGAATGCTTGGTTACCTAGTGAGATTGACTTTTGTCAGAAGGGCCAATTTTTTTTGTAGTGGGGTTGACTTGGTAGGGATGCAATGCATCCCTTTTCAATGATGTCCAAATGCAAAACAATTTCTAATCTCTGAAGTACAGCAAAAGGGGTATCTGAATCTATAACTTGTTTTCTTTTCGAGATCTGCATTTTGCAATAAAAATGGATTTGTTTTGTTGATGAGGGGGTTTTCCTTGGTCAAACTCCAATTTAATAATTAACCTTCAAATTAGAATAATTGAAATATAGTAAATGTAAAGTAAATGCATAAATTACCTTACAATAGTAGGATTTCTCAAATCAAATATAATGAGCTCACTTTACCCATTGAATTAGATCAAGAGGAATGTGAATGTAGAAGAAGGATGAATGCAAGTAGAAACCCTCTCTTGATGACAAGCTCCACTATCATCAACAAAAGAAGCTAGATCTTGAAAAGTTGTAGCATGATCATGAAAGAGATGATGAAGCCCCAAAATAATCTCCTAAAGCTCTTTTTAAGCACCTTGAATGCAAGTGAAATATTCTCCAATGGCCTGCAAAAGAATCTCCTTGAATGTGTACATTAAATAATATTGTGAATGTGTGATTCAAAATGAGGCAAATGAAGGGGTTTATAAAGGGCTCAAAATAAAATTTCTTGTCGTTGGTAAACAAATTTGTCACAACTAGTGCTTTTGTAAAACTAACCCTGTTTGATCACCATTAGATTACACTCTTCCTTTGTGTTTGAGAGGGACAAATTTGTCGTATGATGAGCGTGTTTGTGATTTTATGTACTTTTCATTTGAAAGCATTAAAGGATCAAACATGAAACTAAATATGATGAATGTGAGAAACCCAAAAGATATACATACAAACACCTAATTGGATTCCCAAAAGACCGATTTGCAAGGAGTTTTGAGCATGAAGTGTAACAATGCCAAAGAATGGATAGTAGACCCTAACATACAAAAAGATAAACTATCCCAAAACATTCACATCAAGTTACCAAAAGATGCATGTTTTTATTTGCATCGATCACATAATCCACATAAATGCATAAAATAATCACTAATTTAACATATGATAAATCAATGATCATAACTCAAAAGAACATTTCAAACATATGAAAAAATGCCTTCTTCATTATCTTTTTGAGAGTATACAAACTCAAAAGGCATTAGACATAATATGAAATTGAAATTTATTAAAGGTTCCTCTCTATTTCAGCAGAGTTTCCCCTTTCCAAAAATTTTGCCACCCTGTTTTACAAAGAAAAATAATCCCTTTTATAGACTTGAGGTTAAGAAACTACCCCCAATCACGTGTTATTGGTGAGGTTAATTAACCTTGTAAAAATTAACCAAATATGGCCTGAAACTTGGACCTTTACACCTTTTGAGAGGAAGATTGAATAATCAATCCTTATCGATCTCCTCTTGATCATTAAATCATTTATTCAAATTATATCACTTTATTGATGAACATAAATTCATCTTTCTATAAAGAGTTCAAGAACACATATCCATCTTACCATGAAGAGATCAAGAGTATAAGGCATGTATGTGTCCACTAAATACTGACTTACTTTATGTTCACTATCATTGCAATTATGCTTATATCTGTCAAATGTGCTTTGCTTCTATGATGACATTTATTGAAAGGTTGGCCCCTGCATAGACACATGTAACAATATCATTGAACTCTGCATTTGTCATGCAATCATCACATACTATGTGAGAGTATCTCATAGGCATTCCATCGAAACGATCAGGTACCTGCTCTATGTTTTTATTCATCTCATTACATGCCCTCTATTATCATATTCTCTAAACTATTCATATGCCTCCATGTTCTAGTTCAAGCCACTTGACTTCTATCTTGGCTAGATTAAAATCTACATTCTCAATATTGAGGCAATCTTGAATGAGAGTTCCTATTTCATGACTTGTTTGGAAGGGATTCTGACTTAGCTTGTTTTGTTGCTTCTATAGCTTTTCATGATTTTTGCAATTCCTGGTTGGTTTGTTTAAGCTCCTATGCACAGGATATAGGTTGTATTTCATTTCTTGATATGATAATCGAGTCTTTAAACCTTGGATGCAGGTCTTCTAGAGATAGGTAAGACATATAAATTTTGCATATCACATTTGATCCAAACGTTTCATCTTTTCTCAAAAATTTCATTTCAACGTGCCTCCATGTTCTAGTTCAAATAACGGGTGCCCATTTCTTACAACATGGAGTGGGAATTTTTTCTCCTACCTCAAATTGTGGTTTGGGATAGGCTTGGTGAGATCAAGCCTATGCCTTAACCTCTCAAGATTTGGCTAAGGCATTGAACTGACAAATTCACACCTTGCCATTATTTTTAGAGGGTCTTTCCGATCAAAAAAATTTACAAAACAAAAGACCATTAGAGTTCTCACTGTCCTAATTTTAGAAATATAAATTTTATAGTGTTATAATTTTATTTACTATTTTTGCAATTTTTTTAATCAAAGATGGTACCTAAATGTAAAATAGTGAGGTTCATTAAAACTTTAATAACTTTTTTATTTTTTATTTTTCTTAAATTAATTTATATGTCATCAATCTACATACAATTATTTTAGAATTTTTTTTTTTTTAAAGAATTTTTGAAAAAAGTAAATTTTTTATCAAATTATGGTGTTTGTGCATGAGAGGTTTTAAAATTGACCTTATAGTCAATTAAAAATTAATAATAATAAAATATTCAATAAAAAATTAAGGAAAGATATTACCATTAATCTTTGGTGTGTTAGGTGACTTCTTTTAAAATGATTTGCAAAAATTCATTTATTTGTGTCAAATTATGGTGTTCCTACACGAGTGTGATATGGTCCTGAGACAAACATTTTGAAAAAGTGGTTTTTAAAGATCTATCATATGGGTACACAAATAAACTACATATTCAAAAAGTAGATTCCAAACACTACAATTTTTATTTCTAAAGTTTTTTTATATTCAATCTCTAAATGCCTCATTTTTTACATCAATTGACAAGAAATTTCAAAAATAAGAAAAACACTTCCACTTTTATTCCTAAAAGTGAGACTCAAATTCTTGCACTTACCCAAAAAAGTGTTTTTGGAGGGTCTCAATAGAATTGTGTTTCTAATCAAGACATGAGACCTATGTTTCATTTGGCAATTGTGTGTGTGTGTGTGTGTGTGTGTGTGTGTGTGTGTGTGTGTGTGTGTGTGTGTGTGTGTGTGTGTGTGTGAGAGAGAGAGAGAGAGAGAGAGAGAGTCATGATCAGCCAACAACTTGCTAACAACTTGAGACCTTCCTTTTCGTACAAGCTTGATATATCCAAGCATGGAATCATAATCTTATAAGTACTCATCACTCTTCCTTTATGTACATTTTCCCTACAAAGTTTATAGATCTATAAATGTGGAAGCAATTCAATGGATCAAATGTATATATCATAACAAGAACATGAAACACATTATACCCTATGATTTATCAAAATTATTGCATTTCGTCTGTGTTTATTTAAAGTGAATGGGAAAAGATAATTTGTGAACTGTGAACTACAATCCACAACTACATTTAAAGAAAAGTAACAATATTTTATTATGTGTCTTCATAAAGTGAAAGCTAACCTTTATTTCTACTATATACTAGTCATCAATCTAAACACAAAAATAGATATGACCTTAATGAATTGGCCTAATTTCTAGTAGTAACAATAGCATAGCCTGTATTCCTCCTCTCTAAGGAGAAATTATTTAGAATGGCATTATTAGCTACAAATGATTGATGACTTTGAAAAAATAAAAATTAATTACTTCATGATTTTGTCTATTAATATGACTATTTCAGTTAAACTTTTGACCTATTATTCGAATTAAATTTTATTTTTCTTTTTAAATTTATTATATTTATAGATATTATTTATTTTAAAATATGTATTATATTAGTAATCTTATATATAACATAATAGATTATGATTAAATAGCAACATTTTTTTTTGGCAAAAGTGGACAGGCCACTAGATATATATATATAATTGGTTCAAGAGCTCAACTGGGAAAGGAACAGAAAGAAAACCCAGCATCATCGCAATATTTACAATTGACTAGCAACAATATTTACAATCTTGCTATATCAATGAACAATACTAACACCATCAAAAATTGAAGCTTGTCAAATTTTACAATGTCATCGCACATCAGGCATGGAGGACAAGACTTGAATTCAATTAAAACAAGATTTTCAACAATTTGAAAATCATGCCTGAAATGTGGAAAATAATCTAAGAAGGCTGGAAGAAACCTCTAAGCTATCTTTCTTCCATATCCTCACTTGAAGTGCCAAAAGCAAGGGTGGGTGTCATGCTGGGATTTACAGAGAATCCCCATCCAAAATTTGGACATGATAAGGGAGCAACGTCCCAACCTAAGCTCAGACCTTCAGCAACAACATTTGGAGTACTTGCAGAAAAGCCAATAGAGGATTGTACACCCTAAACACTTGGTTTGGTAACATCTAAGTGGGGAAGCTAAGTAGACTCATTTGAGACATGATGGACAGATTCAGGAACATTAAAAGCTGAGAACGATCAGTCACCTGGTTCATGAACTGAATGTGTTGGAGTAGCCAAAGGTGTTTTCACTTGGGCAAATTTTGTTCATGCATCAAAGATTGGCATACCCAAAATGCAAATCACAACAAATGCAACTTTCTTTACCTCCTCTGTCAGCTGATAACCCAGAGCATGTGTTGTGAATTGCAAGGACTTGGTCAGAAGTCGAGGATTGTGTTTTTCAAATGTCTTATGCATCGCTTCAAAGGTCATCATAACCTCGTGGTTCTTCATTAGCATGGTTCTAGAAAATATTCCCCCAACCAAGGCATTACTAGACCACAAGTCATAATTCTGCATCGTGCATTTCAACTTATTTTCGACCCAGAATTCCAGCTGAACCACCTTGAGAGCGATAATTTCCAACCTTGACGTAGATTGGATGAGATCCATGGCATTAGAAAGGAAAATAGAAACCAAATTTGAAGGATATAGTACATTTCTTGCAGATGCCGAGAAAAGATCCTCCCCAATTATGGTTTGAATAACCTGACGAATGTTGTGAGAATGCACAATGAACATGATGTCCAAAGCTGCATCATCAAGAGGATGAGACAAGGCATCTTCATCTAATGTTGGATGAAGCTTAATTCTAAATTTTTTTGGCAGAATGTTGTGGTTGAATTGATGACAGGAGTTGCATTTTACGCATGATTCTTGAGGAAATGACATTGTGGAGGCAAGTTAAATGGCAAGCACAACAAACTGGAAAGATGGAGGCTTGAGTTGAGGTCCATTCTGCACATTTAAATAAATCCCTCAGCTTATGCACAAAGGAAGTGGAGTACCTGCACTCATGTTTGTAATAAAGAGGATGCCATTAAATCAGAGCCCATTTGCAATTTGAGAAAAGCAAAGTACATAACTGCTACCCCCAAAATTGAAGGATGAGCAAATTGTTTCGCTGTCATATGTGTTGAATTTAATCTTGCCATGTGCAAAGTACCACATGGCCAAATTGAGACGAGTTCATACTCCAGTGACGTCAGCCAACAAAATTTTTCTCAGTTAAGAAGATTTAACACATGGGAGCCTAATTTATAAAGGCATCAATAAATATTCAATACCCAATTTGGATAGTGCTTGATGACCATCGAGTGATGTCAGAGTGTTCACGATGACTTGCTTGGCACATATGACATTCTGGCTTATTCGGCATTGACTATGACTTGGCACATATTGATCACACGGCACAAGAGGCACGCTTGGCACCTGAAGTAGCTCAGTACCAATAAGGGTTCTAGCTTAGCACCAAAAGTAACTCCGCACCTATAAGGATTTTGGCTTAGCACATACATTGAACTCAGCATCTATAGGTTAGCCTATGTAGTATTCTAATTTGATCAGCACATATGACATAATACATGAAACTATCTGGCATACTTGGCACATATGCCATACTGGCTAGCTCGACATTAGCTCCATACTAATCACTTGGCAAGTGAAGCACACTTGGCACTTGAAGTAGCTCAGCACGGTACGTGAAGCTCACTCAGAGAACTCACTAACTTGCTTGACATCGACTATGACTCAACACATATTTATCACTCAGCACAAGAGGCATGCTTGGCACCTAAAGTGGCTCAGTACTAGTAAGGATTATGGCTTGGCACCAATAAGGATTCTAGCTTGACACACACATTGTACTCAACCTCTATAGGTTAGCTTGTGTAATCTTCTGGCTTGCTCAGCTCATGTAACATAACACATGAGGCTATCTGGCATACTCAGCACATATGGCATACTGGCTAGCTCAATGTTAGCTCCATATTGATCACTTAGCATGTGAAGCACACTCGACACCTGAAGCAACTCGACACCTATAAGAGTTCTAGCTCGGCACCTGAAATAACTCGGCACATACATTGTACATGACATCTATAGGTTAATTCATGTAGTATTCTGACTTTCTCGGCACGTGTCACAATTGTCATCCTAGATTGTTATGACTTAATACATAATAAATGTTCAAAACATGAAGCATGCTCGACACCTAAAGTCACTCAACACCAATAGGAAAAATAGCTCAGCACAAAAAATAAACTCTTCTTCTAAAGGTCAGCAACCGTTAGTTTTTGCAAATCTTTATGCCACTTCATGAATGTAGTAGGATTTAGTGTAAAAGTTGTAATCCCATTGCATCCTAAGTTGGAAAGATAATCCACCATTCTATTGCCCTCTCTATATGTGTGTGAAACTCTGATCTCCTAAAATTGATCAATAATATTCCAAATTTGTTGGAGCACATATTTAAGTTTCCAGGAAGATGATTGTCTCTTAATACAAGAAGAGATTATAACTTGAGAATCACCTTCAATCTACACTTGTTGGAAGTTCCCTTTCTTAGCAAGAATTAGCCCTGACAGCAATGACTGAGCCTCGGCCATATTGTTAGTTCCTATAGGAAGGGGGGCCGTTGTGATTGCCAGGACTTTACCAATACAATCTCTAATGCATGCTCCCAATCCTAATTGTCTTGGATTACCTCTGGATGCTCCATCAAAGTTGAGTTTGACAAAGCCAAGCGAAGGGGGTTGCCATTTGACTGTAGATCTATCTATATGAGTTTGCAACTTTGAAGAAATGCCAGTTCCAAATGGGATGAAAATTGATTTCCATTCCTGAATGATACTTCCATCCCAGGAAGTGATAACTGGATTAAATCTGCATCTATTGACACTTACATTAGTAACTTTTGAGATCAATTTTTCAATGATTTGGAGCACTTTCTCTAAAGATGATACTTCTTTTCTAAAAATCCTCTTATTTCTTTCCCACCAGATAGCCCAAATAACTAGAGCAAGTGTACACTTCCAGATACCTACAAAAAGGGCATTAGGATAAAGAATTGGCCAAGCTTGAAAAATGTCCTAGATATTGTTTTGTAGTGGGGTGTAAAAATTTAATTTGTTTAAAACAAACATCTAGCATTGGTATGCAAATTGACATCTTGCAAACAAATGGTCAATTGATTCATCTTCCTCACCACATAAAACACACTTGAAAGGAGAGACAATATTCATCCTAGCCAATTTATTACTTGTAAGAATTCTATGCTTGATTGCTAGCCACGCAAAGCACCCAGCCTTGGGTAATACTACTTTATTCTAGTAGAACATGAATGCTTGAGAAGATGGTTTTGCTGACTCAAGCTCCTGAAGAAGTTTGTAACCTTCCTTGATTGAATAGTTACCATTTCTGGCCAGAATCCACATTAGTCAATCCTCAGCTTTTGATACAAAAGTCTATCTTTCTGATAAGATAGATTGAAGTTGTTGTTTGTGCTGAGGATCTAAAGCGAGTTGATTTGGATCTTTCCATATTATTTGAGAAAATGCAAATTGCATCCATATAGTGAACAACAAGGTTTCTCCATTCTACTTATGTAACTGAGGCAATGTTTTGTATGTTTGACATTGTATTTAATGGAGGGTGGCCATTCCACGAGTCACGCTAGAAATTAATCTTATTCCCACAGTTTATTCCCATGAAATGTATTCAAGCACAATATCTTTGGATGCAATCATGAAGTCCCAAATGGTTGATACCTTAGGAGGATCCAACATATAAAATACTCTATGTGCTCATTGTTATCTAGATTTTTTGTTGCATAATTTGACACCAAACTAATTGTGATTTAGTATACATCTGCCAAACTATCTTACCACCAAACACTTTGTTCCTTATTGTCAAATCATGGATTCCCGCTCCACCTAGAGTGGGATGAAATGCCATATTTTGGAGAGAGATAAGTGGAAGTTTCTTTTCATTAGTCAAATTTCCTGACCATAGAAAGCCCTTAATAAGTTTTTGAATTTGTGAAACAATAGAAGACGGTGCTTGCATGACAGCCATGTAATAATTAGGTATTACAGAAAGGACTGACTTAATAAGCAATATTCTACCAAATAATGACAACCATCTAACTTTCCAAGAAGCAATTTTCCTCTTAATTCTTTGATATACACCATCCCAAAAAAATTTATTGATTGAACCCATAAGAAAGGACTCCCAAGATAAGTGGAAGGTAGAAAATCCTCAGTAAGCCCCAAAATATGCACAATCTTATCTGAGATAGTTCTGTTTGCATAAAATAAGAAGATTTTTTACTTTTGAGGATTAATTTTCTGCCCTAAAACTTCTGAATATAGCAAAATAATTTTCTTGATTTGTTTAGCCTTAGAGATTGATGAGGCACCAAACAGTAATGTGTCATCAAAAAATAAAGAATGTGTGACTGAGAGTTGTACCTTTAATTTTTTATCCTTTCCACTTACCATATAGATGATGGTGCTTGATATTCCTACAAAGGGCTTCAGCCATGATGATGAATAAAGCTGGTGAAAGAGGGTCACCCTATCGGAGACCTTGCATGGAGGAAAAAAAAACCAGATGCTGACCCATTGATAATAATTGAGAACCAAGCCCCCAAAATGCAAGCTTTAATCCACTTACACCATTTCTTATCAAAGCCCATTTTTTGAAGGACTTGAAAAAGGAAGTTCTAGCAAACTCTGTCATAAGCCTTTTGCATGTCTAACTTAATAACAAAATTAGAAGATTGATTATTCTTGATGGAGTGGAGAACTTCATGAGCTACCATTGCACCCTCCATTGTTTCTCTACCAGGAACAAAGCCACCTTGTTCAGGAGAGATTATGGATGGAAGAAGTTTTTGAAGTTGTAGATAAATGGCTTTAGTAATAATTTTATAAGTCAAGTTGCACAGTGAAATTGGGTGAAAGTTTACAAAATTTTTGGGCTCTATGGTTTTTGGAATAATTGCTATATTTGTAGAATTGAAATATTTTGACATAGATTTAAACTTTCTAGATTCCTCCATAGTTTCTAGAAGGTTCCACCCAATAAAATCCCAACAGCTCTGAAAGAAAAGTGTCGTGAAGCCATCTGGACCCGGGGCTTTGTCAGGAGCGAAGGAGAATACAACCTCTCAAATTTCTTGAATGGTAAAAGGGGCCAAGAGCTTGGAATTCTCTGTGGGGTAAATCATTGTAGGTATATGCTGGATGAAATCCTCAACTTGTGAAAGAAAAGGTGAAGGGAGTTCTGACAGTGCAAGAAGATTCTTAAAGAACTTGACACCTTCATCTCTGATCTAGTGAGGGTTGGTTAGAATATTACCTGTTTCGACATCCGAAGTTAAAAAAATTGATTTGGCTACCCTTTTTTGTTGGGTAGAAGCATGAAAAGATTTTGTGTTTCTATCTCCTTGTTGTAGCCATACTTCCCTAGACTTTTGTCTCCAGTAATCTTCCTCCCTCTTACACAATTCCTCCCATTCAATCTGTAACTCTTTTTGCTTAGCATACGTGTCACTATCCATCCCAAACTTGATAATGGAGTAATGGATCTCCTCCAATTGCAGGTTAACAATCTCTTTCTGTTTGAAGACATTTTTAAAAACTTGTATGTTCTAGATTTTGATCTGCTCCATGATATATTTCAATTTACTGGCAAATTTATGCATTCTAGATCCTAGAGCAAAGGGAGCACTAATCCACCATTATTTCAAAAGTGGGAGAAAATGTGGGTGATGCAACCACATACTGTCAAATTTAAATGATGACTTATGTTGATTTTGGTCGATAGTTGTAGCTTGATTAATGCCTATGGAGATTGGAAAGTGATCAGAATCTAGTGCAGACAAAATCTCTGATTGGAAGCAAAAATTAACTAATTTCTAGTCATGAGAAAGCAGAAATATATCCAATCTGACTGTAATTTGAGCGAAGCCAGATCTCTTGTTTGTCCATGTAAACTTGCCATTAGATGGTCAAATATCCATCAAATCATTATTCTCAAAAAATTGAGCAAAGCCATAAATGGTTTTAATGGGAGGGAAAATACCACCAACTTTCTCATTTTGATTCAAGATCGCATTAAAATCACCCTCAAGGATGACTTGATGGGAGTTTTGGGATTGAATCAACATTTCTATTTGATCCCATGTTTTCAACTTTTCTTGAGTGGAGGTAGGTCCATACACATTAAACAAAGTAAAAGAGATGTCAAAGTCAAGTACTTACAACATTTGCCAATTAGCTTCTTGTTGAATAAGATGACCCTGAATTGTTAATGGCTTCCAAAGAATGGCAAGGCCCTCGAAGCACCCATGCTGGGAGAATGCACTGAGGACCACCTTGGCCATTTGGCCAGGGACTTCTGAAATGTTTCTTGTGATAATTTTGTCTCTTGTAGCAACACAATGTCAGCTTTTGAGGATTCTAAAAACTTATGAACCCTACCTCTCTTGTCAGAGGCATTTATGCCTCTGACATTCCATGATACAATTCTCATTGCTAACAAGGAGAACAGGTTGTTCTCCTCGTCATTCTCTTGTTGACAACAAAGTTGTCATCTCGTGTGGTCTGGATACCTGAAGCGATCTCATTCTTGGTCTTAGAACCCTTGGGTTTCCTCTAGATTTGGGCATCTTAGAGGTCTGAGGGTGCAGAGAAGGAGACTGAACAATGGAGAAAGTGTGTTGAATATCAAAATCTGACAAGTTCACTTGGAGCCCAGATTCAGGTTGAACTTTAGAGACCTCAGACTCTTTCAAATTGTCCTCTTGAGACTGAAACTCCAGTTGATCAGCCACCTATGGAAAGTTAGAGTCCTCCATCAACATTGATATTTATGATTGTTATAATTTTATTTTACATTGTAATTGACTCAACAAGAAAAACTATAGATTATAGGTTTTTTTTTAATGAAATAAAATATGATTTATATTACAATTATTAAAAATTACAACAATTCAAAATCAATATATTTAATACTTATATTAAATATAGTAAAATTATAACTAAATTTATATTTAAAATTAAAACTATAATTAACTATATAATTAAAAAAATTAGTACGCTTGTTTTATGACACTTTGTCCTAGATTGTATACACAATGTGGAGAGTAAAAATTAGTTGCCAAACATAGCTTTAATCGATGACAACATGGGTGAAAGTCCTGATTGTCTATTAACATTGGAGGCAACTGGGATGTTTTCCCTAAGGGAAGTGAAAAATGTTCCAACAGTTGGAGAGATCACAATTGATCACTATTAGATTACACTCTTTCTTTGTGTTTGAGAGGGGCAATTCCCTCGTATGATGAGTGTGTTTGTGATTTTATGTACTTTTCATCTGAAAGCATGAAAGGATGAAACATGAAACTAAATGTGATGAGTGAGAGAAACCCAAAAGATATACATAGAAACACCTGATTGGATTCCCAAAAGAACAATTTGCAATGAGTTTTGAGCATGAAGTGTAACAATCCCAAAAAATGGATAGTAGACCCCAACATACAAAAAGATAAACTATCCCAAAACATTCACATCAAGTTACCAAAAGATGAATGTTTTTCTTTGCATCGATCACATAATCCACATAAATGCATAAAATAATCACTAATTTAACATATGATAAATCAATGATCATAACTCAAAAGAACATTTCAAACATATGAAAAAATGCCTTCTTCATTATCTTCTTGAGAGTATACAAACTCAAAAGGCATTACACATAATATGAAATTGAAATTTATTAAAGGTTCCTCTCTATTTCAGCAGAGTTTCCCCTTTCCGAAAATTCTCCCACCCTTTTTAACAAAGCAAAATAATCCCTTTTATAGACTTGAGGTTAAGAAACTACCCTTCTGTGGTTAATAACTACCCCCCGATCACGTGTTATTGGTGAGGTTAATTAACCTTGCAAAAATTAACCAAATATGGCTTGAAACTTGGACCTTTACACCTTTTGAGAAGAATATTGAATAATCAATCCTTATCGATCTCCTCTTGATCTTTAAATCATTTATTCAAATTATATCACTTTATTGATGAACATATATCCCTCTTTCTATAAAGAGTTCAAGAACACATATCCATCTTACCATGAAGAGATCAAGAGTATAAGGCATAAATGTGTCCACTAAATACTGACTTACTTTATGGTCACTATCATTCCAATTGTGCTTATATCTGTCAAATGTGCTTTGCTTCTATGATGACATTTATTGAAATGTTGGCCCCTGCATAGACACACGTAACAATATCACTAAACTCTACATTTGTCATGCAATCATCACATACTATGTGAGAGTATCTCATAGGCATTCCATTGAAATGATTAGGTGTCCGTTCTATGTTTTTATTCATCTCATTACATGCCCTCTATTATCATATTCTTGCAAACTCTTCATGTGCATCCATGTTCTAGTTCAGGCCACTTGACTTCTATTTTGGCTAGATTAAAATTCGCATTCTCAATATGGAGGCAATCTTGAATGAGAGTTCCTATTTCATGACTTGTTTGGAAGGGGATTCTGACTTGGCTTGTTTTGTTGCTTCTATTGCTTCTCATGATTTTTTCAATTCCTGGTTGGTTTGTTTAAGCTCCTATGCATAGGCAATAGGTTGTATTTCATTTCTTGATATGATAATCGAGTCTTTAAACCTCGGATGCATGTCTTGTAGAGATGGGTAAGACATAAATTCTACATATCACATTTGATCCAAACGTTTCATCTTTTCTCAAAAATTTCATTTCAACGTGCCTCCATGCTCTAGTTCAAATAACGGGTGCCCATTTCTTATAACATGGAGTGGGAATTTTTTCTCCTACCTCATATTTTGGTTTAGGATAGGCTTGGTGAGATCAAGCCTATGCTTTGACCTCTCAAGATTTGGCTAAGGCATTGAACTGACAAATTCACATCTTGCCATTATTTTTAGAAGGTCTTCCCGATCAAAATATTTTACAAAACAAAAGCCCATTAGAGTTCTCACTATCCTGATTTCAAAAATATAAATTTTATAGTGTTATAATTTTATTTACTATTTTTGCAATTTTTTTAATCAAAGGTGGTACCTAAATGTAAAATAGGGAGGTTCACCAAAACTTTAATAACTTTTTTATTTTTTATTTTCTTAAATTAATTTATATGTCATCAATCTACATACAATTATTTTAGATTTTTTTAAAAATTTTTTTTTTTGAAAAAAGTAAAATTTTGATCAAATTATGGTGTCTATACATGAGAGTTTTAAAATTGACTTTTATAGTCAATTAAAAATTAATAATAATAAAATATTCAATAAAAAATTAAGAAAAAATATTACTATCAATCTTTGGTGTGTTAGGTAACTTCATGTAAAATGATTTACAAAAATTTATTTATTTGTGTCAAATTATGGTGTTCCTACACGAGTGTGGTATGGTCCTGAGACAGACATTTTGAAAAAGTGGTTTTTAAAGATCTATCATATGGGTACACAAATAAACTACATATTCAAAAAGTAGATTCTGAACACTAAAATTTTTATTTCTAAAGTTTTTATATCCAATCTCTAAATACCTCACTTTTGACATCAATTGACAAAAATTTCAGAAATAAGAAAAACACTTCCACTTTTATGCCTAAAAGTGAGACCCAACTTCTTGCACTTACCCAAAAAAGTGTTTTTAGAGTGTCTCAATAGAATTGTGTTTCTAATTAAGAGATAAGACCTATGTTTCATTTGGCAATTGTGTGTGTGTGTGTGTGTGTGTATGTGTGTGTGTGAGAGAGAGAGGGAGAGAGTCATGAGTAGCCAACAACTTGCCAACAACTTGAAAACCTTCATTTTCATACAAGCTTGAAATATCCAAGCATGGAATCATAATCTTATAAGTACTCATCACTCTTCCTTTATGTACATTTTCCCTACAAAGTTTATAGATCTATAAATGTGGAAGCAATTCAATGGATCAAATGTATATATCATAACAAAAACATGAAACACATTATACCCTATGATTCATCAAAATTATTACATTTGGTCTGTGTTCATTTAAAGTGAACGGAAAAAATAATTTGTGAACTCTGAACTACAAACTACAACTACATTAAAAGAAAACTAATAATATTTTATTATGTGTCTTCATAAAGTGAAAGCTAACCTTTATTTTTCACTGTATACTAGTCATCAATCTAAACACGAAAATAGATACGACAACATGGATGAAAGTGTTGATTGTCTAATAACATTGGAGGCAGCTGGGACAACTATTTAAATAATGTGCTGGTTATCTCTATATTTTGATTATCTCTATTTAAATTATGCATGGAAGGCCAGTCCAAACAATAATCATCCAAACTCAGCGATAATTTTACAATAATTATTTCTAGATTTCATTGGAATTCCAGTGTTAGAAACTCCAGCGATCATGTTACTAACTCCAGTCCAAAGAGAGGCGGACTCCACTGCAATTATGCTCTATAAATCGGATTGGATTAGAGTCTCTTTCACAAGATTTATCATCAAAGAGAAAATGGTGAAGGCAATGAGATTGTTTTGGGTGGACATGGCAGAGATATTGTTGTTTAAAAGCTGCAATGCAATGGGACATTAAGAGAAATCACAAACAATTAATTTAAATAAACTATCTATTATCTATTATATTATTCTTGGGACATAAGTAAACATTATTATTATCATCGTAATCTAGTTATGTTATATGGTGGAAATTATTAGATTGTAAAAATATTATATGTTTGATTAAAATAATGCTATAGGAGTGTTGTGGTATAATACAATGAAGATTTTTCTAATTATGTTGTAGGATGTAAGTGATAAATTATTTAGATTGAAAAGAAATCAAATTCTAAATTATGATTCTTGATCTTCGATATGTAAGTCTTATAGTGTTGTTTGAATGAGCAAGGTTTGTAAATTATCTTCAATATAAATAATGTATATTAAAGGAAGATGGTAATAGTTTATTGTGTAGTCACTTATTTCTTTGAGTTATTATAGATAAAAGAGACATCGTTATAATTTTATTGTGCATCATCTTGTTTTCATAGAATGGTATTAGATAAAAGGTAAATGGTCAATTTGAGCTCTACAAAGATAGGGCAAAGTTACCCTTTTCTCTTTTTGTTACATAAATTTTTATTACCTCTAATTTTCTATTTATCACTTTACTTTTAATTTTAGCTTTTTTAATTTTATGAAAGGCCCAACGGATGAATCAAAAGAAATTAATAACCCTATTTCTATCAATTAAGCCAAAATATCATCTGAGTATTCTTGATTGGGCTTTAAGTAACGAGATTAAATCTTCAAATCATGAAAACCTTTATCTATCCCCCCTATCAGTAACAAGGTAAGACATGTAAGTTTTTTTGAAAGTAGGGGAAGTCGAGGTGAATTCTTTCTCGCATCCATAGTTAGGGCCATTTGTTGCGAGATCTTTCCATTTATGCTAAGTTAAGGTAAGTCCTAGGATTAGGACTATATCCCTAATTTTGGATGACTTCTAGGAGGAAGACAAAGGCAAGGGGGGGAAGATGTAAGATCCCTTCTCCAATGCCTTATTATAAATCTTAAATGACATGAATATGATAGAAAGCTAGGAAAAGTTAAGGATGTAAGATGATATGTCTCGATTAAGAAAAAGATTCGACCTTCTCTAAGAAATAGGATGTATTGCTCACCATGCATCTTATGAAAGAACAACACTAAAAAGGTCCTAGGATTCATATATGTCATGTTTGGCATTTCCCCTTATCAATTAATGAATAATTAGATCTTATTTGAGGCTGACATAGATTTTTACTTATTCTTGTGATAAAACTCCTATTTGATTATATTAATTTGGTATGGTGTTAGTGACCAGATTGTCCTCCAAAGAAAAATATACAAATTAACCTCAAAAACTCAAATAGGAAGACTAAATATGCACTAACAGTTGGGTCATTTCGCTATTGAAAAGCATAAGAGCCCTCTGAATTTATCCGAATACAGCTCCCCATATATGATTTATAATGAATTCACAAAAATACACATATGGATGCTTTTAACCAGAGAGCACAAAAGGTTTACAAACATCTGTCCATAAACACGACATAGATTCGGAAAAAACTAATCTGACTAAAAGGAAATAAATAGTAAATGACAAAAAGTTCATCCACCCGAACGCTACATTACATAACGGACATAGAGAAAAAGAGGAATGGTCTTTTCCAAACACAAACAATTAAAGCACAAAGTCTGGAATACAATCGTGACAGCAATCATATGTATCAAACTACATTCAAAGATAACCAATACAATACAAAGATCAACATTGATAAGAGATTTAAAACACCAACTCAAAATTCTGATGTATTAAAAAACACTCTTTCTCTGAACACAACAAAATAAAAATGACTTTGTTATTTGATACCTACAAAAATCAATATCTGAAAAAAGAAATATCTCCCTTCTCTTCTTGTATTCACAGCCCCTAATTCTACTGTCACTCAAAGTCTTCTCCGGCAAAATTCAGAAAAACTGGAACCCCTCTTCTGTTGTTTGGTCACATATTTATTTCCTTCTTTTCCTTAGCATTCTAGATATCGCAAAAAGAGGGGTAAAAATTTATTAAAACAGAAAGGAATACAACAAGGAGAGCTCAACAAGGAGCTCGATCCTGAGCAACAAGATCATCAAATTTTTGCACCATCTCAAAGGACAGTTGCCCCCTATCCCTAATATTCCAACCCGGATCATGACTAGAAGCCCATTTGATTCTAGATATCATAACTGATCCATTTTCCTCTTTTTATGTGTACCCAAGCATCTTCATTTTAATAACACCCGTTATCATAATGCTAAGTCATTATTAAACTTGATGAGCTGTTGGGAAGCCTTTGGCAAAATTTAGAATATCTTGTTTTTGATTTTCCACTTGATGGCTCTTTCGGGTTTTCAATATTAAAAATTCCATAACTTCCATCTCTTTTATCAGGTTTGATATATATATTTGAGACACATGGCCAATTACTTAACCTCTCCGTTTGTTTTGTTCTGAATACCAACTCTAAATATGACTGTTAAGTCACATGTGCCTCTGTTTCTTTTAACACAGAGAAGCTGTAATCTGTGTTGTATGTCCCTCCAAGCTAGTCAAACATATGTCCTGCTCAGTCTTCCGCATACCTCCCGTCAAAATTCATTAACTCGCCTATCTCTTGCAGATATAGGGGTACCCGTGACCATCCTGTGATGGAGTTTATGCAATACTTTTCTACTCCATAGGGGGCTCGACTCAAACCTCAAAGTTATAATCCTTGTTCTCAATGCGTCCCGTACCACACACCATAAATTCATTAGAAGGTTTGAAGGACATCCGGTGAGCTGGAGGTAACACCGAGACATTATCAATTCACAAGAAGAGGCTTGGAGGTCTTCGTGTCTTGTGAATTCATTAACTGATTTGGTGGCCAAAGAGTTCGAGATCATCGTCGCCGATGATACAACAGACCTCTTATAAATCGTGGCTTTCAATCTTCACTGCCACGGGTTCGTCTTTGGGAGGTCCCAGTCGTTGTTCGGGCTCTCATATACCATCATCTTGAAATGTACACAGCAGTTACATCTGATCAATATAGCATCTCGAATGTTAAATTGTATGTTAACGATGCAAACACCATGTCGAATAGTTGTACAGGTCCTTTATTATCACATGAGATACTTTATGGTGAAGGCGTATCTTCAAGACGTGCACTTTCCTTCGACAAACCTGTATCGACCAAAAGAAGTATACAAATGCAACATGTATAGAATTAATCTGTAAAAGACTTGGTATCATGCCCTGCAAGCTGATTTATAGAGATTCCTCGGGAGTTCACTTTTTTCATATCAAATGTTTCTCAGATTCAAGCACGTCTATAATATAGTGACTTGGTTACAATGTAATCCGTGATAAGAAACATTTTGGTTTATCAACAAACCTGTTAGAATTAGAAACATCTAGACCGTGTTAATGATGCTTGAAGTATAAGGATAGCATATGCCGAAAAATTCCTTTTGAATGAATATCTCTCTGCTGAAACATCCTAAACATGCTCCAACTTGACATATAAACTCATGTCTCTAAAACTTGCATTGTCACAGATTGTGGGAACCAAACGAGCCTTTGAAATAGTGAACTGATGAAGTGCACTTCTGAACTGAAAATTGTTGGATCTGAGCTTTGGGGTTGGGGATGAGCTCATTGCGGTCTGGGTTGCTCGAGCTGCATATCATGAACAGAATACTACCTCTGGTATCTTTCAGAGAATGATTCACGTTCCTTTTCTGAAATGGAAACCTTGGGAATCCAAATTTGTGAGTCAGACAACAATGTCTAACCAACTCTATTCAACATTCAGATTGGGCCCATTTGTTAAAACTATACTTTTTATGGTGATTATCTCAACTATAGTTGTGGCATTGAAACTGAATTACCGCCTCTGATCTTTGAATTTGAACCCTTTGAACCCATACCCTTGAACCAATCAGAAAACCACTAAATTCAATCTTCAAACTTGAACTCAAACTGGAAAAAACTGGAAGTTGAACTTCAATATTGAATGCACCTGCAGGATGAATCATTTTGAAACAAAGAAACACTGAACCTATTCCAATCAAATTGAACCACTTCAAACTACTTTGAACCTTAGTTCAAAGAGGTTCAAGATTCCACACTGAAAAATTTAATTACTAGATTTATATGGGTACCAACATATGGTTAGACTTTACTTAAAAGAGTTTGAGATGTCATTGTACCATCCCAGACCTATGTTGATGGCTTCATAGCATTTCATGCTTTCTTAGGAATTGTTGATTCATAAGGTTATTATGATGATTTAGCATTTAGCCTTGTTAGAAGCACTAAGAATTATAGATGGAATTTGTATTAGAAATGGAGAAGTGTCTACATGGTAAAACTAATGTATGATTCTTAATGTATTGAGTCAATTATTATGCTAATAGTGTTATGAACATATTTTATAGCTGTGTTTTGCTCTGGATTTTTGGCATGATAGGAAAGTCAAGGTGAATTCTTTCTCACATACATAATTAGGGTCATTTGCTACGAGATCTTTCCATTTATCCACACAATGCACAACTACACTTTAAGTCCCTTTAATAACTCTTTTACAAGATCTAGAGTAAAAGGACACATATATTTACATCTGCACTTCAATTTATCTTTTTACCAGCTATCTGGAGAAGACAACGTCAAATAGAATGGAAATGATACACTTGCTTGATGGTTGAAATGGTTGAGGAAAAAGTGGTGGTTAAAAGACCTAGTAAACCACTTGTCCAAGATCATGTAATCTGTAATAAACTTTAAAACCTCCCACCACAACAATGTAAGACCCCCCCTCTTGGGCACTTGAACAAATTTCAACTTTTCAAATATGCTTTTCTATAGGAGGTTAGAATGGAGTTAGACTATAAGAAACAAGGAATTGGTGTTGTAGTTATGTTAAATTATATTCTTATGACGTCAAAGTTATTACACCTTATTACATGCATTGTGAGTTGCTCACACACACACACACACACACACATATATATATGGGTATGTGCGGGATCATGGTGTGCCAAAAAGTGGCGATATGAAAAAAATAGAGTTTAAAGACGTCTAAAAGCGCTTCAAAATATGCTCTGACTTTTTTTCACCTATCTAGGCACCAAATCTAGAAAGTAAGGCCCAAGCCTTATTGGATATTCGATACTGTGGGCAAAAAAAATGGAGTGAAAAACAAATTTTGTGAGTTATATGACTAATTTGAGTTATGAAATATGTAAAGATATAATATATAATCTATAAATAAAATATATATTATTATTTTTACTATATTTTTATTAAATATAATAACATAATATTGTATATATATATATATGTTATTAATATATATTATTATTATTATTATGACCTATGTTATTAATATATAATAATATATTATGTTATTATTATTATAATCTATAAATATAATATATATATTAATATATATGTCCCTAGGGGTAGGACCAGTAGGGACATATTAGAATCGTTCATATGGGTTGAAGGGGGTCATAGGGTGACGTATGACCCCTTTTGACCCATTCCATGATGACATATGTCTTTAGGGGTCCTAGGACCCCTATGGACATATTACAATCGTTCATATGGGTCGAAGGGAGTCATAGGGTGACCTCTGACCCCCTTTGACACATTCTATAACGACATATGTCCTTAGGGGTCCTACGACACCTAGGGACATATTAGAATCATTCATATGGGTCAAAGGGGGTCATAGGTCGACACTTTCTATGACGACATATGTCCCTAGGGGTCCTAGGACCTCTAGGGACATATTAGAATTGTTCATATGGGTCAAAATTTTGACACATTCCATGACAACATATGTCCCTAGGGGTCCTAAGACCCCTAGGGACATATTAGAATCGTTCATGTGGGTTGAAGGGGTTTATAGGATGACCTATGACCCCCTTCGACCTATTTCATGATGACATATGTCCCTAGGGGTCCTAGGACCTCTAAGGGCATATTAGAATCGTTCATATGGGTCGAAAGGGGTCATAAGTCATTTTGACACATTCCATGATGACATATGTCCTTACGGGTCCTAGGACCCCTACAAACATATTAGAATTATTCATATGGGTCGAAGGGGGTCATAGGGTGACCTATGACCCCCTTCGACACATTCCATGATGACATATGTCCCTATGGGTCCTAGGACCTCTAGGGACATATTAGAATCGTTCATATAGGTCAAAGGGGGTTATAGGATGCCCTATGATCCCCTTTGACACATTCCATGACGACATATGTCCCTAGGGGTCCTAGGACCCCTAGGGACATATTACAATCATTCATATGGGTTGAAGGGGGTCATAAGGTGATCTATGACCCCTTTCGATCCATTCCATCATGACATATGTCCCTAGGAGTCCTAAGACCCCTAGGGACATATTAGAATCATTCATATGGGTCGAAGGGGGTCATAGGGTGACCAATGACCCCCTTCAACCCATTCCATGATGACATATGTCTCTAGGGGTCCTGAAAATACCTAACAACATATTAGAATCGTTCATATTGGTCTAAGGGGATCATAGGGTGACCTATGACCCCCTTTGACCCATTACATGAAGACATATGTCCCTAGGGGTCATAGGACCCCTAGGGACATATAAGAATTGTTCATATGAGTCGAAAGGGGTCATGGGGTGACCTATGACCCCCTTTGATACATTCCATGATGACACATCCCTAGGAGTCCACCCCTAGGGACATATTAGAATCATTCATATGGGTTGAAGGGGGTCATAGGGTGACCTATGACCTCTTCTGACCCATTCCATGATGACATATGTCCCTAGGGGTCCTAAGGCCCTTAGGGACATATTAGAATCGTTCATATGGATCAAAGGGGGTCATAGGATGACATATGACCCCCTTTGACCCATTACATGACAACATATGTCCCTAGGGGTCCTATGACCCATGGGGACATATTAGAATCCTTCATATGGGTCGAAGGGGGTCATAGGGTGACCTATGATCGCTTTCAACCCATTACATGATGACATATGTCCCTAGCAGTCCTACGACCCCTAAGGACATATTAGAATCGTTCATATGGGTCGAAGGGAATCACAGGGTGACCTATGAACCCCTTCGACACATTCCATGATGACATATGTCCCTAGGGGTCCTACAACCCCTAAGGACATATTAGAATCGTTCATATGGGTCGAAAGGTCACCCTATGACCCCTTTCGACCCATTACATAACGACATATGTCCCTAGGAGTCCTAGGACCCCTAGGGACATATTAGAATCATTCATATGTGTCAAAGGGCCTATGACCCCCTTCAACACATTCCATGACAACATATGTCCTTAGGGGTCCTAGGACCCCTAGGGACATATTATAATCGTTCATATGGGTCAAAGGAGGTCATAGGCTGACCTATGACCCCTTTCGACCCATTACATGATGACATATGTCCCTAGGGGTCCTACGACCCCTAGTGAAATATTAGAATCGTTCATATGGGTTGAAGGGCCCTATGATCCCTTTTGACCCATTCCATGATGACATATGTCTCTAGGGGTCCTAGGACCCCTAGGGACATATTAGAATCATTCATATGGGTCAAAGGGCATCATAGGGTGACCTATGACCCCCTTCAACCCATTCCATGATGACATATGTCCCTAGGGGTCCCAAGACCCCAGGGACATATTAGAATCATTCATATTGGTCGAAGAAGGGCATAGGGTGACCTATGACCCTCTTCAACCCATTACATGATTACATATGTCCCTAGGGGTCCTAAGACCCCTAGGGACATATTAGAATCGTTCATATGGGTTGAAGTACTTATGACCCACTTTGACATATTCCATGACGACATATGTCCCTAGGGGTCTTAGGACCCTTAGGGACATATTAGAATCGTTCATATGTGTTGAAGGGGGTCATAGGGTGACCTATGACTCCTTTTAACCCATTCCATGACGACATATGTCCCTAGGGTTCCTAGGACCCCTAGGGACATATTAGAATCATTCATATGGGTTGAAGGATGTCATAGGGTGACCTATGACCCCCCTGAACCCATTCCATGATGACATATGTCCCTAGGGGTCCAAGGGCCCCTAGGGACATATTAGAATCATTCATATTGGTCGAAGGGGGTCATAGGGTGACCTATGACCCCCTTCAACCCATTACATCACGACATATGTCCTTAGGGGTCCTAGGACCCCTAGAGACATATTAGAATCATTCATATGGGTCGAAGACCCTATGACCCCCTTTGACACATTCCATGATGACACATGTCCCTAGGGGTCCTAGGACCCTTAGGGACATATTAGAATCGTTCATATGGGTTGAAGGGGGTCATAAGGTGACCTATGACTCCTTTTGACCCATTCCATGATGACATATGTCCCTAGGGGTCCTAGGACCCCTAGGGACATATTAGAATCGTTCATATGTGTTGAAGGGGGTCATAAGATGAGCTATGACCCCCTTCGATCGATTACATGACAACATATGTCCCTAGGGGTCCTACAACCCCTAGGGACATATTAGAATCGTTCATATGGGTGGAAGGGGGTCATAGAGTGACCTATGACCCCCTTCCACCCATTACATGATGACATATGTCCCTAGGGGTCCTACGACCCCTAGGGACATATTAGAATCATTCATATGGGTCATAGGGGGTTATAGGGTGACCTATGACCCCCTTCGACACATTTCATGATGACATATGTTTCTAAGGGTCCTATGACCCCTAGAGACATATTAGAATCATTCATATGGGTCGAAGGGGGTCATAGGTCACCCATTACATGACAACATATGTCCTTAGGGGTCCCTTAGGGACATATTAGAATCTTTCATATGGGTTGAAGGGGGGTCATAGGGTGACCTATGACCAACATATGTCCTTAGGGGTCCTAGGACCCATAGGGACATATTAGAATTGTTCATATGGGTCAAAGGGGGTCAGAGGGTGATCTATGACCCCTTTCAACCCATTACATGACGACATATGTCCCTAGGGGCCTTGGGACCCCTAGGGACATATTAGAATCATTCATATGGGTTGAAGGGCCCTATGTCCACTTTTGACCCATTCCATGATGACATATGTCCCTAGGGGTCCTAGGACCCGTAGGGACATATTAGAATCGTTCATATGGGTCAAAGGGGGTCATAGGGTGACTTATGACCCCCTTCAACACATTTCATGATGACATATGTTCCTAGGGGTCCTAGGACCCCTAGGGACATATTATAATCATTTATATGGGTTGAAGTGGGTCATAGGGTGACCTATGACCTCTTTTGACCCATTTCATGATGACATATGTTCCTAGCGGTCTTAGGACCCCTAGGGACATATTAGAATCATTCATATGGGTCGAAGGGGGTCATAGGTCCCTTCGACACATTACATGACTACATATGTCTCTAGGGGTCCAAGGACACCTAGGGACATATTAGAATTGTTCATATGGGTCGAAGGTGGTCATAGGGTGACCTATGATCCCCTGTGACACATTTCATAATGACATATGTCCCTAGGGGTGCTAGGACCCCTAGGGACATATTAGAATAATTCATATAGATTGAAGTGGGTCATAGGGTAACCGATGCCCTCTTTCTACCCATTTCATGATGACATATGTGCCTAGGTGTCCTAAGACCCCCTAGGAACATATTAGAATCGTTCATATGGGTTGAAGGGGGTCATAAGGTGACGTATGACCCCCTTCGACACATTCCATGATGACATATGTTGCTAGGGGTCCTAGGACCCTTAGGGACATATTAGAATCGTTCATATGGATTGAAGGGGTTCATATGGTGACCTATGACCCCTTTCGACCCATTCCATAACAACATATGTCCCTAGGGGTCTTAGGGACATATTACAATTGTTCATATGAGTCGAAGGGGGTCATAGGGTGACTTATGACCCCCTTCGAGCCATTCCATGATGACATATGTCCCTAGGGGTCCTAGTACCCGTAGGGACATATTAGAATTGTTCACATTGGTCGAAGGGGGTCATAGGGTGACCTATGACCCCCTTCGACCCATTACATGGCAACATATGTCCCTAGGGGTCCTAGGACTCCTAGGGACATATTAGAATCATTCATATGGGTTGAGGGGGGTCATAGGGTGACCTATGACCCCCTTCGACACATTCCATAATGACATATGTCCCTAGGGGTCCTAGGACCCCTAGGGACATATTAGAATTGTTCATATGTATTGAAGGGGGTCATAGGGTGACCTATGACCCCTTTCAACCCATTCCTTGATGACATATGTCCCAATGGTCCTAGGACCCCTAAGGACATATTAGAATCATTCATATGGGTCGAAGGGGGTCATAAGGTGACGTATGACTCCCTTCAACCCTTTTCATGACGACATATGTCCCTAGGTGTCCTGGGACCACTAGTGACATATTACAATCATTCATATGGGTCGAAGGGGATCATAGGGTAACCTATGACCCCTTTCGACCCATTACATGATGACATATGTCCCTAGGGTTCCTAAGACCCCTAGGGACATATTAGAACCATTCATATTTGTTGAAGGGTGTCATAGGATGACCTATGACCCCTTTCGACACATTCCATGACAATGTATATCCCTAGGACCCTTAGTGACCCATTGGGAATGCGTCGAAAGGGGTCACTAGGGGCCCTAGGGACATATGTTGTCATGAAATGCGTCGAAATGATGCATTTTATGACAATATTATATTTAATAATTATATAATATTGTATATTTTAATATAATAATAATATATTATTGGATTATATAACAATAATAATCATATATGTTATTGGATTATAGATTTAATAATAATAACCACATATATTATTATATATAATAATTTAGTCATATAATACTACTATATATATTTAATAATAATAATATATATCATATATATCACTATATTATATTTAGTTATAATTATTATTATTATTTTTATAACTATATTATATTTAATAATAATAATCATACACATTACTATAATATAATAATAATTATAATAATATTAATGTCTACACTTTTCCGAAATAAATTTTTCTCTAAAACAATCTAAAGTTTCCCTCTTAAATTTATTTCCTCTTAAATTTCTCTCCCTCCAAATTTAAAATTAAAAAAAATTCCCCCTCTCAAATTTCCCTCCAAATTGGTGTGAAAAATTGTTGGGCCTGATTGGATATCCGATTTCATATCAGATAACTAATTAGGACTGGTATTTACCAAGCCTATTTGGTCAACCCAAAAAATGTGTTTTAGAAGGGTTTTAGTGACACTCAGACTTTGGGTAGCCATCTGACAAAGTTATTTTGATCGAAATTGAATGAAACGAAAAGGATTTTTTTAGATCACTCTCGAGATTCCATCGATATAATTGCTGTCAAATTATGAGTTTGATAAGTATTTATTAGTTAATTTTCAATGAAGATTATTGTAAAGTGTTGATTGACATACTAATTGAAAAATAGCTATAACTCTCAAAACGGTATAACATTTTTTAAATCCAAAAGTTGCGTCACATTCTATGCTTCACCTAGTATAAGAAAAAATTAAATTAAATTAAATTTTATAAAATTTTCTATTAGTTAAGGTGGTCAGACACGGGAGTTTTTTTTTTCCAAATTTTTTTTAATAGAAAATTCATATTTAATTATTTAATTGGAATAAAAATACCCAAAAATATGTGTCACATCTGGGCATGAGTCTACTTTTTATATCTATAATTATATTAAAAAAATATTATCATTTGATTATTATTAAGGTGGTTAGACATACACCTACTTTGTATTTTCGCCCTAAAAATTTCGTAGTACTGCATTAAAATCCAAACTTTTGACCAATCAATTTTTTTTTCTCCAGATAAGACCTAGTAGTTTATAAACTACATTCAATTTCCTACAGATTATTTTCATAAAGTCCATAACCACTTTAAAATTATTTGTCAAGTTGACTTAACCCTAATTTGTTGATTTTTCACTGCCACTTAAGGCCATAGTTTGGTACACCATGATCCTGCACATACGCAACCCACCCACCCTCGCACATACATACATACATACATACATACATACATACATACATACATACATACATACATATATATATATATATATATATATATATATATATATATATATATATATATATATATATGTACATACATACATACATATATATATGTACATACATACATATATGTATGTACATATATATATATACATATGTATATACATATATATATGTATACATATCTATATATGTATACACATATTTATACATATATATGTATACATATATGTATACATACATATATACATATACATACATAAACACACACACACACACACACACACACACACACACACACACACACACACACATATGATAATGTAGCAGGAGTATTGGATTAGAGGGTAACTGAACTCTAAGTGACTATATGGATATACCTAGCTCCATGGGTGCTTTGTGTAGGATTATTTTACAAAATTATAATTTGGCTTATAGGATGATGGTACGATAAGAAGGGTTGTGGGTTGATTTAATTCAAGTAATACATACTTAATGACATTCTTATCCTACGTTTATGTGTGTCTTATGAATAGCCATCTTAAGTGATTAGATTGGTGATACAGTCAAATATTTATCTTTATGCAAACTCATTGGAAACTAATTATTGCATTTATAATACTATAAGATTTTCCTAGGATGTAAATTGGATGTTATATTCTTAAGAGTCATATATATGTAAATGTAATTTCATGTGGAAGTTCTAGGGAAGGTGTTAATTTTTTCTGTTGTATGAATCATGAATATAGAATGGGTAATCAATGTTGAAGTGCTTAATGTATGTTTAATTATGTGTGGTCCCTTAGGCATCATAAGATCATTAGGAACCTATAGATGGGATATATATTGGGATGAGAAACTCCTCCATGATAGATTTATGTTGAGGTTAGCGGTAAATTGTTGTGCATCTAATAATATGAGGATTTTATATGGAAAAATCTTAACTTATTGTAGTAACGATTCATGGATTTAAATAATATTGATATTAAAAGTAGTATAAGACGTGATGCATTTCATGTTTGGATGATTATTGTGCTTATACCAACAAAGTTATATCTACAAGTCTGACTGACTAATTCAAGTGATTTTAAGGCCATTCACCTTAGCTTATTTTGATTTTCCTCGTGATGATAATTGAATACTTATATTATTACTTTATGATTAAATGAATTGGATAATTGATGTGATGTGGGGAATAGGTTCTAGATATAATGATTCTGAAAATAGAAATAGAGTGCATATTATATTGAATATGATTAGGGTTCTGGAAAGGTAGTGTTCTTGTGTGAATTATGTATGTTTAGAATTTGTATATCAAAGTAGGTGAGTCATATGTTAATGTATGGATTTATGAGAGTTAGATAGCATATAATGATTGAATTATTGCATAGAATTCCAATTTGAATTATGATTCGTATTGGAACTAAGGTATGGGTGTGATATTGGAATTGAAACTTATGTTGATCATGGACTTGCACCCGTTGTTATAAATTTTGCAAATACGTTGTAGGAGAATTGAGTTATGAATATTGCTTCAAGATTATTTGATACGAGGTTCCACCCCAACCCATCATAACACAGTTGATTCATTTACATTGATACCTTATGATTCAAGATTTTGGTACTCTTATGATTGATTTGACATTGACTCATATTATTGATTTCATGTGATGATTTATGGTGACTTTTTCTTATGTTGTAAACTAGGACCTATCTTATATGGTTTATGTTTAAATATATGCTTTCAGTTATTTAGTGTTATGAGAAAAATTGAATCATGTTATATTCAGAATGTTAGATTAGCTATGTGTTAAAGTTAAGGGTTGATGATGTTGAGTATATCATGGTATTTGAATTATGCAAGTATTTTATATGAACATTTATTTAGAAATAAAAAGGTTATTTAAAACTTAATTATGTATGAAAAATGTTGAATTCAACTATGTAATGTTGATTATATATATATATATATATATTTTTTTTTTTTTTTTTTTTTCTTTGGAGTACTAATGCTCAAGTTTAGTGTGCGGGGAAGTAACCATGGTACTAATCAGAGAATCAAGGCTAACCCATGTGTAATATGTGAAAGCCAAGGTTTAATCTATTAAACATATTTAAGCCTCGTTGTTATGTGTTTTATTTGTAAACATATTTCAAGTCTATGTTATTAGATTAAATTCATTTTGTGAGTAAATGTGTCACTTGTAATGTGTAATGTATTTTAATGGTGTCACTTGACACTTGTGATGTCTTTGTGGAAGTGACATGTCAAATTCGGGCTTCAAGAGAAACACCTAACCTAATACTAAACCTATTAGGGTACTTAAGTTAATCCCCACTTGCTTATAGAGGTCACGTGAGGTCAAATCGAGGTGAAATTCGAATTTAAACATTTTAGAGATTTTTAAGGGCTAATAAGTGACCCTAGGATGTTATTTTAGTGAAAATAACCACCTTATATAGTGGTACTATGAGTTAGGGGTTTATTTTTACTCATTAGAAGGTTTAGAACACTTTTATATCCCTTCAAATAAGCCAATTTTAAAAAGTGGCGAAAATGGAAAAGTCACAATCACCTATTTCTTTGCCCACTCATAATAGAAGGAGGCCAATAGTGCAAGAAAAGGGAGACTTTTTTCACTATCATTTATAGCTAGGGTTTTGGTAGTGGTTTTAGGGCCTTTTTAGAGAGATTTTGGAGGACTTGGTAAGTATTCTCCCACTCTATAATTTTAGAGACACCTAGGGTTTTGGAGATTAGAAGTCAAGGAAAAGGGAGCTCTTCTCAAAATTCATTATCATTTTGCATAGGACCAAGGTTGGTGCATCTTTCCACGGAATTTATCTTTCATTTTGAAACTTGAGTATTGATGTTGCAAATATGAATATGTAGGAGTGTAAATGCATACTTACAATGTTGTCTATGTTGTTTTGTGATGAGTATGAAATATTGCTCGCATTGTGTATTCTTTCTTGTTGTGGTTTTTGGATTGAATGTTATTATCAAAGAAGAATTTAGTGTTGAAGCCTTCAAAGTTTCATGTTATGTTATTGGAAATAGTATGGAAACCTCCTTTTGAAAATCCCACTTTCAGCCTTTGTTTATGGATTCATTTCTGATCCATTGTGAAGATCATGGTTGAGGGTGTTAAATATTGTAATTGTGATGTTTATGCATTTGTAAACTTTGTATGAGTATAACTCTTTTATCCTTGGTTCTCCTAGCTCAATGGGTGGTCTCATAGAGAGCTAGGTTGGGAGGTGATCTCTCCATGGTTATCGTTGTTCTATTGGTAGATTTGTGCCCTTATTCAATATGCAGATTTGGGTCTTGGGCTACAAGTTGAAAGAAGAGGAAAATATGTTTTTTTTTTTGGTTGCATGTAGTTTCAAGTATTTGTATTGGATTTATAAGCATTGTAAATGAAAAATCTCATTCCATGTAGTATTTATGTCAATATGGTAGAGAAAAGAAAGTGAATGTGATGTACACATGTTGGTTCATGTCATATTGGTGAAAGAAAATAAAATGCATGTTGTAATATGTTCCTTAAGTAGTTCATGGTTGAAAAAGCATAGGTGTAAGATTTAATTTCTATGGTAATCATAGTATTGATTAAATGTATTCTGAAGAAGAAGAAAAGTATTTCCTTAAAAATAGATCTTGGTTGCATCATGTTTTTGTTAAATTCTAAATATGTGGTTTTATACATTTGAGACAAGATTCAGATTTAAGTAAATACATTAAAAAAAAATTGAGTGTTTTTGGTTCACAAATCTAGGAATTACATCTGGTATCATAGCGATATTAGGTTCTAGGTTGCAACACTAGGACATTGTTGGGTCCATTTTAAAATTATTGTTTAGAATGTAAGTGATAAGTTATTTAGATTGAAAAGAAATCAAATTATTATGGTTATGAATGAATGAAATCTTATATCTCTATCTTTTTTGTGAGTATGTAGGGTTATCATAGTAAACATTAGACTCTATTGAATTATACATAGTACATTATAGGTCAAATTTTGACCTTTATTTTTAAAGTAGCTCTTAATATGCTTGATGAATAGATTTTTTTTGTTTTTATGCCTGAGTTGGTCTAAATTTCAACCAAATTAGGTTTTCCCAATTTGGTCAAAATTTCGACTAACTCGGGTTCATAACAATAAAAAAAGAAAAAAGTTCGTTAATGTTAATTTACACTAGCGGGGGGGGTTTCATCTGCGTGTGCATCGCGGGAGCTATTTGAGTTGGTGAGGTAAGTCCTTCAGCGACTATGAATCAGCCATGTTATCAATGTTGCCTTACTTTTTGAGTCCTTTAGATTATTAGCTACAAATATCTTCTATTTATAGATTTGCTAGAAACAAATAGAAGTTCAAAATGGAGTGAATCTGGAATTGATGGGGTGAATGCACGAACAAATTACCACCAATCTGTTAGATAGAGAGACCCATTGAGGAGTCCTTACCACATTCTTTTGTGAGCAGAGTGATCTGTGTTATAGGTTATATCATATAAGTTAAGTTTTTTGTGTTCTTCAAGTTTTCTTTGGTGCTTTGAATTATATTATGATCTTGCAATGTGGAGAAGCTATTATAGTTTGTGGAACTGTGTTGATGATATTGAAGGTGTAGCATTTGGTTTGAGCCTAGTGGCCACTAGAGGAGAAGACCAAAGTCCGCTATGTGATATGTGACATGAGAAGTGTATAGAGCTGTGTATATTGGAAAGGGCTTGAGGTGTTCTATGTATAACGAAATCACTTTAATGCTTCTATTTGTTAACTATCCATCATAATCTACAAATAGATTTCTGAAAGATCCATAATTTATTATTTTATTGGAAGTGGATTGATAGGAAAAGAAGGGGAAGTTTTATTGTTGTTGTCACAGTAATCCATTATTGAGTTGTTGTGGAAAAGTCATAGAAGGTCAATGTAATGGAGAGGTAATCTACCAGATGTTGTAGTCGCACTTCATTGGTATGTTGATGCAGATTTATCATTCATAATATCATTGCTGATATTATGAGTTCAATAGGAGCAGTCAATTTTCCAATTGAATTTATTAATGAATCTTCAACCATCATCCTACACAAATCCAACAAAAGGCGTGCGGGTCACTCTTTGTTCATCATATGCTTCTTTAGTTTTGATATTAACTCTTTATGGGGAGATTTGTAGAAAGGGAATCTGTGAAATAGACTATGTCTACTCAGCATTGTGGCTATTTTGTTGCTGCATATTCGCTCATTCCACCTTCTAACTCTGTTGTTGCTCCTTCCAACTCCAGTAATTTCAAGATAACAAATAGGGGAATTTTATTTTCCACCTTTATAAGAGCATCTAGTATAGCATCAAACGTGGATTTTTTCAAACAATCAGTTTGAAAAACTGATTCTTGAAAAACTCCATGTTTGATGCTTATTTTGTAGGGTTGTTCTTATGTTTGATATATCCTATTGGATCTAGAATTCTTAAGATCATTTGAGTTTTACCAAAGTTCTGAGGGCATTGCCTTAGTGTTAAAGTTCAATCCATAGAATCAATGGTTAAAAAGAAGTATATTACCATTGAACATCAAACTTAGAAATTAAGCCTACATGTTATGTGCAGATGGAAAGAAATCTGGGAATCAAATGCAACACTTATGATGCTCAATCAATTTAACAAATGTGATCTATATTAGCCGACCGAATGGATGCATACATAGAATGTAATGATTCGATAGTTTGAGTATCGCTACATGAACTATCATGCGAATAAACTAGTATTATGGAATCTAATAGAATTGAAGGCGTGAAACTAGTAAGGACAAGCATAGGATGTTGAGAAGTAATAGAAAACAATTCTGACATTAAAGACATCACTATGAATTAAAAATGGGTTTTAATCCTGTCATTGGTTGTTCTTTGTTCAAAAATATATGCAGCCATCCTTCGGGATTCTACCGTGGTCAAAAGAAAAATGAGGGTCTTCCTTGTTCATTTTTGCTTGTTCTATCTATGATGTCCACCCCACCCCACTCTTTGTTTGATCGTGTGCTCTTTTTGAGACACAGGATGTTTATTATTATAAACTTTATGGGATGGTCATCTTATTACAACTCTCTTTCATTGTTTTTCTTGATAATGAATAAATCCATGTCTCCAATTTATTCTGGTTATTTAAATATGACAAAGTAATGCTAATGAATAAAAATCTAACATTGTCCTCTACATTCTCTGCTACCCAAATTTCATGCTAAGGCAATATGTCTTGGTTGTGCATAAGATACCTTTGTTGTAACATAGATTTTGATCTCTAAGGATCCAATAATAGTTCTTCTCATAGTGGTTTCTTACTTTACTTGGAAATGCTTTCAACATTTTGGCTTTCAAATATCTTGTTAGAAAAGGATCATTTTCAGATTATTGTTCTACTCCCTTTTCATGCTTAATCCAATTCCATACAATGATACATAGATTCTCATGGATCTTGAATTCTATCATATGATTGTTCCATCCTATGAATACTTTTGGTGCAATTCCTCTTGACATTGTGATATCCTAGTAGTTCAAATTCTACAATCACTCGTCTTAATCTTTTCCATTTAAGCACTCAAGATGTACCATACTATTGCATATAATTAGAATACTATCATTTTAAATATGAACCCCATGTATCTTGAAAAACATCATGTTGTTGTTATCATCATGTATATATATTCATTATTACTTCTAATATGATGACTCACAAATGAAGCACCTCCACTTATAAGCTTCTACTGATATTCTTGCAACATCTAAGGAAACCCTTTAAATGTTGTACATTTTGTAGATGTTTTATTCTATTTATAATACATATGTTCACTCCAAAACATCTTGTGTGCTGAAAGAAAGCTTGATTGGGATATCTACTAAAAATGTCATTTACGTACAAAAATATTTCTTTCCTGTAATAGCGATATTTCATTTTTCATGTTGACCATTTTCTCATATTAGACATGCATGTTGTTGTTCAAACTGATTTTTACCTTCATATGTGATCTGCTTTGATCTGTTGAGCATTGATTTTTAATATTTTGTTGCTAGAGATGTTGAAAATAGATATTGCCTAGAATTTATGACTCTTTTAATCATGAATACTGATCAGCAATGTTGCAATGATGATAATTATTATCATTTCTTTAACCACTCTTTCCATTGCATAAGAATATCACTTCCTTTGAGAACTCTTGCAAGCATCCTTCATTATGTTGCTAGTAAGCCTACTAAAATGAACTTGTATTTGATTATGAGAACTTCCATTTAATGACATATCTAATGTTTAAGTACATATATCCTTTTTGATGCTTCTAATTCACATCAACATATAACATATTATCAGTGCAATGAAATATATTTTCCTTTTAATTTAACACTATATGTAAGGCTTCATTAATCATCTGGTAGCATAATTAATGTTTTTTCCCTATTTTGTATTTAAATCTCTCTTAATAACAAAAATATTCCCTTTATGATAGAGTGGATGTTTCAATATAGATCTAAAATTAAGTAGGTTTGATTTCATTGTAGACCATGCATAGAATCGGATATCCCGAATTCATATGTTCTTTATATCTACTACCTATTCATGTGCATAGAAAAATAGGTAAAATGTTATGTTGATATGTAATAGAGGTTGTATTTGAGAAATAATGCCTTATACCTTGATGATGTGATTCTCTTTTCATTTGATCACAAGTATTGATGTACAAATATAGTTGAGAGATCTTAGATTAAAATTGATTACCTTGAAGTGAACTGGACACTTACCAAAATGATGGAGGCACCCTTGTTTATATACCTCTCTTGACCATTTTGGGTTTCAAATCTCAAATGATATTGAAATAGGCCTATAATCCCTACTAAAACCAAATAAATATTGCCCAATTTAGATTTGATACCAAACATTGAGGATAGGGACCAATTTTAGGGAAAGATCAACCCTAAGTTGTGCTTGTCGTCCTTAATCATCCTTCTCTCCCGCAGATGGATCTAAATTTGGAACAAAGACACTACTTGGAGATACGATATTATGAATATGTGTGGAATCAAGATAAGATAAGAAAAAATGGATGTGGAAGGCCAAATGGTTTTAGTGGGACCTAGATAAGAAAGAAATTATATGGGGATACAATTCACAATGTTTCATTTATCCTTCGCTTTAGTAAGAGTATGATTCTATATACAATCTCATGCTAAAGTAGGAGAGAGAGAGAGAGAGAGAGAGAGAGAGAGAGAGAGAGAGAGAGAGAGAGAGAGAGAGAGAGAGAGAGAGAGAGTGGATAGGGTAGAAGCGTAGGACCCCAATTAATACCTCAATAGCTATCTATATATATTAATAATAGTTGATAAATATCTTTTTCATAAGTTATCCATATCAAATTAATAACATTGGCATCCTCAAGCATAAAATGGTGCTGTTGAACAAGGAAATGGATCATTGAGCAAAATGGCCAGAGGGGAAAGAACCTTAGGACAACACATTGATAAGCTTTCGGAGGTCATAGGAAATGCGAAAGAAGTGAAAAATCTAATGCACAAGATCCTTGTGATGGAAGCTAAGCAGAGGGTTATGGACAAGGACATTAGCAATATCTAGGGGAAGGTGTCAAAACTTGAAACCAGGTTAGGTAACAGCGATAAACAGCTTAAACAACTAGTGGATAATATGACTAATTTTCTGAAGAAGAACGAGGTAGATAAAGGCCAGGATTTTCCCCCAAGGGCTTATTCTCAAGGACCTAGCAAGTGTACTCGGGCCCATTCAAAGAAGATTGAGGAAACCAGTAAGAAAGACGAGGTGAAAGTTACTGCTGAAACCATGCATTCTCTAGTGGACCAGGTTGTGAATTTGATTAATACTCCTTAGCTGGTCGGTTGCTGTACCTTTACTGGACTTTTTCTATCTTTTCCAGCACTGTCTTCTGTGACCTCTTTTTTGTTTACTAGGGTCTGTTTCATGTTGTTTTTGGTTTCTTCTCTCTGTTGTTCTTTTCTCATGCTACTCTCTAGAACACTGTTATTGTAAGGTTTCCGGTCCTTTAAAACCTATTTTTACTTAATCAAAACAATCAACCATTTTTATACTATAAATAAATCAGAGTCAATTTAGGATTTCATATAAAATATTTCCATGTGAAATTTGACCTTAGATCTTCACGATGAATACTCAATACTTTAACCAATTGCAATCCAATCCCTTAACCCAAATACAAATCTATAAAAAATGGATAGTATGCTTTGAATCAAGTCACCACAAAGAACTGAAGCTTGAATTCATTCTTTCCTAGAAATCCTCCCATTTTATTAAAGTGCACTAAAGGCAATGTGTAAGTATGCAAGTTTGCATCTTCAAAAAGCTATACAAGAGCACACTAGTAGCTTGAGAAATGTTGTTTGGAGCAGTATAGAGTAGGGGAAAGGAAAGTAATAAAACAAAGGGATCTTATCCAACACTAGGTGAGACAGTAGGACATGATTGATTAATAAAATGGTTAGTCTTAAATATTATATACTATGAAAAAATGGAGCTTAAAAATTAAGTCAACTTTGACTATTTAATTCTTCTAATCTAGAAATCAAATCTTAATATTTGATATTTAAGTGTCTCGATAAAAATCTTCCATTAGTGCCAACTCCCTTTTGAATTGATTTCTAAAATACATTAGCCCATGTATGGTTATACAATTTTTTTCTTATAGATAAGATAATACCTTGTAACTTCATATGGAAAATATGATTTTCATGGGTTTTACATCTCAAACAATAAAGAAGCCTCAGAAGTCTAGAACAACTTGAATGATGAAACATATCTATATGACATAATCAAGTAAACAAGTCAAAGATTACTAGCATTACAATTTGATTCCAAAATCATTGTGGCAAATATATCAATCAAATTGATAAGGAATTTTTAACTATAATTATCTATTTTCTTTGGAAGATCACAATCATATTGATAAGGAATTATTCTAATATGAGATTTTCATAAACATAACCACTCTTCAAAGATTCTATTATAAACCAATATATCTGACATAAAAATGTCTTTTCAAGTCTGTTTAAAGAGATTTTGTCTTGTTACTTCACATTGAACTTGCTTTTGATCGAATACTATTGTGAGAGGGTGTGTTTCAAGATAAAAACTTTCTTGTGATTTTCCTTCTTGGGCATTTATGATGCAGAGTTATAGAATGGAGCTTCTTCCCAATCCAAAGTTCAAATGTGGATTAAACTGTTGATGCACTATCAACTCAAACTTCTACTCTTCCTTCTTAAAGATTCCTAATTTTCACTTCTTGGTTCCTACTTCTCTCCAAGGCACTATGAGTCTCAATATGTGTAATGTCCCCACTTAAGATTGGGCTAATTACTTTACTTATTCTCACTTGTTCTTTCAAATTCCTCCTTGCTTATCAAAAGATTTCTCTTAGACCCGGTAGTAGATAGTAATAGACAATACATATATGTTACAAGTTTCCTTCCTTAATACAATTATAAGCACTCTTATTGTTCTTCCCAGATATATAGAGTTCTAAACGTTATCCACCCCAAACATGTATGCACCTCTATAAACTAAGACCTTTGTTTCAGACCAGGATTCCTTTATATGGATTGTTAATTCCTTACTGACTGTGACAGAGTCGTGGTTCACTGTCTCTATTCAGAAAATGAGTTTGCCAAGTTTGGCAATGGATACAATAGAATGATATGATTCTTGTTGTTGATTTGAGATTTCAAGGAATGAATATAGAAGACTTGAAGACTCTTTCCAATGCTATCCGTAAGTGCTGAGGTGACTGGTGTTAATTGAAAGAAATGTTCCCAACTGTTTACTGACTGTTCGATGGTTATAACTTCTGATTCAGTCTTGTATATCTCTTTCCCTACATTATATTCTTCCGGTTATAATTCGTGCTGCCTTCTTAAGACCTTTTTTATTTCTTCTTTTTCTTTCTTTTTTCTATGTTGGCGAATATTATAAGGATATCTGGTATCTCTGCAGTTAATCCGTATGTGTATCTTCTCTTTCTTCTTGTCTGTGTTCGTGGTGTATTATGTATTGTCCGATTATATTCCTGTCTAATTATTGCGCATATCCTTCCTCTCACGTGATGACAATGTTATTTGTAGACAAATATCTTTGTTCGATGCGACTGGAAGTGATACGAGTTTGATGCCTGATGATATAGCTTCTCAAGCGTTTGTCAATTCCCCTTGCCTTTTCCTTCCCTCCAGATGGTCGCTGAGTGTATTGGTACACCTGCCGTTTTGTCGACTCTAAATAAACTCTCTCTGTGCCTTCCTATTCTCGTTCCCTCTGAACTTCCCCTGCTCTGCCTTCTAGATGTTATTGCGTCTGACCTCCTCCCTCTTCCTTTTGCTTTCGGACTCGACACTCCATTAATATATGTCGTGTGCAGACCTGGCTTTCCAGAGGGGCGTCGTTTCAAGGCAAATGATATTTAGGATTGTTAACATAAGTTTAAATGTTCATTCCTTTTATCATTCGATTTGCAATTAGATTTTGATGTTTTAACTTTATTATTATTATAGTTTTAATTATATTATAAATATAAGGATCAATCTTGTATTATCATTTTAATTATTTAATTGATGATCATTCACTTATTATAAGATACTATTATAATGATCATTCGTTTATTATAAAAAATGTTCATTAATAGGATTATCTTATAATTGTCAAATAATAATTTATTAATTGTATCATTGGTTTATTAATAATTATTATTCATTGATTTCAATATATTATATTATTTAATTATCGTTATTCAATCATTAGAGTTATAATTATAATTATTACTATTAATAATATATTATTATTTTATATTATTTATTATGTTTAAATATCATATCTATAATTTTATATCAATTTAATTATTATTTCTTTGATTCCTTATTTTATTGAATTTTACTGGAAAAATAGGGGACATGACAGTCTACCCCACCCAAAATTGTTTGTCCTCAAGCAATTCAAATCTTCAATATGAGAGACTGTGTGCTATGTTGATATCGACTTTGATGATCCTACAACCAAATTTTTAACTCGAGATTAGAATGACATATATTAGAAAATTATATTACAAAGTAATAAGAATAATTCAAGGAAAAGAAAAACTTATCTTGGATGTATTATAGTACTTCTATGCTCCATGTTAAGCATTGTCTCTTCTCATGATGAGTCCTAACTAGTACACTTATGATTCCTTGGGGTGACTTTATCTTTGTCCAAGATCTTATGGATATCCTTAAAGGTCTCATTTATCTCTTTAATCCATAGGAGAGACTTCATCTCTTCCTTGGCCTCTTATGAATGCCTCTTTAGGATGCATCTGTCTTATAATCCTTGGGAGAGACTTCTATCCCACCCTAGGCCTTTATAATATTTTCTCTGTAGTGGGGTGCCTTAGCAGTTCTCCCTAATCATAGTGTAGTAGGGTGCCCTACTAGTAGTTCTCCCTTACTATCACTATAATAGGGTGCCCTTAGCGGTTCTCCCTCAACTATTCCTATAATAGGGTGCTCTAGCGGTTCTCCCTCAATTACAGAGCAATGGGGTGTCCTGACCACGGTTCTCCCTATATACCACTGGGATAGGGTACCCTAGCTATTCTCCCTTAATTAATTCTACAATAGGGTGCCCTAGCGGTTCTCCCTTAATTACAGAGCAATAGGGTGTCCTGACCATGGTTCTCCCTATATCCTACTGTAATAGGGTGCCCTAGCTATTCTCCCTTAATTGCCCTCTTAGGAAGGTGCTAACAATAGGGTGTCCTGATCAGTTCTCCCTTAATTGCCACTCTTTCCTTTTATTAAATATTAAATTTGTATTAATAATTATAAAAATTTACATATATTTATTGTTTGATATTTACATTTCTAGATCAAGGTATGACCAAAGTTGACTTCCTCGAAGCTTCAATAATTCTCTAGTCCTATATCCTCTTTTGATCACTATTCACACTCTTGTTCTGAAGCCTCTTCATTATTTATTTCATGCATTGTTTCTAATTTATGGAGTTGACTTTTCTTATCACATTTATGTCCAGGTTTCCAAGGGCCTCTACATCTAAAACATATGCCTTTCTTCAATTTATCCTCTCTTTGCTTTTGGGCCTCCTTACTCTGGCATTGGTATCCTCTGCTCCATTTCTCTTTGCAAAAATAACATTCTTTCTCTTTTTGGTCTTTGTGTGAGTCTTCATTTTTATGCTCCATCTTAGTCAAGAAATTCTTAGATCTTTATTTTGATGAATTAGATTCCACTTTTCTAGCCTTCTGAATGGCTTCTTCTACTATTTGAGGTTCTAATGGGTTAACTATATTTTTGATAGAATCCTTTAGGCCTTCAACAAATAAGTATGTAAGTTTCTTTTGAGATAAATCTGGAACCATGACTGCAAGTTTTTGGAATTCATTAGAGAATTCTTCCACTGTTCCATACTGCTTTAAATGGGTCAGCTCTTTGAAGTACCATTCAGGTTCAACTTGGCTGAATCGTTTGATCAGTTTTTGGGAGAATTCCTGATATGAGTTTATGTTTTGATGTCCTAAGGAGACAAGCCCATTGTGCCACCATTCATGTGTTGTGCCTTCTAAGTGGAGTATAGCAAATTGGAGTGTGTCTTCCTCCATCATTGGGCTAAGGGTAAAATATGTGTTTAATTTTTGAAGCCAAGCATGGGCTGTCATTTTTCTTGACCCATCAAAGTTGGGAAATATCACTTTGTTTACTTTGTGTTTTAGATCTTTATTAACATATCTTCTTGTTCTTTTAAGAACTTCATGCTTTTGACCCTCACAAAAATCTGCAAAAGTTATGAGTTCCCTAATTTTGGGTTCAAGGTTTGCATAGGCTCTTGCATTCTCCACTGTGCTATTGATAGCTTAGTTTATTCCTTCCTCTTCCCTTTGAGTTTCTTCTCTAGGTAAGAAGGGAGGTCTCGGAATTCTAGATGAGGATTCGTTAACATCTAGTTCATTTGAACTCATATCTTTCTCATTGGAAGAGTTATTCCTTAGGTTATTAATGGAGTTCCCCATGTTTTGTAATGCTTGTAGGAGGGCTTGATTTGATTTCTCCATTTGATTCAATATAGTTTGGTTGGTTTGGTTGGTTTGCTCCATATATGTTCTCACTTCATTTGCTAAGCCGTTCATTGTAGTTTTATTTGTCCTTCTCTCATAAGTTTCCATAAGCCTTCACTCACAGGATGGCAAGATCGATGCTCTGATACCACTGTAATGTCCCCACTTAAGATTGGGCTAATTACTTTACTTATTCTCACTTGTTCTTTCAAATTCCTCCTTGCTTATCAAAAGATTACTCTTAGACCTGGTAGTAGATAGTAATAGACAATACATATATGTTACAAGTTTTCTTCCTTAATAAAATTATAAGCACTCTTATTCTTCTTCCCAGATATATAAAGTTCTAAATGTTATCCACCCCAAACATGTATGCACCTCTATAAACTAAGACCTTTGTTTCAGACCAAGATTCCTTTATATGGATTGTTAATTCCTTACTGACTATGACAGAGTCGTGGTTCACTGTCTCTATTCAGAAAATGAGTTTGCCAAGTTTGGCAATGGATACAATAGAATGATATGATTCTTGTTGTTGATCTGAGATTTCAAGGAATGAATATAGAAGACTCGAAGACTCTTTCCAATGCTATCTATAAGTGCTGAGGTGACTGGTGTTAATTGAAAGAAATGTTCCCAACTGTTTACTGACTGTTTGATGGTTATAACTTTTGATTCAGTCTTGTATATCTCTTTCCCTACATTATATTCTTCTCGTTATAATTCGTGCTGCCTTCTTAAGACTTTTTTATTTCTTCTTTTTCTCTCTTTTTTCTATGTTGGCAAATATTATAGGGATATTTGGTATCTCTGCAGCTAATCTGTATGTGTATCTTCTCTTTCTTCTTGTCTGTGTTCGTGGTGTATTATGTATTGTCCAATTATATTCCTGTCTAATTATTGCGCATATCCTTCCTCTCACGTGATGACAATGTTATTTGTAGATAGATGTCTTTGTTCGATGCGACTGGAAGTGATACGAGTTTGATGCCTAATGATATAGCTTCTCAAGCGTTTGTCAATTCTCCTTGCCTTTTCCTTCCCTCCAGATGGTCGCTAAGTGTATTGTTACACTAGCCATTTTGTCGACTCTAAATAAACTCTCTCTGTGCCTTCCTATTCTCGCTCCCTCTGAACTTCCCCTGCTCTGCCTTCTAGATGTTATTGTGTCTGACCTCCTCCCTCTTCCTTTTGCTTTCGGACTCAACACTCCATTAATATATGTCGTGTGCAAACCTAGCTTTCCAGAGGGGTGTCGTTTCAAGGCAAATGATATTTAGGATTGTTAACATAAGTTTAAATGTTCATTCCTTTTATCATTCGATTTGCAATTAGATTTTGATGTTTTAACTTTGTTATTATTATAGTTTTAATTATATTATAATTATAAGGATCAATCTTGTATTATCATTTTAATTATTTAATTGATGATCATTCACTTATTATAAGATACTATTATAATGATCATTCATTTATTATAAAAAATTTCATTAATAGGATTATCTTATAATTGTCAAATAATAATTTATTATTTGTATCATTGGTTTATTAATAATTATTACTCGTTGATTTCAATATATTATATTATTTAATTATCGTTATTCAATCATTATAGTTATAATTATAATTATTACTATTAATAATATATTATTATTTTATATTATTTATTATGTTTAAATATCATATCTATAATTTTATATCAATTTAATTATTATTTCTTTGACTCTTTATTTTATTAAATTTTACTAGAAAAATAGGGGACATGACAGCTGACCCAAAACTTAAGGTATCCTATACTAGTTTAAAAGAAGGATTTTACACTTGTTTCAATCACCCAACCTTCCATCTAAAGGTTGATGGCCTACATATTAGATCTATGACCTTTAGCCTACTTGTAGACTAAGTCTCTCTTAGTGACTTCTCTCCAAACAATGATGAGATTGTGGTCTCTACTAGAACTGCCTCCATTGGGTGCATAAAATTGATCTATCAGTTTGGTGACCTCCTACAGACCAAGAATGAATTGTTCCATCTTTAAAATCTGACCCACAATATTCCCTTGTTGATTACTTGCTTAAATAGAACACTCTAAGGCTAAATACATAGTCATATTTAGCCTAGCACACCAAGTTTGAAGTGGCTAATGGGCTTGTCTTGAGCATTCTTGCATATTTATAATTTCTTGTCAAATATGATAACGTTTTTCATTTTTAATCCTAATGGACACCAACTAATTGAATAGTTGAGAAATTTATGTTTTCGTGTTAGTTTCCAACATTAATTGACTATTTTTGTTTTATATATCAAACAATGATAACAATGCACATAACATTTCACTGCAACCTTCAAATCCTATCACAGAACCTGCGCATGGTGAAGGTCATGATGTGTAATTTTTTTTTGAATATTTTACACCATGTTGAACATTATGGTGAACGAGTGAAGCATGTTCGAAGTGTTCAGCATGTTGAGGTGGTAGTGGATCAAAATGTTATTGTACATGACGAGGCATTGTCAAATAAGAAAAATGTAACTTTAATATTGATTTTGACCTTTCAAATGTTTGAATATTTTTGGAGGATAGTCAAAATATATTTTGAGTAGAAGCTAATTAGTTATTTTTGTGAACATTTTTTACAAAGTCTTTCTAAAATTGGTTTGCATTTATTCTTTTCATGGGCCTAAAACTTGGAGAAATAAAATAATTCATTTTCATGACTTTATGTTAGGTGTACATAACTGCTTGCAAGTAAGATTTGTATCCTTCTGAAAAAGAACTATTCAAGTGCATCCTTTGAGTATCTATACATTCATAGTGATAATGAAACATGTCATATCTTTTAATATGCTACAATCCTAATGAGGTTTTATTGAATTAATTTCTTTTTGGTATGGATTTAATATAGTTGGTAGAATTCAAATGATTGAGATAATGACTGTAGAGACATAAAGGTATTAGTGATCCACTGGATGATGCAGCTGAAGAGATTTCAAGGGAAGCAATTTTATTGTGCCTTTGTGAGTTCATGGTAATAATCTCATCCTAGGTGATCTCCTAACATTCAAATATTCATTGGAAAATAATTAGAATATGCAATTACTATTCCATTCCATTACTTGCACAAAAGAAACCAGAGAAATGTTTTTCCTTTGCCTTCAATTTTTAACGTTGGAGGTGTTGCAATATTAGATTGTTTCTAATATTGAATTGATTCTTTCCTAAAACTATTCTTTCCTAAACTAGTTCTTTCCTAAACTATTCTTTCCTAAATTGATTCTTTCCTGTCTTGTATCTTTCCTGTAGCTTTATGCATTTAGCACACAACTTTATATGTACCTGTATAGTTTTATATGAATACAATGAATGGAAAATATTCCACTGAATTTTTGTTTTTCAAGTTGCTGTCAGAGCTTTGAAGCTTGAATTATTTGTATCCCTTCATTGAACTATGGTTGATTTAGATTCAGAAGTATTTGAGAGAAAATCTACTCCCATTATTATTCAATCCGAAGGTTCATTGTTCAAGGCAGGGATCACTAATGGTGCTGAAAAATCCACCTACAAATGCACCCATTGCAATCAAACTATTGCTGGACATATCTCGGCATTAGTAGCAGTGATAGGTAATGGTGGTAAGTCTTTAAATATGTCTACACTTGTTTCTACTAGTGCATGGATAATTGATTCTAGTGCTACGGATCATATGACATTTGATTCTAGACAGGTCTCATCCCTTAAACCGTCCTCACAAAAAAAAAATTCCACTGTCAATGGCTCTCCGGCCCCAATTATTGGAGAAGGATCATTATCTCTCACTGATATTTTGAATCTAGATTCTATTTTGGTAGTTTCGTCTTTGGATTACAACTTGTTGTTAGTTTCCCAAATCACCACTACTTTACTTTGTGTTGTAATTTTTTGGCCCGATTTCTGTGTGTTTAAGGACATCCAAACAAGCCAAATGATTGGTTGTGGTGTTAGGCAAGGGAAGTTGTATTACTTGGACTCAGAGTCAAAGAGTTTAGACAAGCTACATCAAGCTCTAGAGATGGATAGCTCTAAGGCGGGTAAACAAAAATCTGAAATTTGGTTATGGCATCGACGTTTGGGACATGCTTCCTTTGGTTATCTGAAGAAATTATTTCCTAGTTTATTTGCAAAATTTGATGTTTCTAGCTTCTGGTGTGAAGTTTGTGAACTTGCAAAAGGCCATCGTGCTTCTTTTCCATTAACTTTGAATAAAAGTCCAATTCCATTTATGATCATACATTCTAATGTTTGGGGTCCATCCAAAGTCACTACCTTGGGTGGATCACATTGGTTTGTTACTTTTATTGATGATTGTACTAGGATGACTTGGGTATGCTTAATGAAGTCTAAAAGTGATGTGAACTTGTTATTTAAAAATATTTATAACATGATTCGTACTTAGTACAATGCACAAGTTCAAGTTCTTCGTAGTGACAATTGAGGCGACTATTTGAGTTTTGAACTTCAGCAGTATCTAGAAGCACACATAACTATTCATCAAACTACTTGTTCCAATACACCTCAATAGTATGGGGTAGCCAAAAGGAAAAATTGTCACTTGTTGGAGGTTGTTCATGCTTCTTTGATAGAATCCCATATTCCATTATCCTATTGATGCGAAGCACTTACCTCTGTAGCATATTTGATCAGCCAGGTACCCTCCAACACTATTGATTTCCAAACACCATCCCAAGCTCTCACTGAGGTGGTTGTTGCTCCTGCTATCCCAAATTTACCTCCTCACGTCTTTGGTTGTGTAGCTTTCGTACACCTCCATAAGCATCAGCGCAACAAGTTATCTCCTTGAGTACTGCGATGTGTCTTTCTAGGATATGTTGCTTATCAAAAGGCTTACTGATGCTATCATCCTCCAACTCAATGAATGTTTATTACATTGGATGTAGTTTTTCATGAAGACTCGATGTATTTTTCCTCTAAGCCTGAACTTCAGGGGGAGTACTAGAAGGAAATTCAGACTTTAGACTATGATGGTCACATCTCTAAAGATGTGGATGCTCACATCTCTGAAGATGTAGGTAGCTTGAACATCTCTGAAGATGTGGATAACACCTCTGAAAATGTGGATGTTCACATTCCTGAAGACATGGGTAGCTTGGACATCTCTAAAGAAGGGGAACTCTCTGATATTGTTAATCAAGAAGTAGGTGAAACTTTGGATCAAAGTAGTGATGAACACCCAAAAACTAGAGCTATGGGTCCACCTATGTCCGAGTCCCTCACACCACACCAATCGCTTACCAAGGATGTTCCTAAACCATCTAGAAAACTACTACCTCAACGTCTCACTAGAGGTATCCCTAAATCCACATATGAACCTAAACTTTCTAGTAAAGTTAAATATCCTATGAGTCATTATGTATCTAACCATTGTTTGTCAAAATCAAATTAGTCATTTGTAAATCAATTATCTACTGTATCTATTCCTAACAATGTGCAGGAAGTCTTAGTTGATCGAAGGTGGAAAACTGCTATGAATGAGGACAAGAAATCATTACAGGAAAATAATACCTAGGAATTTGTTGACCATCCACCAGGAAAGAAACTAGTTGGATGTCAATGGGTTTACACTGTTAAGTACAAAGCAGATGGTACAATTGAATGCTTTAAAGCGAAACTAGTGGCAAAAGGGTACACCCAAACCTATGGGATCAATTATACAGAGACATTTACACCTATAGCTAAAATTAATATAGTACGAGTCTTTTTGTCTATAGTTATGAACTTGGGTTGGCCATTACAATAGTTTGATGTGAAGAATGCCTTTCTACATGGAGAGTTGTTCGAAGAAGTCTACATGGAACTCCCACCCAGCTGCATGATACCAGAAATACATAGTCTGAAGGTGTGCAGATTAAAGAAGTCACTATATGGGTTGAAATAATCTCCAAGGGCATGGTTTGGAAGATTCACAATGTCAATGAAATCCTTTGGTTACCATCAAAGCAATTCAAACCATACTTTATTCATAAAGAATCAGCAAGGTAAGATCACTACACTTATTGTGTATGTGGATGACATGATAGTTACAGGAAATGATCTTGAAGAAAGGAGGGCTCTCAAGGATTACTTGTTCAAAGAATTTGAAATGAAAGATCTCGGTCCCTTGAAATATTTCCTTGGGATCGAAGTGTCTCGATCTGATAAAGGGATCTTTTTGTCTCAAAGAAAGTATGCCTTAGACTTGTTATAGGAAATCGGTATGTCAGCATGTCAACCCACTGATACACCCATGGAAGAAGGATTGAAGTTATGTATTGAGTCTAATCAGGTACCAGTTGATAAAGGAAGATACTAGAGACTCGTAGGATGATTAATGTACTTAGCACACACAAGGCCAGACCTTGCCTATGCATTAAGTATTGTTAGCTAGTTTATGCATAATCTTGGAGAGCAACATATGAATGCAATTATGCGCATTTTGAGGAATCTGAAGTTTTCTCTTGGAAAAGGAATTTTATTCACTAAAAATGAGGATTATCAATGTGGATGCATATACTGATTCTAACTGGGCTGAAGCAGTAGATGATAGGCTTTCTATTTCAGGCTATTTCACCTTTGTAGGATGTAATCTTATTACATGGAGAAGCAAAAAATAGAATGTTGTTGCACGATCAAGTGCAGAGGCAGAATTTCAAGGTATGGCACTTGGAGTATGTGAAGCATTGTGGCTAAGACTTCTCCTAAGAGATTTGGGTTGTCCACCTAGGTGGTCAATTCAACTATATTGTGATAATAAAGCAGCATGTGATATTGCTCATAATCCAGTTCAACATGATCGTATAAAGCATGTGGAGGTAGACAAATTCATTATTAAGGAGAAGTTGGATGAGAAGATTGTGGAGCTACCTAAGATTCGATCAGAAGATTAGTTGGCCGATATTCTTACCAAAGCGATTTCAAGTCAAGTGTTCTCGAAGTTTTTGGGCAAGTTGGGCATGTGGGATGTCTATGCACCAACTTGAGGGGGAGTGTTTCAATATTAGATTGTTTCTAATATTGAACTGATTCTTTCCTAAAACTATTCTTTCCTAAACTAATTCTTTCCTAAACTATTCTTTCCTAAATTGATTCTTTCTTGTCCTGTAGCTTTCATGTAGCTGTTTCCTTTCCTATAGCTTTATGCAATATTAGATTGTTTCTAATATTGAACTGATTCTTTCTTAAAACTATTCTTTCCTAAACTATTCTTTCCTAAATTGATTCTTTCATATCTTGTAGCTTTCCTACAATTGTTTCCTTTCCTATGGATTTATGCATTTGGCACACAACTTTATATGTACCTGTACAATTTTACGTGAATATAATGAATGGAAAATATTCCTCTGAATTTTTGTTTTTCAAGTGTAGGTAAATGATGTAGCTGATGCATTAATATTGAATAGAATGTTTGGACTTTTTTTTAACAAAGGAATTGTAAGTATTTCCAATTCGCCTTTTATGCTATCAAGAAGTGCACTATAATACTCAATAAAGGAATTCATTTGTTTTTCATGAATTAACACAGTTAGTTCTGTATTAGTGGAATGTTAACTTGTATATTAGAAGTTTTCATATGCCAATTGAAGATGATCTATTTGTGATTGCAGATCTTGATTGCTACTTCCAATAGGCCTCCTGATCAGCTATACGAGGGTGGTCTATAGAGAGATTTATTCTTACCTTTCATCTCACTATTGAAGGTGCAAAGAAGGAGGCTGACTTTGAACAAAGAATGGTTGGATATAGAATTAAACCATTTAATTTTGTATAATTCAGACTAAATATAAAATTAAACCTTTTAATTTATACTCTAATACAGATTGATACTTGGAAGTCACTCTTAAAAGTGTTTTTAATTGTGTTTTCTTGTTTTAGGAACAATGTGTAGTTCATCCAATTGGTTCATCCGCTAACTATAGAAAGCTCACTTCAGTAAGGTTCTTGCATCTCTCAAATTTTGAAACGTGTAATATCACGTTTTTTAAAGTCAATTATTCTTTCTGTATCAAATTCCACTAATAAATATAGCATAGCACATACAAAAATATTACACACATGGGGTTTTTGGGGTTGGTCTTATGGTTGGTAAACAACTATTAAATTAAACAAAATAGAACTTGAGGTCTTTCCTAAGTAGGGAGGTTGAGCTTTTGTAACATATAAATATCTACACTACATGTCACTTACTGGAGAAGGTTTCTCTTTTGATTTTTGTTTTTGTTACCTTTATTATTGAAATCTTAGTTATATGGTTTGGTGTAGGCTGAAAATTTATTCTATTTCTGTGGTGAAGGAGCCTCTCAACTTTTGAGAGAAAAGTTTTGAGGTTTGATAGGTGGATGCATTGCCACCCCCAAAAAGTGTAGAAGTTGTCATTGGGAAAAAGTTGCAGGTTTGGATTGGTAGATAATGATCTTTGAGTTTATATCTTGGAAAGAATGTTTTAAATTTAATGTTTTCTACACCCATTGATCACCCTATAGCTGTAGTGGCAGATAGATTTATGTACTTCTTTGCACTTTTTGATTATTATTACCAAGCATTGGTTGATTGCAATTGGTATTTGAAGCTTGAACATTGATGCAATCTCATCCATCCATTTGTCAAATTCCATTTGGAGCAGAAGGTTTTGCTTACTTTCAGTTCAATGATCTTTGTGGGAAACCTCTAGGTGCAACAGATTACTTTGGAGTTTTCAGTGAGTAGTTTGTTTGGTAGGTCAAATGGTTATAAAAATCTGCACATTGGATTTTCACAAGTGAGACATTTTTATTTATTTAATATTGAATCCTATACATTGTTGATTATAAAAAATTTCTATTTATGTTTATTTTCATGTTGCCACTCTTTTATCTATCAATTTTAACCCATTGACGCTAAGGATGGTTGCATACAAAGCACTTCCATTCTCTTGCCCTTGAAGGTGTACCTACGTTTGGGGCACACAATAGGGCAAAAGCTTATTGATTTGTCACATTAGTTGATGTATTTTCTCTCTCTTTGATCTTTGAATGCTATCACAGGATACACCAAATTTCATCTATGAAGTTCAAATTTCAGAAAATTTTTACTCTTTTCGAACTTCATCTGAATTTTATGATATTTAATATAAAATTGTTGTTTATAATATTATTATTTTATTTTAATAATATTGAGTTATTTAGTTTAATTATTTAGCAATGTCAAAAACTTTTGACAATATTGTGGATATGTTACTTAAATTTAAAAATAAATAAATTTATATAAGTTATATTTTATATTGATTTTTTCTTAAATTTTTATCATTGCTGAATTTCATCTAAATTTTATGATCCACGAACTCAAATTTGAATTCAAACCTTGTGACTTATTTTGAATGCAATTACTTTCTCAGAAAAGTTAAGCATACAATATGAGATTATTCTATATGTTTGATTATGTCTATGAAACACAAAATACAATGATGAAGGATACTAGCAATGTTATTATTGATCTCCTGTCTCTGTATTTCTCAATTTTTTGATTATCTTGGAAGGAGGCCCGTGCATGTTGACTTTTTTGACATATTGTACTTGACACAAGCAACTATTTTTATGCCTAAAGGTTAAAACTTAATCCCATGGTCACCTAGGTAGATGGGCATGGCCTTATGGATTAAAGCTTGTCATTTTTAAATTTTGATTATGCTTGGTATGAGTGTGTGTGTTTTACACTAGTATAATTTCTGGCCATGAGTGCATCAATAACTCTAGTTGTGAGTGTGTACAGTTGACTATGTATGCATATTTGTGCCCTTTTCTATATGATTGTGCTTGTACCTTTGCATGCATTTATCCTCTCAAAAAGTCAAAAGTATCAAAAGTAATTGATTATGTTGTATGTTTAGTGCTCAATTGTCTACAATAGTAGAGCTAGCACTCATTCTAATCTATTCTAGATTTCTTATTTAAGATGTTGCATCAACTAGGAAACCACACATTGTATTAAATGCAGAACATCTAGTTTGAAACAAATAAATTTAATTAAAATTTAAATGAATTTGGCTCTGTGTAGAATTCATCGACAGATTTCTTGTTGCCTCTCGAACTGATTTTATGGGTACATCTACCAAGGATTGGGGATATGTCAAGTAATGCAGGTTAGCTACCAGTTTTGGTAACTAAGAAATTCAAGGCATATAGCACAAAGCTACATTCTGAAGAAGAGGCTTCACTAAGGCAAGCCTTCATTTTGTGGTTGCAAGCTTCTAAATTGATTTTTTGACATATTAATTTGAAGTATAATTCCAAGCATGGTTAACTTTTTATGTTATCTGATGCAAGTTATGAATGAAAAAAAATCCATATTTATCTACTTAGCCAAGGCATCTCCAATAGAACTCTTTGAATAGGTTGTTATGATTTTTGATGAAAAATTGTTGCATTGAGAACTTCATCAAGTTCCAAGAAGAATGATGATTTAGATATCTATGTTGACAATGAATTGGGATTTGCAAAAGATCAAACCGTTAGTAGGTACAAATTTTAATCTTTTTGCACCAATTGATATCTCAGGTAAGTCCAGAATTTTCTTACCTATTTTATTATTAATAAAAACATATAGGTGAACTATGGTACACATGATCATAATTTCCTCTAGTAATCTCTTGTCTCACAAAAATTGTTTCCAACAAGGTTGATTTTGATTTATCCTTGTGTTTTAAAATATGAGGCCTCTATGTAAGTTTGTATTACTCATATTTACACATCAACTTAGATAATTAGTTTGATTGTAGGTTACTTGTAAGAGAGACATTGAGTTTCTCATTTGGCATAAGTGAGGCCCATAATCTTACTAGTTGGAATAAACCTTGTTTTATGAGTCATTTTCTCTTAGATTTATCTGACGATTCAGTTAATGACTATAGCCATTCAATGCTAAATTGTTGCCATACTAATACATGGGAATGTCTATATTGTTCCTTTTTTTATTGTGATATATATTGTTCTCCACAATGATAATAGACATTTGTTGTCTCATCTGGTTATTGTATCACTAGACTAATTTGTAGCAAATGGATATTTTATCAAATGACTAGTTTCTTCAAGACATGTTTCCTATCTTTCTGGTTCAAAGGAAATAAGTTCAATTCAAATTCTTATCTTATAGGGTCATCATGTCATTTTTTATTTGTGTTAATTAATTACATTCAAGTAATTTTTTCATAGAAAAAGATTTATGTGGCTCATGGTTACACTTGCTATGATTTTTTAATGAAATATTTAAGACAAGTAGGAGCTGACAAAGAACGATGACCAAGGGATTTATTCTTAAGGTTCTAGTTAGTTATTAACTTATATTTCTCTTGTGGTAGATTGACAGAGATGAATAGCAAGGAATATTTAGAAGAACATGCTTTATGCCTCAGCAAGAAAGAGACACAAGAAGTTTTTCAAGCTAGGATGACAGAGGCTCCAAAAGAGAATATTGAATACTGCTTTTGACCTTTCAGATGTTTAATTTTTTTTAAAAATATTTCTTTGATTATCATCTTAATATTAGTTTAAATATTTATTGATTATATTATATGAATCTTTCTATCAATATTTTCATAGTTACATTCTGCAATCCACTATCAAAATGAACAAAAGAGAGAAGAAAATGATTAATCTAACTAAAATCTTTTCAAGCTATATTGAAAAGTTTGAATGAATGTTTCATGAAAAATAGAGATATGATACAAGGTTTAATTTTGTATAAATAGATGGGACATAGCCATGGAAGGAAGTACAACGTAAAAAAGTATAGACAGATGGTTGCTTATAGAAAATCCCTAAATACTTAGGCAAGTTGGGAAAATTTACAAGTAGATTTCAAGAAATCAATGGTATTTTTCAGCACCATGGAACCTCACCATTCAAGGTTGGTCATCTTATATGATATTTATTTCTAATTTTACTCAACAAGTCTTAAATTTTCATTATCATGCACTATACTAAATCACACTACATTGTTCAAAGTTATTATTTATTCATGACGAAATTTCTATCATAATTTGATTGCATGAAACTTCTTTCCATGAATTTTGTCTGTCATACACCATGATCTATCATTAGAATAAAGAAAGTATAATAGTAGACAAAGAGAATATCATAAAGTATGATTCATAGCATTGGTAGAAATAATTCACACAATCAAGCCCTAAAATGTTTTTCATGATTAATTTCAATTTGAACATGTCCACTTGAACTCCAGTTAACATAATTGGCATGATTTTAATATAGGTGTGAGAAAGATAGAGAGCCTTTGTAGAGCACATCTGCATACAATCCTCCATTATCATTTCAAGTGTCAATACTAAAACAAGTTGTGAACAACACACGTTTTCCTCTTGTTTTGTTGGATATAATAGGAATGTCCCAACTATGCAAGGATGCACATCCCTCTAAATATGGTGGTGGTAGTGGCAATGTAGACTGTAGCCATCGGTGTAAACCAGGTGTAGCTAATATTTGGAATGAACTTTTGTATTCTTATGTAAATTAGGGAAGGTATCAAAGATAGACTTAATTTCATGTGAAAGATAAGGTCTATGAGTTAGAGTGGTGATCAATAGTGTAGATGCATCATATTTATCATATTTATATTCTTTTAATAAAAATTAAGTTTAAAGATATCAAATGTCAATTTTGGGTAATCATTATTGTACCAAAAAAACTTTAAAGTCACAAGTATTGGTGTAATGTTGTCAAAAAAATTGGACATTAAGTCAATAAGTTAATATGGTCTCCTCACCCATTACAAAATGTCAAAAGGACAATATGGTTGTAGGAGAGGTGGAGGCTTTTATTACCACACAATAATAGTGAGAATGAGAAAGTTGAAACAATACAAACAACCAAGAGTTGGGGACCTTATTTACCACACTATAGAGAACTGAACATTGAGGTCAGTGATTGCCTCCAATTCATCCATTATTAGCATCACCATCTTTGATAAAGGAGTGGTATCCACTGTATCCATATTTAATAAAAATTTAGTTGACCTCTATAAGCAACAATGTAACAAAACTATATCTGAAGTTGTATGTTGAGTTGGATTTTGATTTGGAAGATTGTTTGGTTAAAGTGGCAATTGATTGGGTCCTCAATGCATCCATTTAATACTCGACCAGATATACATTTTGTGATGAGATGTTTAGGTAGATACAATGGGTTATTACAATTGAAGGGCATAATACATTTTGGTATGAGATATTTAGGGAATGATGAATTAATGCTAAAGGAAATTGTGGTTTTTGACTGGGCAAGAGATGCAGGTTATAGGAAGAGGACTTTAGGATATTGCTTTAGAATACAACTTTTCTAACAATAATATGCTACTTAGTGTAAGTCTAGTTCAACTTTTATAAGTTTTATTTTACATAAACTAGTAAATACTAAATGCTTACTTATTTTCTAGACATCAACATGAGGTAATGATTGATTTTCAATTTTTTCCATGTAAGCTTGAAATAATAGTAGTGATTGATATGAAGTTTCAAATTTTCTTAGTTAATTTTTGTATTGGCGGGACCATGAGAATAATGATGCAGGGGAGGATGCATAAGATGTTGATGATAAGATGCCAAACATTGAAACTCTTAATTATGATGATATGGATAGTGTTTCAAAACTACAGAAGACACAATGCTATATTGATATCATGCAAGTATGTGCAGAACAAATACATAATATATGAAAAGAAAATAAACATATAACCATTAAAAACTAAATAACTCCCGCAATATTGTGAATTTGGCTTAACCATTTGAAATTGGAGTTGGCATAATAATTTCCCAAGTGAGAAAATCATTTTACAAAATAATCAAGGTCTGTCTCTATGACTCAAAAATTGCTAAAATAGAAAAACTCAAACAACTGAGTCTGAATCATGTCTCCATACCAAATCAAAGGCACCGAGCTCTGTAAAAGTTGAACCATCAAAAAGACATATCTCCCCTGTGCACAATTTGACCCTCTATCTGTCTCTACTAGCCTATAAGAGTCCACTGATAGGATAATCAATAGCTATAATGATTTTCTTAGCTAGAAGGGGACATTCCATCCTCTACATAATCTATACAATTGGATGTTAAATTCATAGAAGCTTCTTATGATTGATAATATTATGCCCTTTCCACATGCTATTATTTCTATTGGCTCATTTCTCTCTCTTGAGATAACAATTTGGAATTGGGTATGTTGTGTTGGAGGGAACACTCTTTGTTCATTAATCTTTGACAACCACTTTGAACTCTCTTACTAAGACACTAAATATGTATTGAGTATCTATTACACTTTCTCACTCTATAGTTTTGGGAGGTTTTATGTTATGAGATGTAGGCAACTATATTATTTACTTCCTAAACTTTGATGACTCCACTTCTTATATTGGGTACTCTACTTTTGCTCCCATTCTTGTGTATATTGGTGCCTCTAAGCCTTTTCATGGGGATTTGGTTCTTATGGTAGGGAATAAGTCTTGGAATCAACCTCTTAAATATGAGGGTCTTTTTAGAAATTGATAATATTGAGAGGGGGGGTGAATCAATATTCTATAGCTTTTGCCCATAATTGAATATTGTTGATTATTTTATAACTTGCATATGAAAATAAACCAACAATGCTAAATAGTAAATATAACCATACACATAGAGAACTCATAACACCATTATTTTTTAACTAGGGTAACCCTGGCCAAGGGAAAACCTTGGTGGGGATGATACCCATGAGATGATTTACTAAAAAAAAAGATCGTGTTAAGGATATTGATCATGTTAAGAGTCTATGAAGTACATATAGTGTCTTGAGTGCTTGTTAGAGGATTAGGCATTGTTATGAGTTGGTAGATCAAATACAATGTATGCAAGAAGAGCCCACTGCCCTAACATGCATTTATACAATAAATTTCTTCATAAGAATAGATATACATACAAAGGTTTCTCACTATTGTAATTTGCACTTTCTTTGATCATACATTAGATATCGTATCACATAAGGCTCATATATATTTCAATTTATTCATACAATAGTTTTCATATCATACAACTTGCACATCTAGCACATGTATCACATACTTATCTACGCAAGATAAGATCTTTACTCATACTTCACAAATTAGTAATTCTTTGCTCATTTGGCCTTCCATGTATTCACACGCATGATATAATATAAAATAACTTATGGAATAATATAAAAAATGTCATTTGATCATGACTTATTAATTATTTTTTCACCAAAATAATTCCTTAAGTTGTATAATTCAGTTCTCTGTTGTGCTTTGTTCTACTCTATCAAATACCCATACTAGTATTTAAACTATAACTTGCACTGTACTATTCATACACATCTGTGCACTTAACTACATCATCATTGCATTGTCATAAAGCTATCGTCAACTGCACATAAACTAATTTGAAGTGTGTCATTCGTACACATCATATATGTCTCTATGTTGTTGTAAATTGTCTAACACAGACAATTTTCTAACTCTGAATGCATAAATGAAATGTTGAATATATGTTGCCATAAATGATAACACTCAAGAAATTTTACTGACCATATTGCCAACAATTTCCCCCTTTGGAATTGATGGAAACATTTTGGAAAATTGGCTAAGTTCCAAAATGATGTCACACCTAACAAAACAAATAAAAGTAACTACATAGAAATTGCCTTCAAAACATAACAATTATATTCATGTTTTGATGGATCATTACATTCCTTATCACTCTTTACATTGATACATAAGTGTACTCCATCTTACATATACAACAATCATACAATTTACATGTTAATACTCTTTTTCCATACATACAATTTTCCTTACATATTACTCCCCCTTTGACATCAATGGCAAAGGTGTCAAAAACTATATACAAAAACTTGTGGCCTACTATTGATCAACTTGATATCCTAGAAAAATAATTTGCACATACAAGTTTCATTCTTTCTACTTCCTTCTTCCAATTCTCCTTCACTATATCAAAGATATTGATTAGTGTACATAGTGCATAAGATTCCACTTCAACTGTCCTCAAGTCAGTATAGGAAAACTTATCATAGGAAGTCTTTGTTGCAAGACATTCCTCCAGTTGCCTCTGCAAAATGCTCATCTTTGGTGACAAGATTTCTCTAAGATTATAGAATTTTTTAGTTGTCTTTTCCTTATTAGACTCCAAACCTTTGATCACATTGTGGATCTTCTCCACTTCTTTTCCACAATCCTCAATATTGGTCTTAGGGAACTATAATTTTGTAGTGAGTGTATCAAAATCACTCAACTTACTCTTTATTTGCCTCTCAAAATCTGCCAGGTATTTCTATGATACTGCACACTATCCATACAACTTCTTACCTTTATCAATGTGTTTCCTTAACTCCTTGATGCTTACATCAAGTTCCTTCAACTCATTTCTCCCACTGTATCAAATAGTGTTGCATCATGCTTGGCCTATGCTTGCACTGAAGCTACCTCAACTAAAGTTGCAAATTCCTCATCAAATGTCTATACCAATTCCTTATCTTTTGACTACAAGTTTGGATTAGCTATAGTTGTGTAATTTCCTTATGTATTCTATCCAAGACTTCAGTTATTCTTTTAGAGAAACTTGCTCAAAGAACTCATTAGTCCCTTCTAATCATCATCATCATCAAGTGGAACTGCTACTAGAGTTACTATTGGGTAAGTGTAATTGCTTTTAGTTCAATACTCTTCCTCTCTTTCTCAACCTTATTCCTCTCTTCATAATCATTAGAGCTTAAATAAGTTGTGATATTACCTACAATGGATTGGCCAAATGTTGCAAAAGGGTTCTCCTTTGCATCCACAGTTATGTGTGTACTATCCACTTGCATGGATTCAATACCCATAACAATGTATAGTAGTGAGAGTACCTTTTATGTCTCTTCTACTTCTTTCTCATCACTAGAAGGTGTACTTACTTGTACATAAGCTAGGCTCCCAATTTCGGACGTCACACTCACCTCTGCTATTGTAGGTATTGAGGTCATGTATTTCACAATGGCTTCCTCTATTTCCTTTTTGACATCCTCATAGTTGCCTCCCATTAGAAGAATTGCTCTTCTTTTATTCCTTAGAAAGGGCTCAATACCCTTCAAAATTTTGTGTAAGTCCTCCTTAGAGTTAACTTCACATAACTTATTGACCATAGTCTCTCTTGACTTAGCATCTTCATCTATAACTCTTTTCTTTCTATTCAAAAACCTATTATATAGTTCTTCTGGTATCTTATTCTGAATTTTATCAAACCTCTTATTCCACAAAATCATATTTTTGACTATTGAATTCTCTAGTTGCCTTCTATCCATATTGTTGTACAAACTATAATATTAATTCAATTGTACAAAATTGTCATCATTAATTATTTGCATGTTAAGGTTTTCTACCTTTGGCTTCCATGCTTTCTTTCATGCTAGAGTTATGCCTTCTTGCGTGACTTTCTCTACTAGGCTATCCTCGACTTAATCCTCAGAATCTTTAGAATCACTAACTTGCAGTGTCTTCTTTCTCTTTTTTGGTTCACTGATGGTCTTCTTGACCCTTTTCTTGGTGGATGATGATGATTCTTGCTTAACCTTCACTAGTCTCTTTGACTTTCTTTGTGCAACTGGTATTTCCACCTCTGACCACCTCATTGGTTGATCACTTCTTGTTCTTACTAGTTACTTGCGCAAATATTGCATATGGTGCATGTGCATTGGATTCATCTATACTTACACCTACTAAAGGTGTTGCAACAACAATAGGTGTTGTTTCTATCACCTCTAATTGACCACTTTCCTTCATTTCTAGTGAAATGTCTTTAACTTCATTAAACTCCTCACAAGTCATACCTAATTCCTTAAGGATGGAATCAATCTTCTTTTTCACACTTTTCTTTATCTCTTTACTATGAAGTTTAGAATGAACTTCATAGATCCCAACTAGGGATCTCAGTGTCCTTCTTAGGTTGGAGTATGATCTACGCATACCTTTAATAATTTTTGCACTTATCTCATATCACATGGGCTCTATGAACTTTACCCTGGTTCCACAGCTTCCATACAGGTGTTATCAGTTTCCACCATGAAGCATATATCATCTTTATACTTCTCTACAATGGAAGGAGGTATTTTATACCTGTATTTTATTTTAGTTTGGGAAATCTTCATCATTTTGTCAATGTCATTATCTCTGACATTCTCAAGCTTTGATTTGTAGCATTGAGTTACCAACTTCATTACGCACTCATTGCTTTCCCAATTAGTCATCCATGGGAACTTCTTTGATGCATAGAAGAAAAAAATGACTCAATAAGGACTCAAATCATAATATTGTGTTCTTGTTCTTCTTTAGTTTAGCAATATTATCTAGCAACTATAATCTGATTATCTCACACAGATTCACTTTCCTTCCTTGAATTGTCATTACATAAGCTACGTAAAAGAATCCAACTAGTACTAAGTTAACCCTTGAACTATGGTTAAACTCCTAAAATATTACTTAATAGCTTTATGTCTTTGTCCTGAATTGTATCAACCTTCATGTTTCTTTCATCAAATCTTGTATTTAGGTTTATTTCAACCATCTTCCTTACATTCTTTTCATTTATAGGATTGCACCCCTCATTACTTAGTCTCATGACCATTATCAATTGTGACATGCACATCTCCTAACCAAAACATTTCATCATGTACCCTACTCAAAATGATTTGGATTTATTCATGATTATTAAAATTAGTATAAAACATATACTTCACTAGGTTTAAATCATTTAGGTGTTTATACTCAAACTTCGAAGTTAGGTCATTTTTACACATAACTACTAAGTCCTCGTGTATATCTTCATCTCCTATATTTTCAATCTTGCAATGGATATAACTTATAATCTCTTCAACGTGAAGCACATTCTATGGGATTTGTGAAAATGTTCCTAATGGATCATCTACAAGAGAATCAAATGGATGTTTCTTGAATATGTATCTCGTTCTTTCACTAACATCATAAACCAAATGTCTAGCCATTGTATCTCTAACTGTATGTACTAAAAACTTAATTCAGGCTCCGTAAAATACCTTACAATCATGTTTAGGGCTTCTACAACTCTGTGCTTAAAGAATTTCTTTTCACACTCCAAATTATTGTCAAATTTCTCTTCAATTTTCTCTAAACACTTCTCCTAATCAAATGGTACTCACAATATTTTTTATGATCATATCTTTGCTTGCATACTCGACCATAGCTTGCTAAGATCATATCTTTTCTTGCATACTTGACCATAGCTTCCTTTCTATGTCTTATATCTTTTGTTAACTCACAACTTCTAATCCTTTCTCTATCATCGGTTCTGACCAATTGATGCTCTATCTCTACTACAACTGCACAATTCAGATAGGATGAGTCATAAACAATTGTTGACTTCAAATTCTCATCAAGTGCATCAAAATACTATTCCTCCAAAACTATATAAGAACTTTATGGATTACAAGCTTTCACAAATGCTTCTTTGAATTCATCAACATGTTCCTTGATTGCTTCTTTTTTAGTGTTAACACTTTCATTTTCCATTCCTTCTGTCATTTATGTTATTGTTCCTTTTGTTATAGGATTCCTATTGAAGTTCCTTTTTTCCATTCTACGGTATTTTTTTGTGTGTCCAAAGCTATTACATAACTAAAATATAGGTGTATTCCTTCTTTGATTGGTTCCATTCTGACTTTTAGGTGCTCTACAATTTCTTGCAATGTGTCCAAGTTTGTTACACTTGTAACAAATAAAATGGTTCTTTTCTCCATTAGATTTCTCTCCATCATTTCTGCTCTATGATCTCCCTCATTTTTTACTTACAGGGTTAGTGTTCCCAAAAATTCTACTATTTTCATTATTACCATCAAACTTAGGTTTCTTACAATCTACTATTTTATGTCCATAACCATGACAATTATAACAATAAAAATTAGTAATAGGTTTAAAAGACGTACCTGTGCAATCTCTTTTCGTATGTCCAACTTTATTCCATATGAAGCATCTACCTCTAAACTCACGTCTCACTTCCTTGGGTGGTTCATCTTTCTTAGGTTTACCAACTTTTTATATTTTCTTAGGTTCATCATGTTTTGTTGACAAATCAACTAATTCAATATATTTTGATACCTCAATAGTTGTGCTCGATTCTACCTTACTCAGATCAGATTCTTTAGGGAATTCAACAATTGGATCTAGTTCTCTTCTAATTTCAAATTTATTGGTTGATTTCTCACTAATAAGATATCCAAGTCCTATCTTATCATAAGAAGGTATCTGGTGAAATATATGTTTGTCAATCTTCTCACTACTAGAATAAAGTTTCTCTAACTATTTCTTAGCTTGTATGAATTCTCCTTTCACAATGATATTGTACTTTTCTAATTCTGCATACTTAATCTTAATAGAATCTAATTTAGATGTTACTTAAGTCAACTGGGATCTAAGGTCTGCATTCTCAGATTTTAGATCAGGTTCATTCTTACTATCATCTTTGTTAAGACTCAACTTAAGTTCAACAATTTTCAGCTCATGTTTCAAGATCTTATTTTCTTTCTTGAAATTTCCTACTTCATTATTGTCACTAGTCTTCACAATTGATTCCTTGCCAAATTTTAGATCATCAATCTTGTCTTTTAGTTTGCTAATGTAAAAAATTTCATCTGTATACCTATCTTTTAGGTTATCTCTTTCTTTTGTAAGAAGGTCAATCTGTTCAAGAGCTTCTTCAAGGTTTCTCTTTAACTATTCTATATCCATAGGGATCTTACTCAAGTTGTTAAGCTTCTTTAGAGTAACTATACTCTGATACCAATTGTTATAAATATATAATATTGAGAGGAGGGGGTGAATCAGTATTATACAAATTTTGCCCACAATTAAATATTGTTAATTATTTTATAACTTGCATATGAAATTAAACCAACAATGTTGAATAGTAAATATAGCCATACACATAGAGAACTCATAACATCATTATTTTTTAACTAAGGAAACCTTGGTGGGGATGATACCCATGAGATGATTCACTAAACAAAAGGTTCTTGTTAAGGATATTGACCCTGTTAAGAGTCTATGAAGAACATATAGTGTCTTGAGTGCTTGATAGAGGACTAGGCCTTGCTAGAAGCCTCAACCCTATTAGGAGTTGGTAGATCAAATACAATGTATGCAAGAAGAGCTCACTACCCTAACATGCATTTATACAATAAAATTCTTCACAAGAATAGATATACATACAATGTTTTCTCACTAATGTAATTCATACTTTGCTTTGATCATACATTAGATCTCACATCACATAAGGCTCATATATCTTTCAAGTTGATATACAATAGTTCGCATGTCATATAACTTGCACGTCTAGCACATGTATTGCACACTTATCTACACATGATAAAATCTTTACTTATACTTCACAAATTAGCAATTCTCTACTTTTTTGGCCTTCCATGTGTTCACATGCTTGATATAATATAAAATAATTTATGGAATAATATCCACAAAGTCAGCTCATAATGACTTAGTAATTATTTTGTCAGCAAAATAGTTTCTTAAGTCGTACAACTAATTTTCTCTGCTATGCTTTGTTCTACTCTATTAAATACTCATACTGGTATTTCAACTGTAACTTGCACTATATTGTTCATACACATTTGTGCACTTGACCAAATCATCATTACATTTTCATAAAGCTATCCTCAACTACGCATAATCTAATTTGAAGTGTGTTTTTTTGTACACATCATATCTATCTTGGTGTTGCTACAAATTGTCTAACTTAGACAATTTTCTAACTCTAAATGCATAAATGAAATGTCGAATATATGTTTCCATAAATGAAAACACTTAAGACATCTTACTAACCATATTTCCAATAGGTCTTCCCTCCAAATTTCATTGATGATTCTCTTTTGGTCACCTAGCTACATATTGATCTTGTTGGTTGTACAGTATCTACTACATAGTATGATGCTAATGATGAGTACTATTTTATGCATGTTTATAATTCTCCATCATATTTATTGAAGAAAGAGATTGTAGAGAGAATAGATTGATACAAGTATGATCAATATGTTTTAATCATTGTTTTGTCACTAATGTCAAAATTGTTATTTTCTAGTAAGAAAATTTCTTACAAGATTTAAGTACTATCACTTATTTGATTGATGAAGAGGATTTGATCAAAAGATGTAACAATAGCACTTAAGAGGAAAGGTTGAGTTATGATATGTAAAGGAGTACAAGAATCAATTAAGACGGTGATAACATGATGTATCAATAATCTACTTAAGGTTACAAAGGCTAGTTACACTAAGCAAGTTTAGAAGAACAAGTTAAACAAAGTTTGTCCACCAAGCTTGAGCAAGTGGATAGTAGGTGCCGAACAAAGTCAGTGCAAGCCGAGTAGAAAATTAGTTGGAGTTGAGTAAAATTCTATTATAGTGTATGCTAAGCAAAATAGTGGATGTTGAGTAAAGTTTAGTTGATGCCAAGCACCAATAAACTTTAGTTCGTACTAAGTGATTTTATAGAGGATGTCGAGAAATGTAGTATGTGTCGAGCATCAGAAGCAAGTTAATGTCGAGTGGCTACGTTATTTGAAAGATTGTGAATTCGATGGATCTAAGCTGACAAGTTTATTTTCTTAGATTGTGTGAACCAAGAAGAAGATAAGATTGATGAGCTAGTGGCACAAAATTCAAGATAAACTATTTTGAGGTGAATTCAAAGAGGATTGAAGGAGAAGTTTCTAGAAGAGATATGAAATATGGGGTAGATTCTTTGCATCCTACCTAATCTGTCCTAACCCTAAATTGGACAATGGAGAATGAGTGGCAAATGATCTTAATTTCCTATTTACAGGAATGGCTAGTCAGAAGCAAGGTTTGTCACATGCGAGTACATAAGGAAGACAAGGATTCAAGGGTTTTTCTTTATCAAATGACCTAAGAGAAGAGTCTACATTGACATGATAAGCAAGAAAGCTTAAGGGTATGAATGTTTAAATGGCGAACAAGCTATCAGAGCTTAAATGTGTGAAGGCCAAGAAAAATGGAGGACTAAAATAGAGATCTATAATTTGCAAATGGAGTTGTAAGTTGTTATCAATCAAGCCTTACTGTTACTCTCTAATAATTGTATTAGTCTAGGGTAAATCTTTTGGATTAAGGTTGATCTAACAGTCATTTGTAAATCCTTTAACCAAGTGACATTCCAAGTGAATGGTCTAAATTTGTCTAACAAGGCTCACTCCTAACAAGGTGATTGGAATACTTTAATAGGGTCACATTTAATAGTGTGTATTGCAACCTTTAACAGGGTTGGCCTTTCACAGGGCATCACTTCAAAATAGTGAAAAGGGGTAGCATGTTACTGGTGGTTTTTCCCAAATTGAGTTTCCACATGAGTCATTGTGTTAAATGTGTTGTTGAATCTGTTATGTTTCATGTTTACATTTTTGCAAATTGATTTGACAATAACCTACAAATTTTAAGTGATTGCATAATCTTATGGATGCATGCATGATGATAAATGTTCTATGAGTTCACTAAGAAATGAAAAGGTTTATTTATACATTTGGACCTTGGATAACTAATTCACCCCCCTCTCAGTTATTCTAAAGTATTCCAACAATTGGTATCAAAGCCACCTGCTTAAGAGGACTAGTTTGAAGGTACCAGAAGCATAAAGCTCAAGATGTCAAAAAGAGAAGTGTCAAAGCTTAATAGAGATAATTTTACTACATGGAAATGTTTGATGAAGCTACACCTTGGAGGACTTGGAGATCATGCACAATCTACCATTACTACTGAGCATGTTGATCTTGTTGGAGCCCCAACTACCGAGGATATGAAAAAGAAGAAAGAACATAACCAAGCAATGTTGGAGATTGTCTCTGCCATAAGTTATGTTGAATTTAATGATATCAAAGGTCTTGACACTGCAAAGAAAATGTGGGATGCCTCAACCACCATCTATGGAGGAGATACTAATGTTCTAAGAGCCAAAGCTAAAAGTCTCAGAGGTAAGTTTGATGATATGAGAATGGATTGCTCAATATGTTGCAAAGATAAAAGAATTTGTTGATGCAATAAGAGGAGCTACTGGTGTAATAGATGACAATAATGTGCTAAGAAAATTTTTAAGAACACCATTTCCCATATATGCTATTAGAGTTTCTACAATTCAAGAACTAAGATGTATACCAGTGAATAATCTATCACTTCAAAGTCTGGTAGGTAGGCTCATTGCTTTTTAGCTATCTAACTTTGATAATTGTAAACTTGAAAATATTGAATCTTCTTTCAAAGTTAAGGTGTCATTAAAGAAATCTAATGAGAAGAAGAATAAAAAAAAGATAAAGTATGTGTCTAGTAACAGTGATACAGATGAGGAGGACGTAGAACAACTTGAAGCACTATTGGCAAGAAGATTCCATGGAGGTAAAGGCAAGTTCAAAGGAAAATCACCTATCATTTTTTTCAATTGCAATGAGGTTGGTCATATTGCTGCTAGATGTCCAAAGAAGAAGAACTACATAGGTGGTGATAAGTACAAAAGTAGAAGAGATGAAGACAACAAGGCTACAAAGATAAAGGCAAGAAGTCTTGCTAAATTTCTAAAGAGGAAACAAAAGATGAATATGATGAAGTAGTGTATGTTGTAATGAAGGACGAAGCTAATGAAGATGAGTCAACTACACTTGTGACTTGTGTTAACAAGAATGATAGATGGATCATTGATAGTGGGTGTTCACATCACATGACTGGAGACAAAAGTAAGTTCATTACCTTGAATTGTTATGATGGAAATAGTGTAAGATTTGGTATTGATGCACATTGTTTGATAAAAGGAAAAGGTTCTATCAAACTCACAAATAAGATTTTATGTGACAATGCTTACTATATTGAAGGACTTAACTATAATATCTTGAGTGTGTCACAACTAAATAATTTAGGATGTGAGGTTGACTTTGAAAACAAGATTGCTAAAATATATGACACAAATGGAAAACTAATTGGAAAGGGTCATCAGAGTAGGAGCAATCTATTCTACCTTGACATAGAGGATGCTACTTATCTAGTTGTAAAATTTGATGATGTATGGCTATGGCACAAAAGGTTATGTCATGTCATTTGATAACTTGGTTAGTATTAGTAACATGATAAAAGTTAGAGGTTTGCCTAAGTTGAAGAAGCTTGATAATATAATATGCAAACAATGTTAGTTAGGCAAAATGAAAAAGTCAAGTTTTAAGAGTAAAACTCATATCTCTAAAGGAATGCTAGAGATTGTTCATACTAACTTGTGTGGACCAATTAAAGTGCAAAGTACAAAGGAGATAAGTACATTATGTTGTTTGTTGATGATTATTCTAGAATGATGACAGTTATGTTTCTAAAATAGAGATTTGATGCTTTCCAATTGTTTAAGTGGTACTTAGCAAGAGTAGAGAAGGAAACATGTAAAAGTCTAAAAATTTTGATCTAACAAAGGAGGAGAATTTACATCACATGAGTTTGAGATGTTCTGTAATGATATAGGAATCAAAAGACAGACAACTACCCCTAGAACCCCTCCACAAAATGGAATAGCTTAAAAGAGGAACAGATCTATAATGGACTGTGCTAGAACACTCATGATAGAGAAAAATCTTGCTTTGAAATACTCGAGAGAAGTTGTAAGTATAGTTTTCTATACCTTGAACCATGTACAAGTCAAGAAAGGTACTCATTCAACACCTTTTGAACTATGGTATGGATACTTGCCCAATGTAAAATATTTTAAGGTATTTGGAAGAAAATGCTATGTTCTCAAAGACTTCAAGATTGGTAAACTAGATGCAAAAATTGAAGAAGGTATATTCCTAGGGTATTTCACAAGAATTAAAGCTTATAATTGTTTAAAGATTAATAGTAAAAAAGTTGTGGAAAGTGCAAATGTAAATTTTGATGAATATACAGAAGTATATAAGGCTGAACCTATGAAAGAACTAGAAAAATACAAATCATTTGTATACTTTTATGAATATGACTACTAAAGAAGATGCTAAAAATCAAGCTACAAACTAACAACAAGATTCAATGACTATCGAGTCACATACTACAAATGTCGAGTTGCATTCAGGAATTGAGGTACATTCAGATGTTGAGTTATAGAATGAAGTCAAAGCACATTCTAATTCTAAGATTAATATACATGAAAGAGATATTGAGCTACCTGACAGAGATGTACATAGTGACTCTGAAGTTGAAAGACAAAATAAAGAAACTAGAGCTGAACCAAGATTGTTCAAAAATGTTAAGAGAAATCATCCTGTTGCAAAAATTATTGGAGATAAAAATGTTAGACCAATGACAAGAAATAGATTGAGAAATGATACATGTTTACTGAGCATGAAAGAACCTAAATCAGTGAGAGATGCCTTAGAAGATGTGGACTAGAGTAAAGCCATGGAAGTAGAGATTGAACAAATTGAGAAAAACAAAACATGGACTCTAGTTCCTAGACCAGAAGACAAAAAAGTGATTGGCACCAAGTGGGTATTTAGAAACAAGCTAGATGAAAATAGTGAAATCAAGGGGAACAAGGCAAGATTGGTTTGCAAAGGATATGCACAAGAAGAAGGAATTGACTATGGACAACTCATGTTGCTAGATTGGAAGGAGTAAGAACTTTTCTTGCTTATTCTACACACAAAGGTTTCAAAGTTTATCAAATAGATGTTAAATCTACATTTCTGAATGGCGTATTAGAGGAAGAAGTTTGCATAGAATAGCCAAAAGCTTTTTTTGATGTTAACATTAAGAACATTGTATGTAGATTACACAAATCTCTATATGGTTTGAAACAAGCACCAAGAGCATGGTATGAGAGACTTCATAATTATCTTGTGAAGATTGGATTTGAAATGACTGATGATAACAACAATCTGTACATGAAGATGGAAAAAGGAAAAGGTATTTTGTCATCTAAAATTTTTGTTGATGATATCATATTTGGAGGTCAAGATGCTTTATGTAAGGCTTTTGCAAATAAAATGAAGCAAGAATCTGAGATGTCTATGTTTGGAGAGATCAAGGTCTTTGTAGGTTTGTAAGTATGTCAGATGAAATATGGTCTATACATCACTCAGTCAAAATATGTCAAAGAAATATTAAAAACTTTCAGATTGGAGGATTCCAAACCAGTAAGTACACCTATGGTGACAAGACACAAATTTTCAAAGAATGATGATTTAGATGAGGTGAATCAAACATTGTACAGGTCTATGATTGGAAAATTACAATATGTAGTACATAGTAGATGTAACATTGCATTATCTATAGGGATAGTTGCAAGCTTCTCTGCTGATCCCAGGGAGAATCATCTGATGGTTGTAAAGAGAATAATGAGATATCTAAAAGGAACAGAGGAGTATGGTTTGTACTATAAGAAAAATGAGAAATTTGAATTAAGAGCCTATACTAATGTTGATTGAGCTGAAAACATTGATGATAGAAAGAGCACTAGTGGAGGAGCATTTTTCTTACGCAAGATGCTAGTTACATGGACTAGCAAGAAACAAAACTACACTTAACAATCTATTGTTGAAGCTGAATATGTTGATGCAACTGTAAATTGTACAAACATTGTATGGATCAAAAATTTACTCAAAGGTATGAAGGAAGAGATCATAGAACCAATGACACTTTATTGTGATAATACAAGTGCTATAAACATATCAAAGAATCCTATGATACAAACAAAGACTAAGCACATTGCAATCAAGTATCATTACTTGAGAGAATTAGTTTAAGATAAAGAGGTGAAGATGGAATATGTTAACACAAAAGAGAAAATTGCCAATATCTTCACAAAAACATTACCTAAGGATGCTCATGAGTATCTAAGAGGTAAACTAGGGGTGATACCCCTATCAAAGGCTATCTAAGTAACAAAAGGAGTGCCTTGCATCAAACAAGCTAATTTTCATATGTTACACATTGATGCAGAGGATCTTACCTTAGGAGTTGCCTAAAGTAATCAAAGAATTGAAACTACAAATCAATCACAAGCAAGGTGACAAAGGAAGAAATTGAAGAAGTTCATATCTGCATATTAAAGATGACAAGTCTTTGGCATTGTTGTCAAAGAGGGAGATAATTGTTGATCAAAGAAAATATAAGAAAGAGGGTGATAGTTATTAATTAGGAGATATACAAGAGATTAGAGATTTAATAAAGAGGGATAAATCCTAACATCTACCTAGTAAGAGGGAGGTATAAGAAGAAATTCATAGGGAGTTATAAGGATCACAAGGGAGTTTTCTAACCTATTTAGAAGATTAAAGTTGCTGATAGATGAGAGTTATTGATAGAAGGAGAGATTTTAATAAAAGGAATTATTTTCTTTTTCGTATATTGTTGGTCTTACTATTTTCACCTAGTTAGTTTGGTTGATCGGTTTTGTTTGCCATCAATGCCAAAGAGGGAGATTGTTGAAGAAAGAGATTATTGAGAGAATAGATTGATACAAGTATGATCAATATGTTTCAATCATTGTTTTGTAACTAATGTCAAACCTGCTATTTGTTGGTAAGACAATTGATTACAAGATTTAAGTACTATGCCTTATTTGATTGATGAAGAGGATTTGATCAAAAGATGTAACAATAGCACCTAGAGGAAAGTTTGAGTTATGATGTGTAAAGAAGTACAAGAATCAGTTAAGAAAGTGATAATATGATGTATTGATAATCTACTTAAGGTTACAAAGGTTGGTTACATTGAGCAAGTTTAGAAGAACAAGTTAAACAAAATTTGTCTACCAAGCTTGGTTGAGTGGATAGTAGGTGCCAAGTAAAGTTAGTGCAAGATGAGCAGAAAATTAGTTGGAGCCAAGTAAAAGTCTACTCTAGTGTATATTGAGCAAAAAAGTGGATGTTGAGTAAATTTTAGTTGATGTCGAGCACCAATAAACTTTAGTTCATACTGAGTGATTTTATAGAGGATGTCAAGAAATGCAATATGTGTCGAGCATCAGAAGCAAGTTAATGTTGAGTGGCTGCATTATTTGAAAAATCATGAATTTGATGGATCTAAGCTGACAAGTTTATTTTCTTAGATTGTGTGAACTAGGTAGAAGATAAGATTGATGAGCTAGTGGCACAAAATTCAAGGTAAAACATTTTGAGGTGAATTCAAAGAGGAATTGAAGGAGAAGTTTCTAGAAGAGATATGAAATATGGGGTAGATTCATTGTATTCTATCTAATCTATCCTAACCCTAAATTGGATGATAGAGAATGAGCGGCAAAAGATCTTAATTTCTTATTTATAGGAATGGTTGGTCAGAAGCAAGGGTTGTCATGTGCAAGAACCTAAGGAAGATAAGGAGTTAAGGTTTTTTCTCTATCAAGTGACCTAAGAGAAGAGTTTGCATTGGCATGTTAAGCAAGAAGGCTTAAGGGCATGAATTCTTGAAGGGTGAACAAGCTATTAGAGTTGAAATGTGTGAAGGCCAAGTAAAATGGAGGACTAAAATAGAGATCTATAATCTGGAAATGGAGTTGTAAGTTATTATCAGATCAAGCCTTACTATTACTCTCTAATAATTGTATCAGTCTAGGGTAAATCCTTTGGATTAAGGTTGACCTAATGGTCATTTGTAAATCCTTTAACTGGGTGACATTCCAAGCGAATGGTCTAAAGTCCTCTAACAAGGCTCACTCCTAACAGGGTGATTGAAATCCTTTAATAGGGTCACATTTAATAGTGTGTATTGTAACCTTTAACAGGGTTGGCCTTTCATAGGGCATCACTTTAGAAGAGTGAAAAAAGGTAGCACGTTACTGATGGTTTTTCCTAAATTGGGTTTCCACAGAAATCATTGTGTCAAATTTGTGGTTAAATCTGTTATGTTTCATGTTTACATTTTTGCAAATTGATTTGACAGTAACCTACAAGTTTTAAGTGATTGCGTAATCTTATGGATGCATGCATGATGATAAATGTTTTATGAGTTCACTAAGCTGTGAAAAGTTTTATTTATACATCTGGACCTTGGATACCTGATTCACACCCCCCCCACCATCCCTCAGTTATTCTAAAGTATTCCAACGCATATTACCCCTCCCAATATGATGGCATGCCTCTTACTTTTGGTGCAACTCTATCGAGTCCTTCAAACCCTATTTTGGAAACTTAAAACTTATCCTTGTAGTCTAATATTCCCATAGCTTTAGACCAGCTCTAATTCATGTGGTAGTTGGCCACCTTTTACCCTGTGTTGTTTTAGCTCTCCCCTCTCATTGTGATGCTTTTTCTAGGGAAATCCCCCTCTAATTCCCTTCATTCTAAGAATGTGTATTCTAATGTCTCTTGGACTATTTTAGGTATGAAGAAAGATCTTCCTAAGTATTTGGTACAAAATCATGATCAAGTGTTAGGAGTCGAGACTACCCATTATAGCCTTGGTATTGTCTAAGTGGGAGCTAAAGGGTCTTAGCTCACTAGTACATTTGACCAAAAATTTTGACCATCTATTAAAATGTTTTAGATTGGTCAAAATATGGAAGAAATTTTATTTATTTTTTAAATCCATGCCTGTGTTGGTTGAAATTTTGACCAACACGAGCTTAACATGTCAAAATGAAAAAGGGTTTCCTATTTCATTGTTATGTTTCACAGAGTGCACATGAGAGTTACACAAGCATTCGAGCTAGTTTTCATGAAGCATGGGAACTGCAAGAGCGAAGGAACTTTTTGTGATGTTTCTGTTCAACTCCAAATAAAGTTCCTTGGGTAAAAATTCTATTGATTGTACCATTTCTTTACCCTCTAGAATCTTCATATTTTGTGACCTATTTCAACTTTATCAACAAAGACATTATGCATTTTGAAGTAGTATTTTTAGGTTAAATCAAGTTGTTGATAATATGATACTAAATATACTATTTGTTGTCTTTGGGATGGATTCCATTTCCTTTTCTTCCTATGGTGAAGATGATGGCTTGGACTTAAGTATAGGTTATTGTTTTCCACTTCTTAAGAACAAACAATCTTCTCCATATAATCTACATCTAAAGAATTTTCAGGTTACAAGGTTCATTCATTTCAATTTTGCTCATTTAGATAAACCCTCTAGTGCACCATTTCATGCATGCCTATTTGGTTATTGATTTCCTTTTTGGTTATTGACTAGCAATGGTGATGGGGATTAGTTGGAAAATGTAATTTATTTCTTGCTCAAAAAGCATGCTAAGATATCCATTGGACATAGAATAAGCTTTAGCAATATTATATATTGCTTAATGACCTATTTAAATGATTCCCTTAACTCATAGATTTTACCAAATTAAAGGAAATCTTGTCACCAATATGTGAATTATGTCAATTGTTGACACCCCTGGAATTGCTCCTACATTGTATGCTTATTCAGAAATAGCAACACCCCCTAATGTGAAAAGACATTGCAATTTTTTACTTTGGCAACTTCAAGAGTTCAAATCAGTTGCATGCATCAATACCTTCTAGTCTTGGTACTTATGCTACTGTTCTGATTAGGATAGTGGATTATCAGACGCAGAGCTCCTTGAAGACTAAAAAAATTAGAGTTTTCATTATTTTAAAGGATATCTTCAATGTCACTATCATCCTCATGCATATTCAGATTATACAACTTAACTTGGTAAAGATCTTCTTCTTCTATATTAAGGGTTTATTTCTGTCAAATTTATCCATGGCCTGTACCTCAACTTGTTTGTAGATGCAACTATTCTCATTCAATGTTCATCTCTCCTATTTTTAACACGTTTGCATCATAGACTCTAGTTTCTAAAACTAGTTACAAGCATGAACATAACTATTTTTTGAATTTACTATCCTTATTGAAATTTCTTTAAATATCAGAGATCCTTAAGGCATTAGATCTTAATATTAGCAATTTCCTAATTTTGAAGGGCTCTTGCACATATAATGGGTTATATAGTGATGGGGCATGGTTTTAAGAAGATTTGAGCCTAATTTCTTTTAAAATTAATGTGGCGATTGACTCATCTTATATATGTCCTTGGGATAAGGCTATTGTTTGAATGCTACATTCAATGGGCTCAAAAGTAACGTATGAAAGATAATTGGCTATATATATATTTATTTATTTTTTTATTTTTATTTTTATTTTTATTTTAAATATAAAAATGTATGTTCTTCTTTTATAGTTTTTTTGCATATTCCATAGGATATACGTAATTTTCATGAGCATAAAAAACCTCCATTTGTCACTGCATTAAACCTAGACAAGTATCTATGCATTAAATCCAATTCAAATTTGTTGCAGAAAAAATGTCTCATTAAAATGTATCAATGAACCAAAATGACTATTTATGAGTATCTAGAAATTAAAATTCTCAAGTCTGCTAGTCATTTTTGAGAGTCAACTAGAAGTTAAAAAACTTATAAGTCTGCATTTCATGCAAAAGATTCATTTTTAGTTAGGGGAATTTGTGTATGCTTTAAAGAAACATACATCCAACAGTAGTCAGTGCTAAACAAAGATAATAATAGTGAAGCAATGATCACCTAAGGGGACTAAAACTTTAATCAATGTTAAATGGAAGACTTTGTCACAGGCATTGATGTGTGTGAGGAAACCCTCTTCCATGTATATTTGGGTTTGATCATAAGATGAAACCCAAAAGTAAACCATGAATACATACATACATACATGCGCGCGCATGCGCGCACACACACACACACACACATAGGTAAGCATCATATTGGAAGCATCCGTAAGTATTGAAAATATTGTGACTTTTCTATGGTTATAGGTTTATAGAATATTATATACATGAATGCTGAAGGACTAATATACTGCTCTGTTGTGTAGTATTTTGTTTATATAAATATGTTTTCATATATTAATCATAATGAAATCTGAATATATATATATATATATATATATATATATATATATATATATATGGAATAATATACAAAACATTAACATATATAGTTTATTCCTTAATAACTTTCTCTAGACCCTTGACAGGATGGGTCTATGTCAATCTAGGAGAGGTAGAGTAAATCCTCACAGGATAGGTATGTTCCAAGATGGGTAGGGATATGTATTTCCAATGCCTTAAGGGAAAATCCTGAGATGTGTATGAACATGCAGTCCCAATGCCTTGAGGAATCCTACTTATAGATTGGTGTCAAGCACCCTATGACATGCAAATCCCCATCCTCCTTAAGGTTGACATTTTTAAGAGAGAAGAAGGAATTAGGCTTAAATGTGTTAACTATTAAATTTATTGTTTCTTAAGATAAATTCAATTTAGATGCATAGTAGTGTATGTTAATCATTGAAAATTGATAGCCTCTGAGTAGGGCACATTACATAAGACTCCAAAGAATTCATCATTTGAACACACTTCAACTTGCACTAAGCAAGTGCAGTCAATGATAAGACTAAATCAAGTAGAGTCCAAGGGTATTCACTCTTTTTGCATTCTTAAATAGAAGTAGACGTAATTTTAATTCACAAGTTCAAGTTTAAGTTTCATTTTGTAAGTTTTAAATCATAAGTATATTTCCATTGCAAATTGTGAGGTCATATCAATCGAAGATTATTTGACAAGTCTAAGTGAATAGCACAAGTCCCCACATGATACCAGCATATCAAATTATTATCAATGAGTAAATATCCACATTTGGGAAGGAACCTTGAAATGACTTTATGATCTTTTAGTGTAGGCTTAGCATAAGAAATGTCTTTATTGAAGAGAGAGTTGGAGATTTGGTATTTCATCTCAAAATACTAAGTATTTGATTCTACATGTTGCAGTGGAATAAAACTCACATTAAAAGATCCTTTAGCTAGTTCATTCAAAGGTTTGTGGACAAATGAATATTGCATCGATAATTGGTGCCATATATTTTCTTTTGCTTCTTGATGATTTTTGTAGGAAAATGTTGGCATTTTTCCTCAAGAAAAAAGCACAAGTGTTTAATGAACTTCTAAAGTTCCAATCCTTAGTAGAAAAAGAGTCAAGATGTGCAAACGTCACTCTTTGGTATAATAATGGCATTGACTTATGTTCCAATGAATTCACTACCTTTTGATATAAACACGGTATTAAACCTTACACCTCTCAATACATTGGTGTACTTGAGAGGAGGAATTGTACTATTGTGGAAATGGCCCAGCATATGTTAGAGAACAAGAATGTTCCAAAGAAGTTTTGGGTTGAGGCAATGTACCTTCTTAACAAGTCTCCAACAGAAGCAATCAAGAAGAAGATCCTAAAGGAAGCATGGGCTAGGATGAAACCACAAATCAGCCACCTAAAGGCCTTTAGTTCTACTACATATGTTTCACATCTAGATGCTAAAAGAGCCAAACTTGAATCCAAAAGTTAGACATTAATCCTTGCAAGATACTATGACAATCACAAAGCTTATAAGCTGATTGATGTGGAAAATGACATTGATTACCTCACATTCAAGAGGGATGTAATAATTGATGAATAAGGTGGGCTTTTACAACTCTCTTCTACCATCAACAATCTCGAAGATCAACCTCTAAAGGTTAGAGATTTGGGTGTTCAACTTACACTAGCTACAACTAAAAGGGGGGATTCTAGTAATTCCAAACTTGTGGGATCTTCTAGGCAAGTATCAGTACCAAAAGGTTTTATTCAAGAAAACCTATATTATCATCTAAATGATACAATTCAAGGCAGCCCAAGTCATGGTGGTCATGTTGATTTGGATGATGGTGTTGTGCACTTGGGTGGATTGAGAGGACACTTTCGAAAAGATAAGACCTTGAACAATTTTGGCTTAGTGAATGAGAAATAATTTTGGCCTAAGATGAGGGGAGAGGTCGACAAGTCTCTTCCTACTTGCAAACTGTGCCAACTAGGAAAGGGGAATCATCAAAAGATGCATTTCTATATATCCCCTTACCTATGCTATGGGAACCACAATGAATTCAAAGAGGTCATGATCCAGTTCTTGTTTTGGTGGATCAATTTGCGAAATGGCTCATTTTATACTTTGTAAGAAGATAAATGATGCAAGACAAGTGGCACTTATTTTGAGGGAAACTGTGAAGTTGTATGCCATCCCTAAAATCATAACCAATGAAAAAAACATAAAAGTTTTAAGTCATTATGGAGAGTTGTCAAAAAATCTCAACAAAAAGTTACAATTCATTCAACATACCACTCCCAAACCAATGGCCAAACTAAGGTGGCGAATCAATGTCTAGGAAATCTATTAAGACATGTAGTTGGTGACAGTGCTAGACAATGGGATTGGTGCTATCACAGGTTGAATTTGAATGTAATTCTAGCGTAAATAGGTCATCCATCAATACTAGGTGCAAAGCAAATGTATGATTGGGCCATATGTTTCTAAAAGAGAGGATAGAAATCATTAAAGGGGTTGTTTGCTTCTACTTAACAGAGGAAGATTCCCATGTATTAGCTAGCATGGAGGTTGCGGTAGTTGTGCCTTTGTCTTAACTCTATGTCAGAGAGTTTGTAGTTAGCAAAAGGGCAACCAATATCACAAAAAAGACTACTTGGATGCAATAGACAAAACCATCAAACAAAACTTATGTGGAAGAAAATTTCTAGAAAAAACTACACAATGGATAAAAACCATCAAAGAATAAATGATGGAAGAAAGACCTTGTTTCGCAGCAATGCAAAGCTAAGTAGTTCTGATGTGGAGATAACAAAGCCCTTCCTTCTGTATAAATAAGCCCTAGAAATCTGAAAGGAAAAAGACATCACTTCCTTACAAGATAAAACATTTTTCTTGCATTTATGTTGTGATTGTCATTGTTCTTCTTGTTTTTTTCTACTTTCCTATGATTATACTCGCTCTTGATAGCATAAAATATGGCTAGATGGTTTTAACAGGAATCACATACAAAAGCCTTTCTAAAATGTGGAACACAAGAAAGAATGAGATAAATCTCCTGAGGATTAATGCAAATCACAAAATTGGCAAATCATAGTATAGGAATATGTTTGAGACCCTTGATTTAGAAATTATTGATGGAAGTAGGCAAGTTATTGATGGAATCGAGAATAGTAGATTTCTCTCTACCATTTCTCTCTGGTTTATCTTTATATTTCAAGTGTTCAAAGTATTATTGTAGGTGGCCAAAAAAAAAATAACCCTCCTTTTATATATGTGGAATTATATTTCTTAAATTCTTTTAATTGTGAATCGTTACTAGATATAATCTTTTGGCTCATTTCCTTCTGCAGATTAATAGAGTTTGCTAATTTTGATGCAATTCTTGATGATATCACACTCTTGGCTATATTTTTTGTGTTACAATACACAAAAATGCTAGTCAAAGAGGATATATGAAATGGATTCTAGGGTGACATCCTTTCTGTACCTAAATTTTCTAATATACTGCAAGAATGTTTCACAAACTTTTGACCTATATCAAGCTCAGAAAGAGACTGAAAACAAATTTTCTTTGTGGAAACCTATTTTCTTTTGATGGAATTCAGCTATTGTTATGATGTTTGGATGTTGTAATTTGTCATCCAGCACAAATCTACTACTATATTCTTTGCACTTCACCTCTCAGGTGTCTTCTTTACTCACTTGGTAACTAACATCTATTGTTGATAAGAGAGGGTGATTCGAAAATAGAAAATATAGATTTTGTCCCTATTTGGTGTCTACATGAAAATTTGAGGATAATAATCTATTTCACACTTGGTATCAATGACATCAGAACAATTGCTATCATTGAATGGATGAAAAGACTGTTATTATGAATTTTAATGTGGGATAAAAACAAAAGAATGTTTAAAAAAATGATTAATGGATGGGATATATTTCAATCCACATTAATACCAATAAAATCAAAGTGAATGTTAGATCCAAGGCTTAAAAAATATTGTGGTGGAAACATAAAGATTGTCACAGTTTGAAGACAACATATGAATGCACTTCTACAGATGTTGAAACCATATTTATGTTTATGTCTACTGGGCTTAAACTTTAAAGCTTAGAGAGAGTAAAAAGGCAATAAAATGGAAAAATTTCCCTTCAAAATGAATAGATGGAGAATTTTAAAAGTAGAAGGATGAAATTTTTTCTCTAGCTAGAGTTTCTTCATATTTTCGGTTCTTTTTGGTCCTCAGGTTCCCAAGGTCATATATACTATAGAGAATATTGAAAGTGATGTTCTATCATTCTAGGTGAATAGATGAGTAAATAAGGAACATACAATTCCTTATTATAGTCAAATGTATGAAGATTACGACACTATCACCAAAAGGATACTTACCCTTGATCTAAAGAAAAGTTAGCTTTGTCATTCTTAAAGAGTCTGGAATAATGATTTTCAAACCAGTAAAGGTAGGCATATCAATAAAAGTAGAAATGTGTGTTTATGGATCAATATGAAGAACACCAAATGATTGTAGAATAGTGATGTAAACCCTTACAACAAAACTATATGTAAACCCTTAAAAGTCAACTCAAACACCAAGATTGAAATGTAGAAAAATTCTTCTTAGTCACCATCTAGATACCATGCCTATTGACAAATATGTGAGAACACTAGCAACACCCACTTTATGAGATGGTTGTCAAATCCTACAATTATAAAATTGAAATTTCCTAAATGCATCATGAAATTTATGCCAACATTATATGTATAGAAAGCTATATGTAAAAAAAAGAAACATTTATTACTTGTATGTTTTTTGCATGAGCGGGTTCATTTGGGTTTTGTGTGTTTTCACATGGTTTTTGCAGTGCATTAAGGGAAGTTTAGTTCTGGTTGGTTTTCGCATGGTTTTCCAACATGCATTCTGGGAAGTTTGGACTCTTCAGTGATTTTTGCATGGTTTCCTACAACCATACAAATGTGCATTGATTAATGTGAGTAGTTATTGGATGTTTTATGTTTTCACATGGAGGATTAGATGGATCAGCAAAGTAAATCAATCATATTGGGTTGAATTCATATGGGGTGTAGATGATATAATTAGGGTTTATTGTGTGTTATTTTTATTGTGCATAGATTGAAAGCTGAACTTCAAAATTTTCTTTTTTTACCCTAATTAGGATATGTTGCATGTCTATTTTAGTGGTGCATGTCTATTCTTGTACATATCCCTTATTTCATAATAAATCTTAATAAGTTCTATGTTGTGATTCAGGGGAATTCTACCGAAGTAGAAATCAAAGATTGGGTGAAACAAAGCCTTGTTTTTTACCTTGAAGATGGTAAGAAACATAGAAGTACAAGCAAAAATAATACAACAGTAGTGATAGATGGAAAATGTTTCAAATATGCTTTGGAGACTGATCTCAATCAAAGCTTTTTTGAATTGAGTTGTGAATGCTTCAATGTCATTTGCTATCATGTAACACCTTTTCAAAAGGCCCAAGTCTCTTTCTCACTTACTCTCATTCTCCCTCTTAAGACCCATGTCATTTGTTGTGGAGTGAACATTTTGTTCTTGTGTGCATTCGTGTATGTATTTGTGCAGATATCATTTGTCTATTTTGGGTTGAATGCATATGGGGTGTAGATGATATAATTAGGGTTTATTGTGTGTTATTTTTATTGTGCATAGATTAAAAGATGAACTTCAAAATTTTATTTTATTTTTACCCTGATTAGGAAATGGTGCATGTCTATTATTGTACATATCCCTTATTTCATAATAAATCTTAATAAGTTCTATGTTGTGATTCAGGGGAATTCTACCGAAGTAGAAATCGGAGATTGGGTGAAACAAAGCCTTGTTTTTTACCTTGAAGATGGTAAGAAACATAGAAGTACAAGAAAAAATAATACAACATTAGTGATAGATGTAAAATGTTTGGAATATGCTTTGGAGACTGATCTCAATTAGAGCTCTTTTGAATTGAGTTGTGAATGCTTTAGTGTCATTTGTTATCATGTAACACCTCTACAAAAGGCCCAGGTCTCTTTCTCACTTACTCTCTTTCTCCCTCTTAAGACCCATGTCATTTGTTGCGGAGTGAACATTTTGGTCTTGTGTGCATTTGTGTATGTATTTGTGTAGATATCATTTGTCTATTTTGTCTAATTTTGTACTCTATTCATCTATCCCTAGATTTTGTCATTGTTTAAATATAATTTTATTCATTATTATAATTTGAAAATATATTAAATGTCCTTTGTCACCCATGTAATAGCATTTTGAAAGTTTTAATAGTTCTAATAATATCTTCCATATCCATCCCTTGAAGAAATGAAAGGTTAAAACTTAATAATTACCAAACTTGGTCCTTAGAAGGATCATAAAATTGCTTTATTAAGGCATTATTCTTTGATAGATAGTTGTTGGTGAAAAAGAATAAAGAATTTGCAATTTTGATAATTTACTCAAGTAACAAAATCTAGTAGCACCAAATCAGCATGATATATTCTTTACAATAACAGTACTTGGGAGACTTAATATATATGTGAAAGAAGTTATCCAACAGACCACAAAAAGGAAGATTAGCACTTTTCTAGAAATTCAGACTATTGGTAAAATTAAATCCTATTCATGTAAAAACTTTTGCACAAATAAATTTGTGGCAAATGCAAATGGTTGAGGAAGCATCCAGTTCAAGAGAACTCTAGACTTAGTAGCAATGATGGTGGATTGTCCCAACAATTTGAATATAGGCTCTAAAAAAATGTTTGGTATAAACAAGAGAACTACAATTGCTGAAAGTATCACAATAGATTTTTTTTATGTAAATGACAAGCATATTGAATTGTCTCATTCCAAAATCCTATCCATGAAATGTTCCTAGAGCAGTTCCTATTACTAGCTAGCCTCCCGAGATTGGTAAAATGATAGACAATGAAATTTTTTATTACACTTAGTCTGTAGTCCTTAGGATAATAATCTTTAGTAACAATGATAACTATCTCAAACAATACAAACCTATTAATAAATTGATGAAAATATGATTGCCCTATTGAACAATTTTCAAAAGGTAATGTCCATCTGCCCATAGCACACATAGATCACATCTAATTCATATTTCCTTTTATATCTTACTGAAGAGCATATATTTCCTCGAGAAAAACATTGCTATACATTAATATGTTTCGATCTTTTAGTCATCTTAATTAGTTGATGCATTAATCACATTAGTCATTGCTATCAAGATTAGTCAAGCCATGCTACTGATAACACCTGAGTAATTTTCACCTTGTGACATCTCTTTGAGGCATTTTGCAAATAATTAAGATACTTTGTCTATAACTCCTCATTTTGCAAACATCTAGGCCTTCTAGAAATTATAAGATCATTTTAGTTACATTTGAAAACATTATTCAACAATTTCCATATGTGCAGATATAAACATTAACTACAACATGTCCAATTAATTTGAAGATATATTTTCCTATGAAGAAAGACCACACTTGACAATATGAACCTAGAACAAAATAATGAGACAATGGTTGCATTGTGGTCTCAGTTCTGAAGAAAACCTAATAAATGTTATTATCCTTGAAAAAAGTGTAAGGGCTTAAAGAATCAAAGAATTATAATTACAATAGCCTAGAGTCATTGTAGGAAACATGGTCACGTTGAAGGGGACCAAAAATTTTGTCCATTTTTTAATGTAGATTTCCTACTGAAGGAACATGGAGGTGTGAATATCCAATTTGAGGATAACACTCCCATGGAAGAAGATGATGATATGCTAGAGGACATGATTGAAGAAGATGGTGTTGGAGCAAGTGATGAAGAAGCTCAAAATGATGGTACTAGTGAATTTGATAATGATGATGAAAATGGTCTTGATATACCTTTACTTGAGAAGGCACACAAGCCCTTATATGAAGGCTCCCAAAAAACTCTACTCTTGACTATAGTGTTGTTGGTGAACTTAAAGGTTATGAATGGTTTATCCAATGTAACAAAATCATGTATGCTAAGGTATGCCATTTTTGTCATCTTCAATGTTAGCATACAATTACTATTCATTACATTAACAATGCATATTTGTTGTTGTAGGTGGATAGGTGAGTTTTTGTTACCACCATCAAATATTTTGCCTCATTTTTACTGAGAATTATCTACCATTATGAATCAGATTGGAATGAAGTATTAGATAATACATGCATGTCTCATTGATCACATTTTATATCATAAATAACATGAATTTGCAACAAAATGCCCTGATTGTCATATTAGTAGATATCAGTCAAATCAAATAATAAAAAAGGTGTCTAACAAGGTTCTTTGATACGTTCCCATTATTCTACGTCTTCAAAAATTATTCAGGTGTGCTAGCTTGGCACAATTTATGGATTACCATGCACGCAATAGAAGTCAAGATGACATTATGTGAATGCCTACTGATGGTTTTGCATTTAAAGAGATAGAAGAAACATGGTCACACTTTAAAGAAGAACCTCATAATTTGAAGCTTTCATTGGTAGTGGACGGTGTCAATCCATATGGAGATATGAGATCTGTTTACTTAGTGTGGCCTATTTTTGTTATTAACAATAACATTCCTCCTTGGATGTCCATAAAGAGAGAGCACATAATGTTGTCAATGATTGTGCCAGGCATTTTTTTTCATTTTATAGTTATCTAAATTAATTTATAAATAGTGCATGAAAATGGTCATAATAATTATGTAATGTTTATGTTCATTCAATTACCAAGTACCAAGTTATAGATATTAACATATATATCAAGCCCCTAATTGATGAGTTGTTGAAGTTATGGAATGACGTCACTATGTATGACATCTCTAGATTGATAGGACACCAACAATTTCAATTCCATGCAATGCTTGTATGGACAATACATGATGCCCCTGGGTTAACTCATTTTTGCATAATGTTAATTTTGTCACTTAGGTTTACACCCTTGTCCAAAGCCTATGCATGAGGACAACCTAGTGAAACATGGAAACAACCTCCAAGTTGTGGGACTTGAACTGTGAGGTTGAGTCCCTAGAGAAGGTCAGCTTCCTCTTACTATTAGGATGCACCTAACTACTCTTGGAGAGGAAAAGGGAGAAGGAGAGCATGAAAATAAATCTATCTAATCTAATCTACAAAGGTGATTCACCAAAATAGAGTGGTTAGACCAATCTCTGCCCATATATGCACTATTGAACCAGAATGAAACTAAGGATATACACATTCAGACTTGCTTTAATCTAATAATCACATACAGATCAGAAGACCAAGATGAATGACACAAGGAAAGAGAGATTCACTTATATTATCATTCATAGGCCAAAGAGATACAGTCATGCAGATCATAGATCTCTACAAAACACCAGTAAGAGGTAAAGAATTCTTGCACTTTCATACCAATGGCTGAAGGAGATAAGATAGAAAATCATGTAGTTCAGAGGCACAGGGGAATTTACACTGAGAATCTACAGAGCAATAATAGAGAAAATAGAGAAAGGTCGACCCTTACAAAATTCACAAAAATTGCCTTTATAGTTCAAGCATAACTGAGATTTTCTCTCTAAAACTATCCTACAACCACCACCATCAAGGCTTTGCCAAGAACAATCATGGGGATCTAAAGAAATCTAATTTAAGTATAGCTTTAGGTACCACGAAATCTGACTGTTAACTAAAATAGGGCCTTGAGAAGATAGAGGCGACACTATTGATTGGCCCAATTAGGTAGATAGTTTAGATCGGGGTGGTAGAGTGTCTCGGCATGCTTCACATTCACTTTGGGTGGTTGGAATTGATTACAAAGATTAAATCACATAAAAAATCTTGACTTTCTTCATTCCTAAGCACCTGAATCAGCAGGGCCAGCAAGTTAACTAAACTCTGCATCCAAAATGAGCTACGTGGGCTAATAGCCTCCTTTTATCTTGCCACCTTGTAGGAGTCTTACATGGTTGACCATCTCAAACTGACCCTGCCACCTTGCAAACCCTGACCGTGATGGTCACATTAACTGTTGGTCGCTAACTATTACTGCCTCCATTGGACCCATTGGGACACGTGTCACCGAGGTGCTATGTCACTATGCATATCCTTCGAGCACTTTCCCATAGCGAGATAGTGCCCACCATGGATCTAGACTGATCTGACAATTGTGAAGACTCACTGTATTATTGCGCTTGCTTCCTCAAAATTTTAGGCCCACGAAACACTTGGCAACCACCTGGCACAACCTGGCATCCTCATCTTGGCAAGACCTAACCCCACTGATCCACATGGCGCAAAGGTGCTATGTCACTATGGATAATATCCTCATAGCTTTTCATAGTGAGATAGTGCCTATCGTCAATTTCCTTAGATCTGACAATCATGAAGACTCGTCGTATTACTGTGCTTTTCCCTTAAACTTCTGGGCCCACAAACCAACTCAGCACACTTGTTATCCAACTTGGCCAAACTAGTACCATCCCTACAATTTTCATAACACTCAGCCCCACCCTGCTATGTGTCACTGAGGTGCTATGTCGCTATGGGTAATATTCTTGTAGCTTTCCATAGCGAGATAGCGCCCACCATTGATCTCCATGAGATCGACAATTGTGGAAGATCCTCATAATACTGTGCTTGCCTCCATAAAGTTTATGGTCTATGAATCCACTTGGCAACCACCTGGCACAACTTGGCAAGATCTAGCCCCACTAATCCACATGGCATAATTGTGCTATGTCGCTATGGGTAATATCCTTGCAGCTTTCCATAGCGAGATAGTGCCCACTGTTGATGTCCTTAGATCTACGGTGATCAATAAAATTGTACAACTGCACACTAAATTGGCTAAAAGGACCAATGAAAAACCACCATTGTACTATGACCCACCTGACAACTACCACCAAGGATGAGCCATAATATCACTTTGGAGAAGGGTGAACCCATTATGTCATCTGTGCCACATGTCGCTGAGGCGCTATGTCACTATGGGTAATATCCTTGTAGCTTCCCATAGCGAGATAGCACCCATCATTGATTTCCTGAGATCTGGCGGTGAGCAAGATGGGTCTAACCTATCAGTATGCCAACCAATAAGAAACTGGCCATGTTCCAACCTATCTAACAAATTTCATCACTAATATCTGACGGGGCATACTTAGGACCCACCTTCCTTCTGATGTCACCGCAGTATCACTTTTCATCTGGGCGCTATGTCACTAACAGGGAGGAATAGAGATTTTTTGATAGCACCATAGCGCCCTCAGGGGATCTATCAAAACTCGGTGCCAGAGAAACAACAAGGAAAACAAGGACCCACCTGACACACGGCCAAAAGGTGCTATGTCGCTATGGAAAAATAACGTGCAACTTCCAATAGCAAAATAGGACCAATCGTAGATATCTCTCAATTCGATGATGGGGACTTGTGGGCTCGCAGAAACACTTAAAATGTGTAGGGAAAGAAATATTACCAGGTTAGCATAAGGTATTTTGTGCCCTTTTGAATATTTGAATATTTAAAACCTGTGGACATTACTATGTTGAATTCAAATGTGGTGATTTTGACGAGAAGGCAAAAATGACCAACAAATCTGGCGACTCAAAGGGGATGCAAGCCAGCTATGCATAAGACTAGTGGCCGGAAGCATCCATTGGGCTACAGAGTCAAAAAGATGTGGATCATGTTTATACTACAAAACCCTAACCCTACCTCTGAGATGTAAACCCTAAAACTCCTATCTCTACAACTGGAACGAGAGACCAAAACCTCCTTTCTGCAACCACAAAACTTTGAGAAAATTGGCTATCTCATAGAGAGATAGCTATGCTCGTGCACTTCTTGGAAAATAAGAGAGCTGAAAAAAAAGAAATTACTCTACTTATATACCTAAAACCTTCAACCTTCATCAGAAGCATGGTTTGAGATAAATCCCATTGACTGGGATGGGCAAAATTTCACCACTATGCCTGCTTAACTAAAAAGCATTGGCCTATTTGCAACTGATAATCAGATAGGGTCCATTCCATAATGCATCAAACTTTGAGTGTCTTCCTAGTTTTTCCCTATCTGCATCTCATTTTAGAACCAAATCTCCCTCCCTGAAGATTCTGACATTTAGCCTTCCTATCAAAATTCTTTTTTACCTGCTACTGGTGTGTCTCCAAGGTCTGCATGGCTTCACTTCTCTTCTCTTCTAGCTCCATCAGCTTTTCCATTCTTACTATCATGGCATCATCTTCGATCAACTCTAGCTAATGAGCTAGCTCTAGGGATGGGAACTCCAATGAAATTGGAAGCCTTGCTTCTCTGCCATAGACTAACACAAATGGTGAATTCCCTATTGACCTTTTAGGCATTATTCTATCAGCCCACAGTGCAGTCTTTAATTTTTTATGCCAACACCTCTGGTTATCATCTATTGTCCTTTTCATGGTCCTGATCAAGTTTTTTTTGGAGGACTCGGCCAAACCATTACCCTAAGGGTAGTAATTTGAAGATGTGTTCAAATAGATATTATGATCCACTGCCCATGCACAAATCTGAGCTCCAACAAAAGACTTTGCATTATCTGAAATAATAGTTGAAGGGGCACCAAACCTGGTTACAATTCCATCAAGGAACTCAACAACTAAAGATTTAGTGGCATCCTTCAATGCAATTGCCTCTGTCCATCTGGTGAAGTAATCTGTAGCAGCTAAAATACATTAATGACCTAAATTAGAAGGAGGATTGATAGGGCCTATGAAATCCAATCCCCATTGAGAAAAAGGCTAGTCCACCTGAATAGGATGAAGGGGAAGAGTTGTAAGTCTTTATTTTCCAGAGAAGAAGGCACATTTTTCACACTTCCTCACATACTTATGACAATTATGAAACAGAGATGGCCAGTAATAACCAACCCTCATGATCTTCATTGTAGTTATCCTTACTGAGAAGTGGCCACCATTAGGACTATCATGAAGTTCTTTGATCATTCTTTTAGCTTGGTCTATATCAAGGCATCTTAATAGGGCTCCATTAAAATCTTTTCTAAAGAGGACACTGTCAAGTATGACATAAGGAATTGACTATAATCTATACTGTCTCCTTTTAGTTCTATCTAATCCTTGAGGGTATCCATTGCCTAATAAGAAATTCATCATATCATCCATCCAACTCCTTGGGTTGCCATTTCTTACCTCTTGTTGCTCTGTCAGTATCATAGCAGCTTCCTCATCAGGTTCTTGAGATGATAACATCTGTTTACACAACCCCCTCCCTCTTACCAGCTTGGTAATCTAAATGTCAATATCATATTCCATCACTTTAGTAATCCAACTAGCTCTTTTCTCACTAATATCTTAGCTCAAAAGGAAATCCTTCACACTGGCATGGGGTACTAACAAATGAATCTTATTATGAGATAGGAGGTGTCTAAATTTCTTTAAGGCTCTGATGACTGCAAGGGCTTGCTTCTCTACATAGTTGTATTTATCTTCATATTCTTTAACCCCTTCACTAAAGAAAGCTATGGACTTCTCGTCACCTTTATCATTTCTTTGAGTCAGGACAGTAGAAATGCTTGACTCACCACCTAGGGGATAAAGGATGAAATCTTTCTCAAAATTTGGATTTATGACAGTAGGGGCTGAGGCTATGGCTGCCTTGATTTCTTCAAAACTTTCTTTCCCTTCCTTGGTCCATGCAAAGACCATACCTTTCTTGAGCATAGCTGTAAGAGGTTTCACCATGGTAGCAATATTAGGGATAAATCTTCTCACAAAATTTATCCTGCACAGGAAAATTTGCAGCCCTTTCTTGTGTTTAAGAAGAGGGAGGGCAAGTATTGCTTTTTTTCTCTCTAGATCAATGGTTAAGCCATCCTCAAACACAATATGTCCTAATAATTTCCCTTGGTTAGTAGCAAAGACACACTTTCTTGGGTTAAGGGAAACCCCAAACTCTCTACATCTTACGAATACCTGTCTTAGATGATCAAAATGATCTTCTACATCTTTTGAATACACAGTGATATCATCAAGGTAAACTAAGACAAACTTGTCAATCAATCTTTTGAAGGCCATCACCATTGCCTTCTAAAATGTAGCACCTACATTGGTTAGCCCAAATGGCATCTTACAATAAACATAGGTACCCCATTTAGTGGTAAATGCAGTCTTTTACCTATCAGACTCTTTAATCAGCACTTGATTGTAGCCAAAAAATCCATCAAGAAATGAAAATCTCTTTGAACCACTGACCTTGGACAAAATCTGCTCCATAGAAGGGAGAGGATGGTGATCTTTAAGGGAAGCTTGGTTAAGGTCCCTAAAGTCCACACACAATCCAATTTCTCTGTTCTTCTTCCTATTAGGGACAAGGTTTGCTACCCATGATGAGTGTTTGATGGAAAAAATTATATTGGCCTCAATCAACTTGGATAGCTCCTTTTTCATTAAGGGTTCAATTTTAGGATTAACTGGCCTCTATTTTTGTCTTACTGGTTTTACATCATTAATTAAATCTATGGTATGCTAAAATTGGGTCAAAGCCCTTTAAGTCATCATATGTCCAAGAAAATACATCATTAAACTCTTGACATAGATGAATAAAATTTTCTTGTTCAATTGCAGAACATACCTTCCCCATGTTTAAAGATTTTCCATCAACAACCATGACTGGAGTGTAGTCACTTTCATCAATAGCTAGGTTCCTGGCTCTGTCTCTTGCTTGGTCATCAGGATTAAAAACACTCTCTAAGGTAATGATACCCTTAGGTAGCTTGTTGGAGTTGAGGTTAATGATTTGGTCACCATACTGATCCTGCAGTCTTGACTGATTTCTATCTAAAAATTCTACCTCATTCTGCAAGAAGCTCGCAATTTTCTCATCAGAATCAAACACTTGCCAATGGATGTTGTTATCAAAGATGGAAAGCCTTACTAACACTCTAATTTTTTGCTTCTTCTCCTCCTCAAGATTCCCTATCACATCATAAGATGCACCTATTGCTACAAGTCTATCAGCATATCTATTTTCTTTTCTAGGGATCCTCTGGATGTTAAATGCATTGAAACTTTCAAGCAAATCCCATACCCTATTTTCATAAGACTTGAGCAAACCATTCTTGGTGGTATTCTGATTTCTCACTTGATTAACCACCAACTCACTATCTGCATACACCCTTAAGGCTTGGATTCCTCTTTTTTGAGCAAGTAGCAGACCTTGAATCAAGGATTCATACTCGGCTACATTATTAGTGCAACTAAATTGGAGCCTAAAGGAGAAGTAGTACCTTACTTGTGCAGGAGAAATCAACATCATGCTAGCCCCTGATCCATTTTTATTTCTTGAGCCATCAAAGTACATACTCCATATCCCACTCATATCTTCTTTAGCCTCCACAAGATTGGGAACTAGAGCATCTTTCTCCAATATACAATATGTACTGAGACCTATCTCAAGGGTTTCTGACATAGGTTCAAATTGATATGCATTAGCCCACTCATCCAAGAAAAAATTAGGTATCTCTACTAGGAAAGTTGTGAGCTCATTTAGTATGCCATTCTCATCCATCTCTAGAATAGGGCAATTCATATTGATGGGATTCAGGGTGTAAGATTCAGTATGATGGAGGGCTGGAGGCTCTGCTCTGATTGAAGCATTGGCTCCATATCTCATTTTAAATGACATATATGACCAATCAGAAGATATGAAACCACCTATTTGGGTAGTAAAGTCTCTTGACAGACAGATGGCAAAATATGGCTTGACCTCAGCAATAGATATATCTTGGGTTAAAGTACAACCAAGGCATGCATGTAAGGCCATCTCCACATTCCTAAGGATCCCTATAGTCTTGACAATACTACCATCCAATTGTAATACATCCCTAAAAATGAGCTCATATTTCATTCCCAAAGCATCAGCAACACACCTAGGCATCACTGAACTACTAGCCCCTAAATCAATCATGCAATTATGGACTAGTTTGCCCCCTATAATTAGAGAAACATAGAATGGAGGAGGTCTAACCTTTTTACTTGTTTCTACCTCCCTTGATGGTTGTACTAGGCTTGTGGCACTTTCCATACTAGGTGGCTGATCCTTTGGTTCAATTTTTTCCAATTCTTGTTGCAGCAACCTCTTTTGCATGGGTATAGTAGCAATAGCATCCCACATGGAGATATTCACATTTGTCTTCTTCATTTGCTCTACCACACTGAATGGCATAGCAGGTGTTTTGGTAGAAGCCTTGGGAGCTACAATTGTATGAGGTTGAGATGGAATAACCTGAGGATCACTTGTATCTTTTCTGCCATGATTTTGCCTTTGCTGCTAAAAGGTACTTGATTGACTATTTTCTACTTGCTCATGAGATATTGCATTTGAAGTTGAGGCCTGATTGGGAGGAGGAGGGACAACATCTTCCGTAGCTCTTCTTTTGCTTCTAGTGTTATGAGCAATGGAATCTTGGTTTACATTACAATGCTCCTTCATCTAATGATTCATAAAAGAGAAATCACCCTGTCTTTGCATATCTAAGGCATCTTTAAATTGGTCCTCCTTGTATGATTGTTTTTCTGCAGGTTCTTGGATTGTCAAAGCCATAAAAGATTCAGCCTTCTAACACATACAATGGGCATAGGAGTAGTTACAGGAGGGACAAAAATCTTGATCTTGAGCCATATTTTTTTGAGGGATTATGGCCCTACTTGGGTTTACATTTGAGGTTGAAGCATGGCCACCCTGCTTGCTCTGATCAAAACAATTGTTCTAATGATTAGGATTTGGGGGCCTACCATTGCTTTGAGTTTGATATTGCAATTGGTGAGGCTTACTACCTTAAGCTTGCTATATTTCTAAAGTCAGCACCTTGTTTCTCACTTTCTGCATCATAGAGGAGTTATCCTCCAACTTCTTCCCATAATCTTGCAATCTTTTCTCTAGGTTCTTTTCTCTTTTATCCATGTTCTACATCAGAGATTGCATCTTCTCTTTGATTTCATCTATCCAATTTGAAGATGTGGAAGCCATAGGGATTGGGACAAGGGATTGTGATGTAGAAGTTGTGGGAAGGGGAGCTATTATTGGTTGATGATTTGGAACATTAGGGAAAAAAGGCATAGGAGGCCTTGGAGCTAGCTTACCTCCTTGTATTAGAATGTTCTCTAATTTTATTGCTATGTCATAAGCATTAGGCAAGGTATCTCCTCCCATAGTTTGGATTGTAGTGGCAATATCACTGTAAAAAGCTCTAAGGTAATGCAAGAAGGCATTACTAGGGGTAGGCTTCACTGAAGTAGGTATTCTATCCCATGTCTTTTAAAATCTATAATTAAAATTAGTCATACATTCATGGGGGGCTCTTTTTATAGTGGTCAACTACTCTAAAAGTGACAAATAGTCACTTTTATCCTCAAAATGTTTGCACAATCCTGCTCCTAATCCATCCCAATCTGTTATAGAACCATTAGCTAAACCTCTATACCATTGTAGTACTTTTCCTTTCAAGGATGAGGCTAGGAGCCTAACTGCAACATCATCCTCTATAATACCATCGATATTGCAGACATTTGCAATCTCTTGATAGAAGTTTCACCAGTTAACTTTGGTATACTTTTGAGGGTAGCTACTGGTATGTCATGTCTTTAGGCTAATAAGAGAGGGCTCCCACCATTAAAGGTGGCAAAAGTATGAGCTATAGGCAACACCATATAGACAAGTGATCTATTGATATGTATTGATGATAGTCTAGGCTGAGATCTAATAGTAGGAGGAGTAGAGATAGATCTTGTAGGTGTATTTGTTACTATTGCATTCCTAACCAGTGATAGAGATATTCTAGTCTTCCTTCTTCTAGGGTTTGAAAATGAAAGCTCTTGATACTAAAACTTACCTCTAGAAGATGCCCTTATTTTAGCTCTGGGCATGAATCACTGCAACTTTGGTCTGGAACCAGATATGTATTTGAAGCTCAGAGTCACCAAGTACTTCGAAGGATGAGCCTCTTGAAGGCTTAAACACCAAAGCCAATACTATCTCCTCGGTATTGATCTTGAAATCTTCCCTTTTGACACCAGTAGGCTTGAAATTTTTTGGAAGATTTTTGTCCCACCGGGCGTGCCAAAAACTGTTGTCACTTAGGTTTGCACCCTTTTCCAAAGCCTATGCATGAGGAAAACCTAGTAAAACATGGAAACAACCTCCAACCTATGGGACTTGAACTATGAGGTTGAGTCTTCAGAGAAGGCCGGCTTCCTCTTAATTTTAGGATGCACCTAATGACTCTTGGAGAGGAAAAAGGAGAAGGAGAGCATGAAAGTAAATCTACCTAATCTAATCTAAAGAGGTGATGCACCAAAATAGAGTGTTTGGACCAATCTCTGCCCATATATGCACTATTGAACTAGAATTAAACTAAGGATATACACATTCAGACTTGCTTTAATCTAATAATCACATGCATTTTAGAAGACCAAGATGAATGACACAAGGAAAGAGAGATTCACTTATATTATCATTCATAGGCCAAAGAGATACAGTCATGCAGATCATAGATCTCTATAAAACACTAGTAAGAGGCAAAGAATTCTTGCACTTTCATACCAATGGCTAAAGGAGATAAGACAAAAAATCATGTAGTTTAGAGGCACAGGAGAATTTACGCTAAGAATCTGCAGAGCAATAATAGAGAAAATAGAGAAAGGTCAACCCTTACAAAATTCAAAAAAATTGTCTTTATAGTTCAAGCATAACTGAGATTTTCCCTCCAAAACTATCCTGCAACCACCACCATAAAGGCTCTGCCAAGAACAATCATGGGAATTTGAAGAAATCTAATCTAAGTATAGCTTTAGGTACCACGAAATCTAACTGTTAACTAAAACAGGGCCTTGAGAAGATAGAGGCAGCACTATTGATTGTCCTGATCAGGTAGATAGATTAGATCGGGGTGGTAGAGTGTCTCTGCATGCTTCACATTCACTTTGGGTGGTTGGAATTGATTACAGAGATTAAATTGCATAAAAAATCTTGACTTTCTTCATTCCTGAGCACCTGAATCAACAAGGCTAGCAAGTCAACTAAACTCTACATCCAAAATGAACTACGTGGGCCAATAACCTCCTTTTATCTTGCCACCTCACAGGAGTCTTACATGGTTTACCATCTCAAACTGCGCACGCCACCTTGCAAACCCTAACCATGACGGTCACATTAACTGTTGGCTACTAACCGTTACTACCTCTATCAGACCCATTGGGACACGTATCACTGAGGTGCTATGTCGCTATGCGTATCCTTCGAGCACTTTCCCATGGCGAGATAGCATCCACTGTAGATCCAGACTGATCGGACGATCGTGTAGACTTGCCGTATTACTGTTCTTGCTTCCTCAAAATTTCAAGCCCACGAAACACTTGGCAACCACCTAGCACAACCTGGCATCCTCATCTTGGCGAGACCTGGCCCCACTAATCCATGTGGTGCAAAGGTGCTATGTCGCTATGGATAATATCCTCACAGCTTTCCATAGCGAGATAGCACCTATTGTCAATTTCCTTAGATCTGATGATCATGAAGACTCGCTGCATTATTGTGCTTTTCCCTTAAACTTCTAGGCCCAGGAACCAACTCAGCACACCTGGCATTCGACTTGGCCCAAACTGGTACCATCTCTATAGTTTTCATAACACTCAGCCCCACCCTGCTACATGTCGCTAAGGAACTATGTCGCTATGGGTAATATTCTCATAGCTTTCCATAGCGAGATAGCGCCCATTGTTGATCTCCATGAGATCAATGATCATGGAAGATCCTCATAATACTGTGCTTGCCTCCATAAAGTTTTTGGTCTATGAATCCACTTGGCAACCACCTAGCACAACCTCGCATCCTCATCTTGGTGAGATCTGGCCCCACTAATCCATGTGGCACAATGGCGCTATGTCGCTATGGGTAATATCCTCGTAGCTTTCCATAGCGAGATAGCGCCCACCGTTGATGTCCTTAGATCTACGGTGATCAAAAAAATTGTACAACTGCGCACTGAATTGGCTAAAAGGACCAATGAAAAACTACCATCGTACTGTGACCCACCTAACAACTACCACCGAGGATGAGCTGTAATATCACTTTGGAGAAGGGTAGGCCCATTATGTCATCTGTGCCGTGAGTTGTCGAGGTGCTATGTCGCTATGGGTAATATCCTCACAGCTTTCTATAGCAAGATAGCACCCATCATTGATTTCCTGAGATCTGGTGGTGAGCAAGATGGATCTGACCTATCAGTATGCCAACCAATAAGAAACTAGCCATGTGCCAACCTATTTGACAAATTTCATCACTAATATCTGACGGGGCACACTTGGGACCCACCTTCCTTTTGATGTCGTCGTAGTATCACTTTTTGTCTAGGCACTATGTCACTAATGGCAAGGAACAGAGATTTTTTGATAGCACCATAGCATCCTCTAAGGATCTATCAAAACTCGACATCAGAGAAATAGCAAGGAAAAGGAGGACCCACCTGACATGCTGCCAAAAGGCGCTATGTCGCTATGGCAAAACAATGTGCAACTTCCCATAGTGAGATAGCGCTAACCGTAGATATCTCTTGATTCGACGATGGGGACTTGTGGGCCCACAAAAACACTTAAAATGTGCAAGGAAAGAAATATTACCAGGTTAGCATAAGGTATTTTGTGCCCTTTTGAATATTTGAATATTTAAAACCTATGGACATTACTACGTTGAATTCAAATGTGGTGATTTTGGTGGGAAGGCAAAAATGACCAATAGTTATACTGTTAGGATCACATATTTTTGGTCTATTATAGTGCTTACACATTACTATCATATGTTTAAGTTGTGCATTATAATTGTACATGATCTAATTGTACATGATCTTTTAGGTCTTCAAACAAAGGGAAAATTCACATGTCCAGTTTATGGTCCGAAGATGAAATCTCGTCATTCAAAAAGTTCAAGAAAGCAGGTGTTCAATGAGTTTAGGCGCTTTCTCCACAATAATCATAGGTATCGAATTACCAAAAAACATCTTTTCAATGGGAAAGAAGAGACATCATCAAGGCCACGAAGAATGACACCTCATCTATGGAAGTTGGAATATGATCAACTAAATCATCGAGGTAATGTCTAGTTTGTCGTCTAAAGTTTAAAATTTGTATTTTGATATTGTCTTATATTTACTAATGTTGTAATTGATGCTTGTGAAGGTTGTCAAAGCATCAATGACCAACTTCCTAGAGGAATAAAAAGTTATCCTACTCAATTTAGTAGGTTATCATACTACAAGGATCTCTCAATTGTGCATTTGTTTAATGCTATGCATATTGGAAAGAATGTAACAAAGATACTATGAAAAATGTTGGATGGAAGGCATGATAGAGAAAAAATTGCCAAAATTTGTACTGACATTCATGAATCCAATCATGCACTAAAAGATTTCATTGAATCAAATAGCAATGGAAACTGCATAAATACAAGTGGCCTTCCTTGGTTATTAACGGAGCAAAAAAGTGATGCATTAAAAGAAGTCATAAAAAAAGAAAAAAATTAACAAGATTTGCTACAAATATGAGAACTTTTCTATCAAAGAAAGGTGATTTTGGGCCAGGTTGAAAGCACATGATTGGCATACCTTCGTCAAGGTAGGTCATGTTCTCTATTCATAGTATATTTGTAAAATTGAATGTACTACCTATTGCATTATTTAATAATATATTGAAATGATCATTTTTTAATAATTGTAGTACATCCTACCTCTATCCCTTCCACACTAGTTTGAAAATAGTAGTAAACAAGTTATATATGATCTTGGAAAATACATGATGTTGGAAGTGTTTTTTCTTAGATTTGTAGCTTTTTATCTGAAAGCTATTGTATAATTTCATTTGAAATCTCGTTTATGTGTTTTTGCATGTTGAATCCCTTTTAGGTGGTTATCATCTAAATAAATTGATAAAAAAAGATATTAAATGTTGGAAGAGAAAAATTCCACAGCTTATGTGTGAAATGCAAAAGTGTTTACCTTCAACCTTTTTCGATGCTCAAGAACACTACCTCATACATCAAGTTGAGGAGATTGAATTTTGTGGACCTGTACAAATTAGGTCAATGTGGATGGTTGAGAGGCACTTGAAATTTATGAAGGGCATGGTTTGACAAAGAACACATCCTGAGGGTTCTATGGTAGAGGGATATATGGTATACTAGACCATGGTGTACATTAGTGAATATCTTCCAAAGTTTGCAACAAATATCTATTTAGATCGCATTTGGAATCCCAACTCTAATGACAAATTTGAAAGGGAGTAACTGACAGAGAAAGGTAGATTAAGGAGAGTGAGAGGTAATTATAAAAAAAAAATTTGTAGTTTAATAATTCTTATCCATCATCAATATATATAAGTTGTTTCCAACTAGTGTAATTGTCTTCTTTATAGTTGGTCGTGAGTGGGATGCACTACATTTGTATATTGTAAACAATCTTGATTGGATGATGGTATGGATTGAATAGACTCTAGAAAATGGTTGCTCATTAACATAGGATGGTGTTGCATCATTGGTTAAAGAAGCTCATTGTAATAGAGATCCCAATGTTATGCCAATGGTACTTGATCTAGTATATGGCTTAAGAGATACAAAGGTATGCATAATATTACTAATCATGAGACAAGTTTTATATCAACTCACAAATCGATGCAAATAATTTTGACATGTTTGAATAATTGCAGAACAAACACCACAAAGCTATGTACTACCATGGCTATAAATTTCACACAAAAAAGTCAGATGAAACAAAGAAAACGTATGATTCTGGGATAAGTGTTGCCTTCATGGTCACCAATATTTTGTCTAGAACTGACATGCATCCTCAACAATCTAAAAATTGATACTATGGCATTTTGGATGATATACTTGAGTGTGACTTTAATTCATTCAAAATAGTTATATTTATCATCAAATGGTATATGCCACGGATGAATCGAAATGATCCTGATCGGACTATTATTGAACATGATAGTGGATTTACTATGATTAATATAAGGTCATTTGAGTCAGTCAGAGATGAGCCCTATGTTATTCCAAGCCAATGCAAGAAAGTTTTTTACTTTGGTGTTCCACACAAACTAGGTTGATCATTTGTTGTTAGACATGACCCAAGAGGAAGTTCAATAAAGTATAATGTGATGGAAGAAGAAGATATTGAAGAAGGACAAGATGAAGTAAATGATTATCAAGAACAATAGTTACCTAGTGATGAAGAAGAAGATGATGATGATGATTTTGGTCATGCTGACGATAATGGTGATAATGATGATGATGATGTTGATGACGATCATGATCATGGTGATGAAGATGGTGATGATCATGGCGACGATGATGATGATGGTGGTGGTGATGAAGATGATGATGACGGCAATGAAGATGGTGGTGGTCATGACGATGATCAAAGTGACAAGTACAATGATGGTGATGATGATAATTATGATGATGATGACATGGATGAAGATCATGATGATCAATGAAATGTCTAGGTAGGATCAATGTCAACTATGATGGGGTCATGTACGACCAAATTTTTCTTTCCAAACCATATGTGCAGATATAAACATTAAGTAGAACATGTCAAATATTTTTTTAGATATACACATTAGTTACACCAAATTTTTGGCTAACTTAAGACAAATGATTTACATATACAGTCTACTTTATTATTAATATTTTTTTTGGTAAGTCTATTACTTTAATTCCACTACTAATTTCTAAGACATACTAATCATTTTCATAGGGCAACATGGATGCACCATCTCACACACCTTCAGTAGAGGTAAACATTAATTATTGTAATTTTTAATGTTAATATAGAAACAATACTGTATTGTTATGTTCTTTTCTTTATGGATTTGGAGTTATTTTTATGAAAATTTACTAATATTTGATGTCACAAATGATAGGAAAAAGCTAGAATGGCAGCTGATCAAATGTGATCTGAAATATGAGCATTATTTCTACATGACATCACTCTTAGTGCTGACCCTATGTTCATAGCCCATCAACTCAAACAAAGATACACTGATGAAATTGTTAACTTTATCATCGATGGTGACACAAGTGAGGAGAAAGAGACACTGAGAAAAGAATTAGACCGTAGGGTCCAATCTTTGAAGGTAAGTAGTAATTCGACTAAAGCAATAATAGAAGTTCAATAGATGTTAATATTTTATTGTATTTTATGGATCATGATCTCTAATTTATGTTTCCTTGTATAGAAATATGTGACAGTTGTGACATTACATGGTGAACATGGTGAGGGTTGTAGCACACAACCTTTGTGTAAGTAACACTTTCTTTGTTTGTTTTCATCAACATTATAAAACTTACCTTCTTTTTTTTGTGGATGCTTCTAGCTAGTATCCCATTTGATCTTTATCCATTACAAATATCTTTGCTAACAATATTGTATTCTTCAGCTCATGATGAAGTGTAGATGTCTCCTTTGGTCGACAGTCCAGTATTGCCTTATGCATTGTCGACAACAAGGTCCATGCAAACATCCTCATCTATGCCCACTACAACTAGTAAAACCTTGTTTTTCTATATTTTGTAATGTGCTAATCATGCATTTTTTTTTTATTGGCTGGATTTTGTAGTCATGTACCTATCATACGTACTAGAGTACAAAATTTGGTGATTAGTACTCTGGTACATGTGATTGATCCATTTCCTAGAGCAATCTGTGTGATTAATACTTTAGTTCCACCACCAACAAAGCATTCCTCATCACTATCATTTTCAACCTTATGTCTATATCACTATGTATAACTATAGATTAGAGCCTGGGGCGAATTGTATTTAAGACATTGGGATTTGCAAACCTGAGCTATTAAGCCTTACATGCAAAACATACTTCTTTGGCTTTTCATTTGTATCTTTAATGGCATTTTTTGTTCATGTGTTTAAAATCCTATTGAACTTTTGTAAGCCTATAGATCATACATACCAGAGTACAAAATCTGGTGATTATTACTCTGGTACGTGTGACTAATCCATTTCTTGGAGCAATCTGTGTGATTAATACTTTAGTTCCACAACCAACAAAGCATTCCTTGTCACTGTCATTTTCAGCCTTATGTCTATATCGCTATGTATAACTATAGATAAGAGCCTAGGGTGAAGTGTATTTAAGAAATTGGGATTTGCAAACCTAAGCTATTAAACCTTGCATGCAAAATATACTTCTTTGGCTTTCATTTGTATCTTTAATGGCATCTTTTGTTTATGTGTTTAAAATCCTATTGAACTTTTGTAAGCCTATATATTATTGATTCTTTCCACTACCTGATAGTATGTATATCAACACATATTAAATTACTTTCTTTCACATGCACGCTATTAGTCAAATATATCTATTGGAAAAAAACATACGTACTAGAGTAGGTTCCTCCCAACAATATTAGTATTGGATGCTGACAAAAGAAACTAAACTCAAAAACATTGAGATATAGTGAAATTCACCATAAGTTGTGTGTTATCCCTACACTCTAGTTACAAACTAGAGAGAACAATGATGCTTAAAGGATGTTTCTCAGGAACCCAAGTACTCTAGATGCAGTGTAAATCAACTATTTCAATTGCTGAAAAGTCATATTAAATGAAACATTAAATATGTTGTCTCTTATAGTGACATGCTTGAGGTATAAAACTCAAATTATGTGAAATAGTTTATGGGGAAAACTATATATGCTTTTTGAATCAACTTTTCCCTTCCCAATGATGGATCATTGACCGCAAACTAAACAATTGATTCAAAATACATATACAAGTTTTTCTACAAAACTCTTGTACATACTATATGAACTATGGAAAGCTCATGCCCACTATTAAAATGATGATTTATATTCACCCATTTGTGTATTGCCTTCTATTGTTCATGTAATGATAGATTCTATATTCCATGACCTGTGTGAATTGCTAGATGTGTTCAATTGAACAGTTCATAATACTTTTACTACTGTTACATGTATAAGGAGTAGGAAAAATATTATTTTACATGACTGTTGTATACTTGTAAATAGTAACAAATGCCTCAATTAGAGAAATTGACAATGGATTGTTAGTGCACGCACTCTGTCATTGGCACTTCATTGCTTTGTGTAAATGTTAAAGTGTATGCCTAATGAGGTCGATTAACATTACAAGTATTTAACCCCATAGTAAGTGGCTCATGTCCAATGATCTGTCACAAACCTCAACCAAAAAACCATCACAGAACCATTTGCCCTTTGCTTATGGAAAAAACTATTATCACACACATAAAACAGAAGTTAAAAATGAAACCATTATATGTTACTATATGTGTAAACTGAACTATGTCAATATCAAATCTAGAATTTTTATATTGCATGCATCCACCAATGCCAATCTATGATCAATCACAATCTTTATCAACTCTAGCTCTTCCTATATCGCTGCTCTAACCACTCATGCTAAAATATTCAATTCTACTGTAATGTTGCAAATCAAAACACAACTTAACTGATCGCTCCAAAGTTCAACTGCCAACTAACATAAAATCTCTTGACCAAGGGTTTTCTATAGGAAATTACATGCTATGATACCACGATGTGTAGCTCAATGCTGACCACTCTAATAGAGCAATAAAACTTAGAGAAGCCACATATTACATCATAAATAATCATAATTATGTATTAATATTGAAAAAGTCAGTTTGTAAAAACCACAAAGAAATGATTTATGAATCATTGCCACCATAAAAATGAATTTACAAACAACATACTCATTGGATAGCCCATGTTCAGCCTACATCCATATTTCACTAGTCTCGTAACTTCCACTCACCTAGACTACTAATAAAACATAGACGTAAGCTAATTCATCAAGTTGCTCTAATCTCCTTGTAGATTAAATTATTCCACTATTATCAACTTTTTTTAATTCACAATATTAGTAATGAAAACTTTCTTTAAGTCACAATACTAGTAATGAACAGATAACTTGAGACTTGGATAACTTTTTAATTTCAAACTTAATTCACAAATTGGTCACTAATTTGTTTGCCTCGAAGGTTACTTGGTGTTTGAAACTTACATTTGCTAGTCACATGTCAGATTCCTTGTAGAATAGAAATGCGAGGCAACTTTCCACTCAAGAGAACATATTTTCAACATAATGAGGTTTGCTCCACTTCTACTCAAGAAAATTTTCTTTTCCATAATATATGTGCTGAGAAGTAATAGCATTATTGTGTGTCAACACAAGGAGAATGAGTAGTGATAGGAAATATTAATCACCCTACAAATTTTACTTAACTAATTGGAAAAATTAAATGTCAAAATAGAATAGAAGATTCATTAAACATTCCAACCTTTTGTTTGTTTGGTTTGAGTGGGCCAAAAGGGGTATTTAATCAATATTAGCACTTATTTACCACTACTGCTAAATAAGTCCACCAATGTTTATCTAAAATTTTGAGATGAGGGAATGTAGTGATACAACCTACAAAAGGTTTCCCAAATTTTGACAAGCTAACTGGCAAGAGAAGCTATTAAATTGCTGTAAACAAATTAAAAGCTAGGGGCAAAAATGTCAATGTAGGTAAAATGTTGGTTAGAATGTGTTTTTTAGTTAGAATGTGTTTTCCACATGCTATTTTAGCTACAAAACCATGCATTTTATGTTTTAAGATGTCATTTTAGCTACAAAACCATGTCATTCAATTCCACTTTAAGGATCATTGGATGTCAATGAAGTAAAATACTTTAAATCTTCAAAGTCATCATGAGGAATGGTAGTAAAAGAATAGTATGGTCTAAAAATGTTTGCCCTAATTCATCAGTAGATGTAACTAGTGATAAAAGTTATGCTAGATAGATCTTTCTGCAATCATATTTTGTGCACTAATAGACAGACCTTCAGTTAATAGAGCAATAAAGAGCAATACTACTAAAGCTGATCCAATTCTTGGAGTAGTCTGTGTGATTAGTACTGGTTCATATGTAGGGACATTGTTGCTGAACAAGAAAACTATGTCTCTGTTAAAATTACAAAAGCTTCCAGGTGCTTTAAAATTGTTATTTTTTAAAGTGTAAATTTAGTTTACTTTTACATTACTTGTTTTGGATTGATAATCCCTTTATGTTTTTGTAGGTAATAATGTTTTCTTTGATCATCTTTCTGATATGACATTGAGACTATTTGGACCCACCATACATAAAAGGTACATAGTTTCATATTATTGCTACATAATTTTTCTTTTCTTCTATTTATTGTACTATATTAAAGTTATTGATATAACAATCTAATTTCTTTTTAAAGGTGGAATTTACAAGCTGTGGAATTAAAAAATCAGTTGATTACATCTTTTGAGGAGAAATTTGGAAAAAACATTTTTGACACTAGCCTACTTCTAAAAAGCGCATCAAAGCATATAAAGACTATGAGGGATCAATATAGAAGGGGTCTTAAGGAGAACCCAAAGTAAGACCGTCCTCCTATGATTCCGCTAATGGAGTGGAATGAAATAATAGAGGATGCAAAGGAGAAAAGGCTATGTGAAAATAGAGTAAATGAAGCAGCATAGGGTAAAAAAAAGGTATGTCATGATAGTATTAAGTACATTGTAATCATGCACTAATTAGTGATATTTGTAAATATATAATTTAAGATGTCTAAAATTGTTCATAGATTGTAGGACACATTTGTGGCTACAAGAGAGAGACTACAAAAGGTTGGCCAACATAAACTTGGCTCTTGTGGCTATATGAATCTCCAGTCTCAACTTATAAGTAGAAGCAATGAAATTTCATCTTTATCTTTTTATATAATGTTGTAAACAGTTTTGTTTAATGAAACTATACATGGAAAATTGACGATATTAAGCAAAAAATATAGGACATAGAATTCAATGTGGAGCTCACAGATGAAGATAGAAAAATTGCCTTCAAGGAATGCTATAAAGTCGTGGTTGCACACCTACATGAATAATCTGAAAGCCTTGCCCAAGAATCTAGTGCACCAAATGATATCTCACAGGTAAATTGGTTAGATGAAAAGTAAATGAAATTGAATAGTTGAGAAGATTCTTTTTTTGTGTTAGTTTTGAATGTAAATTGACTACATAACAATGTGCATAAGATTTTATTGTAGCCTTCATATCTTATCACAGAACCTACTCGTGACAAAGGCCATGATGTGCATTATAGTGGTGGAGGTATTAATTTTCTATTGGAAATTAATTATGCAATTATGAATATAATTTAACATCTTCAATTGCAATTTGACTTGTATCCTTTTTTTGAATATTTCAGAGCATGTTAAACATCATGGTGAAGGAGTGGAGCATGTTCCAAGTGTTCAACATGTTGACATGGTAGCGGATCAAAATGTTAATGTACATGATGTGGCATTGTTAGGTAAGAAAAATGCATGTTATGTTGTACTAGTACTTAATTATAGACTTGTAACAATTAATAAAAAAGACAAAGAGTATGCCAATTTATCTCATTTACTTGTTCTTGAAACAGAGTCCCCTTTAGTGTAGCAGCCTCTTGCTCCTCCAAAGAGAAGGAACCATCATAATTTGACATTACATATGCTAGAAGAGGAGGAGAATGATGAATATATGGATGCTCCTATGAGCCATTTTCTTAAGAGAGCTAAGAAAAATAAAAAGAAGAAATGATGTTTTAAAAATGCTCTTTGATCAACCTTGTTGGATAATGAAAGAACTTTGTTTTAAGTAATTTTCTATGAATGATGCGTATTAATACTGATTTTTATTTTATGTTAATGAATATTGTTATGTGTTAATTAATTCTTGATTATTATTGTGTATTAATGAATTTTATATCATATTAATGAATGTTATGTGATTGTATTGATTGAATGTTATAGTTCATAAATGGATGAATGAATGAATGAAGTATGTAAATAGATGATAATGGGTAATTTAGATTGATGTTAGGGGGAGGGGGGTGAGGCTAGATGAGCTTCCATCTTTACGTGGTTGGCCTTGTTAAGTAGAGAATATTATAGTATGCTTGAAACCAAGTGAAGCTCAAACTAACATACGAAGGAATCACAAAACCCAAATCCATCTACCTCTCATATTCTCATCCCAATAAGTCATCTTTTTTGCCACTTTTATTTGGAAGGTTCTAAAGCCTGATCAATTTATTATCTACATATCTTGAAATCATAACACTCCAAAGAAAAGAATGATGTGCTTGAATAATGCACACTATTTCTTTCACCCACTTTATTCGGAAGCCAATTACTTGCATCACCAAGTTGAGGTAGTGTAACTTGTAAGGTTCCCAAAATATGTTCTCATATCTCACCTCAACTGATGCAGAGTCTACAGCCTTAATCCACAAAAATCTTCTTAAGTGCCTAGTAGCACCCAACCCACTGCAAGATGCCAAGCAAGGTTACTAGCCTTTACCCAATGCTGACCTCTGTCTTTCCAAGTGGATTCCACCTCTTTAAGGTCTTACCCCCTCTCTAGGGCTCTTAGCAAACTTGAGTCAAATTAAGGCTTTAGGGACACTAGCCCTCAACTAGGCCAAATTAGGCAAATTAGGCAAAATGCTTTCAAGGCTTCAAACAAAGACTGGTTTTGTCATTCCTAGTCCTATATACCTTAGTTTTTATTGAATACAAATACAAGAGCTCCACCACTTAACCTTTGATTCAAATATGACCCCATTTTCCAACAAGATTATCTAATATGAATCCTGAAATCTCTTCCCACGATAGTGGTTGGTTTTGACATGATTTCTGCTAAGTTCAATTTTGTGTATAAAGGTTGAAATGGAGCATTGGGCTTGCTAGATTCACCAAAAATTTTGGCATGGTGCTCTCTAGAATATCCATGAGGTATGAAATTAATGCTATTGTAGTTTGAGCTAAAGTGGATGAAAAAATGATCTTCAACCCTGAAATTCCACTGTAACAAAAAAAAAAGGTTTACTTACTCTATTCTTATCAAACATTCACTTGGTTTTGTAGTCTCATCACAAGCCTAGCAAAGTGATACAGTTGCTATCAGTAAGTAGAGGGAAAATGTGAGGGATGTGAAGAGATTGAGCTAGGCTAGGTGGCCACTTGGCCAAAGCTAAAACCCTAAAAAAACTATAGCCCTTCTGAATATTTATTTTTTCTAAATTTCTTCTCTCCACTTTAGATGTTACTAGTTGTTTAAGAAATAAAATTTCAAATTAGTCATTAGTTAGCTTTTTGTAATAAACATTTCAAAAGAGGTATAGAAAAATGATTCTAGCTCTTTCCCATACATGCTTTTTATTTATTTTGGTACACGTTTATGCAATTGGGGCCATCCAATTTCTAAGAGTTGGAGATGACAGAATTTGAAGGGGAAACTATGGATATTTGGGTTTGGAACATTTGATAGGATTATATTGGTTAGTTGCAATTTATTTGATCATTGATGTTCTTCTCCAATAAGATTTATGTGTGTAAGCTCTGAGATTAATAAAAGAATATCTCTAGTAGAGAACCATAAAAATGTTCTCATGTTTTCCAAATTTTGACAGTAATATTTAATGCATTTTGATTTATCTTTGTCAATTTATCATAGGGTTATGTTGTCACTACTATCATGAAGGTTTGTGCCTTTGAAATGGAAGCTGGAAAGAAAGTAGAGCTAATACCAAAGGTACTGAAGCTCCGTATATGTGTACTTTATGTCTTTTTAAATAATTTTGGAATTCATCACCTTTTACAAAATAACTTATTTTTGTTATGCATTTTATTTATGTGGTTATTCTTATCCAATGTCTACTTTTACATATAGGTATATACTTCTATGTGCCAAAAATTACATTACCATATTATAAAATTATATGTTGTCTATGTATGTGATTGAGGCTTTAATTGACACTATTTGTTTGCGTACATTTCCTTTATAAATTCAACATTGTACCTACAAGAGATTCTCAAGCTAGCTTCGTGGACTAGCTTTTTGTAATATTTGCCTTGATTGCCTAATTCATCAGTAGACCTCTGAAAGGAGAACTCATACCTACCTTCTTGTGTGTTGTTGTCTAAATAATACTTGTTCTGCATTCTATCTTGTTAACTTTATTACATAGATTAATTTATTCTGTTAGAGTAATCTGACAGAGACACACTGAAATCTGTCTTCATCATTTTGACTATAAGCACTAACCTCCAACTATTTCTAAACCTAAGAATCATATAATGTTGATCATAAAGAAGCTTATTGAATTGGATTTATAATTATCAGAGAGTAGTAATAACTTCTATACAAATTGGATATGGTGATTTCAACTTGGATGCTTTACATTAAATATATTAATTATCATTTCACTATTTAGCTTTGATTTTCATTTAGCCAAGTGGGCTGATGGCAGTATCAGCAACTTCTTTATGGTTCTTTTAAAGTGAAAATGGTAGAACTCACTTTCTATGCACAGGAAAGGTCTGTACAAGAGTATAAGAAATAAGTTATGTGACCAAGCATTATCCCCCTCCAACAACCAGCACTTTATTCTCCCATCCTAAACTAAATGAAAAAGGGAAATAGATAACTAGTATAATAAGATTAAAATTTAGATATGATTTTGAAACATGTGTAATCCCTACGAAAAATTAGTCATGATCATACTTGTTGGATTTGACTATAGAATAGATGTGGCATGCTAAGTTTGAACCCAGACTTGTTGTCAGCACCTTGATTTGATAGACACTTGGTAGATTGAAGAAACTATGAAATATAATGGATTTTTAGTGAACCAAATGCTTTTTCTATGCACACTTCTCCTAATCAGCTTTCAAAGAGAAAAAAGTGGAGAATTGCACACTACCTTGATCACATATACAAGCATATATCAAAAAATTATGTACAAAAGCATATTTGAACTGATGGAAAGTTATTTTATAAAATATTACTATTAAACATTCTCAAATATTAAATATTACTATAAAAAATTTAGGAAATAAAAAGTGGCTGCTTTTCAATTATGGGATGGCCTAAAATTGATTTTATTTTATTTTTCTAGAACTAGAGTGGGGTTTTTTTGGCAATAACCCGAGGAGCGTTGAGGGCATTTGTACCAAATCTCTTAAGGTAGGTCTCTTCTTGAGTGCTGGGAATGTCAAACTTAGGGCCAAAATCTACCACATTGTGACCAAGTAGTGCCCTTTAGGACCAATTATTGAGGAGGGTAGGACCTCTTTTGGTGCTGGTTGACTAAGGGGGACATTCCTAAGTTGTACTGTAATAAATCTGACTGCAATAACTAAGCACTTACCATGACAGAAACCCTACTAATTGTGGAGTGCACCTCTATAATCATCATTTCCTACTTTTCACACCCAATTACACAGAGGGAATAACTAGCTATTTGAAATGCTTTTTAATATAACCACTTCCATTGATTCATGCATTGATATGCCTAGAACTACTAAAACACAAATCATGCAATGTTTTAAGATTGATTGGTCTATTGTGTTGTGAGATGATGGATCCATCATTAAATGACCTACAAAGCCTTAGGGACTCATCCTTCCATCTCATTGTCATTAAGTAATAACAGCTAAAGTTTTCAAAAGCCTAGATTGTTCAAAATCATGTCTATGTTTATTCGACAAATTGCCTTTTCTAAGAGATACTTGTCCAAGCTCCCAAAAAATACTACCTTTCAAACAAGAGCTCAAGTTTAGGCTTATCAAGGTCGAGAAAGTGGTGATTTTCTCACTAATAAAAATATAAATCTTTAAACCTTGACTCCCAAGATCAAATCACGTTATAACAAGAGCAGAGCTATCCTTATTAGTGTCATACATTCTATGTAGAAGGAGCACATGGAACTCCATTACATTGCATTTAATTAGGATTTTGAAAAGATTCTTTCAATGCTTTCATAGTTAAAACTTTTGATGTTTCAATTGTGAAATCCATTGGAATCAATGCATAGTTCTCAAGACCACTGATTATTGGAGTTCCAATAAGAGGTGCTAACATTATGCTCATTGTTGGTTTGGTAAAGTTGTGAGCAGTCTTCTTCCAATGAAATGTAGTGAAGCTTCCTACTCCCTTGAAGATATCTATTTGGTGTAAATTGATGCCATTTAAAATAATGTCAAACACTTTCTTCCCAACAACAGTAATACCTGAATCAATTTCTACAAGGTGAGAAACCAAAGCCTGTAGTGCAACCTTATATCAACATACTCATAGTCTACATTAGAAGTCAATGTAAGAGGAGATTGATATAAATGAGATGAGAAATACTCACAAGCTTGATTTGTACTCTTTATTAGATTCTAGGTTGACAACGCCTTGCTTCCATTGAGGCTATTAACACCATTGATGTTCAATTTCCAAGCACAGCCAAAATTATTTGTATCATTCTTAAAGCCAGGACCAAGAGCTACATGTCAGGTGGCAACAATTCACCAAGATTACATGCTTATCAATTGAGGGTGAAGCATAAGACAATGAAGTTACCTAATGATTTTAAATGACCCAACAATAGGGGCATATGTAGCAATTCTATATATGCATACTATAACTTCACCATCTTTTGTAGAAGTAAAATGATATGAATAAGAAACAAACTTGGCAGTTTCATCTAACTAGGGTAATCTCCAACTGAAGAAGACTTCCCTTATGGAGTGCACATGGCTTATATCAGATTGGATCAATAGATAATGTGGCAATTAGCAATCCATTCCCATGATTTAACAATCTTTGATGAATTTAAGTGTGATTTATCCCTTCCTCATGAATGCAAAAATATGTACTTTAAACTAGCAATTGTAGTCCTCCATCCTTTCCACAATGGATGACTATTCATGAGAAGAAGCTAGGGATATATTAAAATTTTAAGAAAAGTTGGGCAATGTTTCTTCTCAATTAATATGGAGGATGAAGGTAGTTGAAGTTGGGTCGGCATTGGATTCCTTTTGTGGTTTAAGGTCCTCTAAATAGGTTGTGTATGTTGTAGTCTAGCTTGTCTATAATTGATGCCTTAAAGTTTTTCTCTATTACTGCTAGCAACTATTATACTCAGACTATATTGATTTTGAATATAATTTCATGATTGTAGATATGAATCAATCTTAATTATTATTTTCAAAAATTTCCCATGCAATGTTGAACTTAGTAGTTTTCTAGGTTAATTTATTGCCCAACATTTGGTAATCATTTTTTTCCTTTCATGGATTTGTCTAATTAACATTTATTTCAAGATAAAATTTCCTTCCATAAATAAATTACTATATGTTTATTTGATCAAGAGGCTTAAAATTATTGCAAATCAATTTTTGTAAGGTCTTCGAATAATGTAAAGCTACACTTGGTTTCTTCTTCTTGTTGAATTAAGCACTTTCTAAAAGTTGTTTCTAATGTTGGACTTATCACAAAGAACTAAGATAAGTGTTCTCGTTTGGGTCAGTTTAGATGCATTTTCATTTAGTCTATAATGCCATTTCTAAAATCTTACCACTTGAAAGTTAAATCCCAAGAGGCCATGCACATACTACATGAGTTGCATAGAGATTTTGTATTCTTTGGTTTGTGTATGGTATTTTGTTAAGGAAAATGTTGTTGATCTCTAATTTATAGTTGGAAGTAGCTATGAAGTGGGAAGTTAAGTCCTAGAGCCTTCCTTGCATTGCATTTCGAAAGAAAATTTATCTTTTCAGTTCCCATTTTAACTTTAAAATCTTGCAGAAAGATCCAAAATACACAGAGGCTACTCTCGGGGATAACTTAGATGCTTTTCAAAACATTCTTAGAAGACGCTATCAAGAAAGGTTGCAACAATAATGTATACAATAGGAAGAATTAGTAAGTGATTTTTTTTTTCTTTATTGACCTTGCACATTCTGCTTATGGTTTTGAACTTCTAGGCTATGCTTGTTTGAATGAAGGTTTTCCCAATGGAAAAATCAGTTCTTTGCTTGCTTTGGCATTTAGATTTTCCATGGTAGTGCTTATTGTGCTTAAGGAATTCATTTCAAATTTTCATGTATTTTTGTAGATGAATAAAATAAGTGATTTTGTTGCTTAAATAGGATACTAATTTTTTGTTTCTCTATTTGTTAAAGAATTTGTTTTATCATGAAAATTCCTCTTTTGATTTTGATATTTACTTAGAATGTGTAGCAATCTGTAATCAGTACTTATATTAATTCTAACCTTCAGCTTAAGACATACAAAGTTTTGCTTGTTTAAGATTCTACCTCTTTTTTCTTTTTCTAATTCTATAAGGGCTTTGTATGTGGCAGGGACTTCTTAATGTTGATCCTTTTGATATTGATGCACAATGGAAGATTGAAGAAATGATTCGACAAGTATATGCATCCTTAAAGAAAAATCAACAAACCACAATGATCTAACTAAAGTACTAATTTCTAGGAGCTTAAGGATCTCCCTATATTTAATGTTTGAAATCTAGCCATTTTTACTAGACCCAATAGGACCTCAGGAATCAGCCTAGAGGAGAGGCCTGAAATTGGTGATGTGTGATTACAAATTATAAAATTGCCTATAGACAGACATTTCTTAAAGAAAGGTAGTATAGATTATCGGCATATTTATCTATAGCTTCTTCAAAAGACCTTGGATAAGCATTTCTATGTAATTGAATCACTTCCATGATCATCTTCTGATGTTTTCTATAAATCTATTTTTCTATAAATGAAAATTTTATTGATACATAATGATCATTGTTGTATAATTGATTTGATCCTCTATTTTATAGTTTGTATTACAAATATATCACTGAAATTGCTACTCATTTCTAAAGCATTGTAAAATTACTAATCAAGATAGTTTACGAATATATCCTAATAATAAAATGAATAGAATCAAAGAAATGATGCATCTTTAATATAATTTTGGTTCTAAAGTGCAATGTATTTCATATCTTTTGTCAAATCCAGTGGCCGACATATTTTAAAAGCATCAATTTGTGTCTCTAATCCATTGTTGATCTTTCTTTAGCATTTATTTTCTTTAAGAAATCATGCAATGCTACCCCTAATTGTCAAACATTTAAGAATTGTCTAGTCCATAGCCCTTAAAGAAACAATGTTGACCAAGTTGAAATTAGAAACCTTATTCAACATGCTTTCACTTATTTTTTCTGCTTCGGTTTCTACATCAACACTCAAATAGAGCAAGTTAATCAGTGAGGAGGAGTTCTTAAACCATATTGTGCAATCAAAAAATATTAAGTGCCTCACACCCTTGTAAGTATTTCAATATTCTTAGCTTCTTTGAGGCATTCTATAAAATAGTTCGCATGCCTTACTTATAATTTTACATTTTGCATGCATCCTGCACTCTCTCATCTAGCTGATGATGCTAAAAAAATCACACAATCGAATCCCAAATGAACTCGCATTACAAATGGATTGTGGAAATCTGATATTGTTAATTTTGCATGCATGTCTATGAGGACAATCACAACTTAAACATATATATATATATATAATTTTGCATGCATGTCTACCAGGACAATTGCAACTTAAACATATATATATATATATATATATATATATATATATATATATATATATATATATATATATATATATATATATATATATATATATGTTTAAGTTGTGATTTTCCTCATAGAGATGCTTGCAAAATTAACAATATCAAATTTCCACAATCCATTTGTAATGCAAGTTTTCTTTGGATTCGATTGTGTGTATTTTTAGCATCATCATTTCAAATCACTCTTTGTAATCCATCATCAAGATGAGAGAGTGCAGGATGCATGCAAAATGTCAAATCATAGGAAAGGCATGAGAACTGTTTTATAGAATGTCTCAAAAAAGTCAAAATTTTGACCAATACTTGGTAGAAACCACACCAAGAATTTTGAAAGTTTTGACCAACATATTGGTCAAAATTTTGACCAATGCTTGGTATTTTTATACCAAGCATTGGTTGAAATTTCAACCAACGCTTGGTAGAAATTGCAGCAAGAATTTTAAAAGTTTTCAACCAACATATTTGTTCAAATTTCAACCAACTAGTGAGTTGGTCAAAATTTCTACGAGAAAAATTTTGGCCAATATTCATCAAAAAATGAGGTCAAATGTACTAGTGGCTCCTCCATTCAAGTGTTGCAATTTATAGTAAGTTGTTTACAGTTGTTCCTCTTGTTTAGTTGTACCACTTCTCTATTGTATCTAACCTCATTGGGCATGTTTTGTCTTATGTTATGGTAGATTTCTAAATGGTTAGACCCTTTTCCTTGTTTTTGCCAAGTGCTCTCTTTTTATTCAATGGTAAAGGCATCAATCCACCCAATCGATAGATTAAAAATATTTTTATTCAATGGTAAAGGCATCAACCCACCCAATCGATAGATTAAAAATAAGGAAACAATTTCATCATAAAGATGGGTTGTCTAATTACAAGGGTTATTAGGGATAACCAAAGGCTTGGTAAAAAGGGGCTCTTTCTTCTAGAGGATATGCAAGATAACAAAGTAGAATAGCTGTGATATTGCTATTAGGATTTAACTGTATAATTTTTGAGTCAAACTCATTGACACATGTTTCATGAGTAGTGATTTAACATGAATCCATCTTTCATGAGAATAAATGGAACACTTAGTATTCATTGGATCTAAGTGATGCTCACAAGGGTGAAGCACCGAGACTAAAGATGTAGAAATCTTGAACATTAGCTTTGCATTCTCTTGCAAGACATTAATTATGGAAGAATATTATTTAGTGATGATTTAGGTTCTATCTAAATGGACATTGACCCTATTGTTGAGTTTTTGTTAAATACTATGAATTTGCAGGATGCTCTAGATAAGATTGTTCTTTTTAAAATATTTATAAACATTAGATAAGAATGTTTAGGACCTCAAGAATGTAGGCAACTCACTACCACCTGAAGATAAATATCTAAACTAATCATCAACCAAGTTGTCATCAATGATTACTTTTCATATTTATCTTTGAGTAAAAAATAAATAAACAAAACATGTTGGTCAAACTGTCGACCAAGTTTGGTTGAACTTTTGACCAATGCATCAACCAAGATGTCATCGTGGGTTTAGCATCCTAGTCGATCAAGGGTCAGCATTGGTAAAAATTTCAACCAAACTTAGTCAAATTTTCCACCAATACATCGACCAAGATGCACTCATCATGAGTTTGGCATCTTAGTTAATGCTTTGGTTGAAATTTCAACCACATTTGGTCAAATTTTTGAAAACCATTCTCATTAACAAGGGAGGCCATTTTTGACCAAATTGTGTGTCAAAATTCCAACACTCACTATACTTGGTCAAAGTTTTGATGAGGAAAATAGAGAAAAATCAATATGTAGATTATTTGACCAACATGAGTCAAAAATCCAACCAATTTTCATTGAAAAAGGAGTCAAAATGTACTAGTGATAGAATTGTAATAGATAAAAAAAGAGATGATCATGTTATTTGCATGTAGTATTTTATTTTTCTTAAAATGAGCATGGATAAAAGGAAGATGGTTATGTTTTTCTGTATAGTATCTCATTTTCTTAAATTGGTTATATATAAAAGGGATATGGTTATCTTTGGTTTCTTAGTATCATTTTAGAGAGTGGGCATAGACAAAAGGGAGATGATTATATCTTATTATGCAGTGTCTTATTTTCTTAAATATATTAAAGGGTCCAAGGGAATTGGCTTATACATTTGAAGCAATGAGTTTTCATGGTGGAGACCGTAGTTCAAATTCCAAGAGGGACATGTTTGTTGAATTATAAGTTGTAACTCTTGGTATTCCATTAGTTGTATGTGTCTCATTGTAAAATGTGGATTCCAAGGTGTGGTTCTTGGCCTTCTAATTGTTGTTTCTAGTTTAGTTGCTCATAAAGAGCTCGAATAAATTTGAAAGTATCATGTTGTTGCTCGAATGAGTACAAGGTTTGTGACTGATCTTCAATATAAAATATATATATTAAAAGGAGATGGTAATAGTTTATTGTGTGGTAACTTATTTTCTTAGAGTTATCATAGATAAAAGAGATGTGATTATCTTTTTTGTGTGTTATCTTGTTTTCATAGAATGGTATTAGATAAAATGTAGATGGTCATATTAAGCTCTACAAAGATAGAGCAAAATCAACTTTTTCTCTTTTGGCTCGCATAAATTTTGGTTACCTATAATTTTATATTTATCACTATATGTTTAGTTTTAACTTCTTTAATTTTATGAAAGGCCCAATTGGTGAATCGAAATTAATTAATAACCTTATTTCTATCAATGAAGCCAAAATATCAACTGGGTATTCTTGATTAGGATTTAAGTATTGAGAATAAATCTTCAAATGATGAGAAACCTATCTATCCTCTATTTGAAATTTAGATAAGGTAGACATTGGATGTTGTCACTTATGGAAACATATCTTCAGTATGAAGAAGGCAATTCTTGAGGAATAAATTATAATGTTTATGCTTAGAAAATTGTCTTAGTGTCACTCAATTTATCTGGCATAACATATAGAGTTTTGATCAGAGCAGTTCACAAAAGTCATATTGGCACATGTGCATTTGCAGAAAGGTAGTAAAGACTATGGTGATGATATATGCAATAGCATAGGATAGTACGGACATTATGGTAAGAGTTATGGACAACTTACTAGTTATGGCAGTATATAGGGATAATAGAGCATAATAGAGAAATGGGTATTTGGGTTAAGGAATTATTTTGTTTATGAAATAATTACTTAATTAATTAGAGATGAAATCCTACATGTTAAACCTAAGTTGGTAATAATGTATAAATTGTAATGTATAATAATGCATGAAGGTCGACTAGCCAATAATATTGTAACTATAAAGGTATAAAGGAAATATTGGAAATGTGAAGGTTTGTGAAGAAATATATGTGATGTGTGATATGTGAATTTTGATGTATGATCAAAGGAATATGAATTGAGATAATGTTTTGTGTTGAGTAGAAAATTCAATATCAAATACTCAAGATATCAGTAGTAGTGTAAAATAGGTTTTTGTATCTATCTCTTTGTATTAAGGAACTACATTGTATATTGCATGTTTGGGAAGTGGGATCATCTTTCATATATTTTGTATTTGTATATAACAACTCCTAATAGGTTTGAAGCTTCTAATATGGACCAAGACACTATACAAATGTAATAGACTCCTAACAAGGTCAATATATTTAACCAGATACTTTTGATTAGTGGATCATTTTGTGGGTATCATCCCTAGTGGGATTTCCCCTTGGCTAGGGTTTTCCTAGTTAACAAAATATGGTGTTGTCAGTTCTCTTATTATATGGTTATGTGTAGTGTTCAACATAATAATTTTTCTTTCATATGCAAGTTATAAGGTTGTTAAAAATATCTAGTTTTGGGCTAAAGTTTGTAAAATATTGATTCACCCCCCCTCCCCCCCCCCCCCACCACTTTAGTATTTCCTATTTCTAACAATTGGTATTAGAGTGCAATTACTCAGAAGAGGCTTAACAACTTGAGTAAGATCCCTATTGATATGGAATATCTATAGAAGAACCTAGAAGAAGCTCTTGAGAAAATTGATATTCTCACTAACGCAAGAGATACTTTGAAACAAAGATATGAAAATGCTAAAGACTACATTAGAAAGATGAAAGACAAGATTGATCTCATCTCAAATCCAAGAAAGATTCTAAAGGTAAAATTAAGGATAGTGATGAAGTTTCAAGATTGAAGAAATAAAATGAGATCTTGAAGCATGAACTGAAGATTACTAATATGAAATTGAGCTTGAAGAAAGATGATAGAAAAGTTGAGTTAGATTTGAAATCTGAGAATGCAGATCTAAGATCTAACCTTACAAAAGTTACATGTAAACTTGAATCTACCAAGTTACAATATGCAAAACTTGAGAAATACAAAACTATTGTGAAAGGAGATCTAACCTAGAATAAGAAACAACTGGAGAAGTTATATTTCAGTACTGAGAAGATTGGTGGATAAAAATATTTTCAAAGATATTCTTATGATAAAACTAGTCTTGGATATTTTATTAAAGAAAAGTTAGCTAAGAAATCTAAAGATAGAAAGGAATCTAGTCCTAAAATTCATCAACATGTGCAAGAAAAAGGAGATCTAAACAAGATTGAGTCAAATCAATATGTTGATGTACCCAAGTGGATTGAATAAGTTGATCAACCTAAACAAGATGATGAACCAAAGCAATCTGAGAAGACTAAGTCACCTAAAGAAGTGAGATATGAATTCATAGGTAGATGTTATGCATGTAATGAAGTTGTTCATATGAAAAGAAACTGCACATGTAAGCCATTTAAACATGTTACTGGTTTTTATTGTTATGATTATCATGGGTTTTTTTTGAGTAATTAATTGTAAGAAACCTAGGTTTGATAAGTAATAGAAATAGTAGAATGTTTAGAGGTACTAATCCTATAGGAAAAAGAACTGAAGAAGGAAACATTGGATCAAGGAGAAACATTGTGTGTTACAAGTGTAACAACTTTGGACATATAGTGACAAGTTGTAGAGCACCTATAAACTAGCTTAGACCCAGATTTGGAAACAATGCACTAGTATGACAATTATGTAACAACTTTGGTCACATAGAAATATATAGAATGGATATGAGGAAAATCAAGAGGAATCCAAACTTCAAAATAAATATGAATAGGAATGTCAGAAGAACAAATAGAAGCAATGACTGACAGAAAGAAAGCATAAAGGAATATGTAAAATAATTCAAAGAGGTATTTGCCAAAGATAAAGATCCATCTAGTTCACATATGGTGTTATAAGAAAAATCACTTGAATCACCTTAAGGAATATTTAAGTCAACAATTATATTTGATTCATCTTACTTGAATTAAGTACTTTATAAAAGAGATTGAACGTCAGAGAGGTAAAAGTGATGATAGAGAGAGCTAAGATTTTTGTAGTTAGTATAAGGTACAATATGATGTATGGAATATGTGATTAAGAGTGCAGATGATTTGGAGATCATATGTGAGTGCACAAAAGAAACTAAGTTGCCTGGTAACTAGAAATAACTTTTTGGTGATTGTGTACTTGTGCAATTAATGCAGTGATGATTGAAAGAAATTTAAGGATCAAAATTGATTGATGGAGTACCATTTGAATGTGAAAGAGCTAAAGAAGTGATTTAGAGTGAATTTAAGGTAATGTTGAAAGAATTTTCAAGTGCAAGTAGAAGAAACCCTAGTTTCACAAAATTGAGGTATTTATTGAGTTTCTAAAGTTTTATCTATGAATTTGAGTTCAAAATTTATAGAAGGAATGGATAGAAGTATTATTCACAATGTTGAGGATGAGGAAAAACCTAAGGTTAAGTTTAATCCTATTCATCCCTTAGAGGAAGATCCTATAGCAGCATTTTTTTCTATTCTAGACAAAGCTCTATATTTGGAAAACATAGGAAGTTATCTTAAAAGTAAGTTTGAAACATTAGGAGAGGCAAGTATATCAAAGGAATTTGATCATGTGTATAACCAAGACATGAGATTTAAAGCTGGTTATGAACACCTAGAATAGAATGAGATAATTAAGTTTTTATTTTCACATGACTTTGACAATGAGGATTGGGTAAAAGTTATATTGAGAAGGATTCATGATGGGCAGTTCTGGTTAGGAGATAATATAATAGACATATCAGCTAACATGATTTAGAAGTAATTGGACTATGTAATGAAGGATCAATTCTAGTTAATGAAAAGAATGTGAAGAAACTTATTTTAGGAAACACCAATTTTGAGTATAGTGAGAGAGGAATTGTGATAAGAAAAATAAAGATACATAATGTGAGATTTATATGCAGAATTATGGCATCTAAAATATGTGCTAGTTCTAGTGAGGATGATGGCAGTAGGTTTTATACATGTGGCTTATAAGATGTGTGTAGAAAGAGTAAAGGTAAATATGTATGAAATATTTAGAGTGTGGTTGATAGAGAACTTGGAAATGATCAAGAATGTAAAGAACAATCAATTCATATTCATAACATTGATTGATGACATATTTTTTCATTTGATTAAGAGATTTCCATTCCTATATATGACTAAATTTCTTAATAATGATCAGAGAACAATTGGAAATATAATTGATTTATATAGAAGATGTCCAATTGATAAGATTGAGAGTAGTGTGGATCCTATTGTGAAGAACTTCCAAGAAGAAATAAAATGGAGGTACAAAATCCCACCTTAAGTTGTGAGAAAATTTTAAAATAGAATATGCTTTATGGTTGACACTAATTTTACTTACATAGAGCCAGTTGAACTAAGAATGATAAATATTGAACCACTTGGTTATGAGGTTACTAAGGAACACATTGAAGGATATGTGGAAGTAATTCTAAAGTAAGAAAGAGATGATGAGTTCAATAGGTTTGAAACTTATGCAAGAAACTAATCAAGCTCAGCTTGAGAAATCCACAAAGAAGCATGTAGAAGTCACCATGAGGAAGATCATGGAGAAAGCACAAATGACCCCAGAAGAAGGATCAATAGTAAGAGAGGCAATTGTTGGAATGAGGAAAAGTGGTCAGTAAGGACACATGTATGTGCCACCACTTGCAGCAGCAAGACCATCAAAAGGTATAACTATTGTACCACTTCAAGCAGTAACATTAGCAATATCCTATGTCACAATTTCCCAAGTACAACCTCCTATTATACAGCTAGTGCAAAAGGAGAAATGTGAAGAGGAAGTAAGTATAATGAGAGTCCAAAAAGTAACCCCTCTCAAGACTAGGAGATCTACAAGACTAATAGAGGTGAAACTAGAAATAGGTAAGCCATGATCCAAGAAAAGAACAAAGGAGATGGCCAGTGGACCAGGTAAAAGAAGAAAAAAACTAAAAATAGTTGAATTGGATGAGTCTCATGAGGAGGAATCAGAGGAAATAGAGGACAACCTAGTTGATAAAGTAGAGACATAAGTGAAGAAACCTTATGGAAGAAAATCATGGAATCCAAAGCCTGAGAATTTGAATGTTCAAATCATCACCAACAATAACTTTGTATATAATTTTTATTATTATTATAATAATATGGACAAATTGTAATTGGAGAATTTTGTAGTTAGGCACATGATACTAACAAATAAAATATTTGAAGACATTCACAAGAATATACCAAAAGACTTGAACAATAGATTAATTAATACGAGAAGAAGAGTAGTAGATGAAGATAAAATAATTAGAGAAAACCTAATAAGAAAATTTTGCAAAGTTAACAGTAATGAGGACATGGAGTAGATAATGAAGGGAATTGAGCCCTTGCTAAGAAACAAGAAAAGAGAAATTTTGTTGATGGTTGGAAATTATGAGGAGGTAAACAAGGAGATAGAACAATAAGTTGTCACATTTATGACCTCCATGCCCAATTTTGTGCAAACAAGTAAAGATTTACGAGGAGCAATCCCTATGACAGAAAAGAAAATATTATAAGTGAATGACACGACAATGACAAAGACCACTCTGCAAATCACCATTGGTACTTACACAATAGAAATTGACAATACTAATATTATAGTTGATACAACTGAAGATCCATTTAAGGAATTTGGAACCAATTTTGGCAATTTGGTGAGCTACACCAAATCTGAAAATGAGGAAGAAGAAGAAGAAAAGAAAAAGAAATTAGAGGAAGAGGAGAGAAAGAAGAAATAAGAAGAAGATAAGAAGAGAAAAAAAGAGTAAGATAAGAAGAAGAAAGAAGAAGAAGAAGAAGAAGAAGAAGAAGAAAAGAAAAAAGAAGAAGAGAAGATGAAGGAAACTGCACCTAGTTCTTCTAGGACACCCCTTACATTGATAGAATTTATAGAGTTTGATGATGATGATCAAACTAAATTGATCTCATCACTCTATAAAATAATTGAGAAGAATAGAAAAGTGAAGAATTTACAAAGCACACTAATAGAGGTAACTAACAGAATGCAAAATACTATATATATAAAGATGACTGGATCAGATCCAAAGGATAACAAGATTTTGATGTTGAATTTGTTGAAGTTGATGAAAGATCAACCCCACAACTTTCAAGAATCATCTGCATGAAAACACCTATCCCAGAAAGAGAGAAGCAAAAGCTATGGAGGTTGGAATTCCTAGATCCACAAATGAGACATTCTTGATGAGCAAAAAAGAGATTTTTATTATCAAAAGTGAATGAATTATTACAAAGAGATCAATCCTTATAAAGGAGATCAAAACCCTAAAAGGTAAAACCTAGGTTGCATTATAATAATTAATAAAAGAATTAATTATTAAACGCCCAAAGTTTAGCTTAAGTAAACTAGAGATAATAAGTGACTTAATAATTAAATAAATATGATTTAATTAATGAGAAAATACTTTATTACTCTAACATCCCATCTTAAAATAAATGTAAGGAATGGCTAAAAAACTTAGAAACTACTACTGAAAGGAAATTTGAGTCCCAACAACAATGCCTGCTGAGGTACCCAAGCATAACTAAATCTCTAAAAAGAGGATAAATAAAGAAAAGCACATGGGAAAAACCCTACTCCAAAAAGAGATGGAAATAATGCTAAAAAGAACTAGTGAAGGACTAAAGAAGTCTCCAAACTAGGGAATGTCCCAGAAGATACGACCAAAAGATGATCATGAAGAACACCACTAAATCTTGAAGCTGCAAACATTGCCAAATTGTTGATCTAAAGAACCTCCACTATATAGAATGTGACTAGGTAGAGAAGACCAAGTCTGAAGAGTTGATCAATCGAAGATGGAAGGTATCTTCATGGCCTCCAAAAATAGAAATGAAAGAATGTCTATATGATAAATGATCAATTTCACCAAAATGGATAGGTATCCAACCACTACAATCACCTAGTACCTAGGATCAAATATTGAATACATATCTCACTCCATCTAACCAAGAAATTAATAAAACCAATATAACCCCCTTATAATGCTGAGAGGTAAGAGATGAACACTAAAATTGAATGCAATAACTCCTACAAAAAGAAGAACCAGGAACGTCAAGAGTGCAAAAGAAGTAAAAACACCTATAATGGCATGTGTCATTGACACATCATGAGGCTAATTTCATGGAAGGAACACTCACTTGACAAAGGAAGATGGATAATATGGCTAACATGAAACCCCCCAAGGCACTTTATAATATAGTGTGAGTACAACAAAACACGAAGATGTGCAAGATCCCAAAATGCAATAGAGTGGCACTTTATTTTAGTGTGTTTGCAAAAATACTACAAAAGGATATCAACAAAGATCAAAAGAGACATAAGGCTAATACAAGAGATAGTACAACCCATGAAAATCATATGAAGCAATGAAATCAATCCCCGGACCTAAAACAACCAAGATATCTATCGGAATGCAAAAATGCAAAAAATTGAATAGAAGGTGCATGGAGCACAACATGGGAAAACAACCATCATCGTTGGAAAGAGTACAAAAAGACCTTTCTAATGATATGAAGAATTCCCAATACGAAGATTGGATGCTCAAGATATGTCTCCCAAAGTGCAAAATAGAACTCTTGACTTTGATAGCAAAAACAACCATAAAATAGAACCAAAACTAAAAATAAATTGTGCTACTGGAATGAGCTATGAACCATCTTTCTGGTGCTATCTTGTTTGTGGAAAACAGAGTCTGAATGAGCAAGTTATAACCAAAAACCCACAAGTAGGTCAAAAAAGAGTCAGAAGGGCAAGTAGAGATGAATTGCCTCGATTTCCATGTCAACATTCATCAATTTCTATGCCAAATCACAATGGTTTCCATGCAAAAGTTCCTCAATTTGTGTGCCAAAAAATATCAATTTGCATGCCAAAAATCTCAATTTTTATGTGCCAAAAATCTTAATTTTTGCGTCCAAAAATTTTGATTTTCAAGAAAAAATTCTTGATTTCCATACCAAAAATCACAAAATCATCACCCTGGGAAACGTTCCTAATCTTGGAGCAATATTTTTGCCTTAGATTCCAAGTGTATCCAAATTGGAAAAATTTTATATGAAAATAGAGGGTTTTGTGCACTCTGAGCTCAATGGTGAGGTTTGTTTGGGCTCAAAGTGCACCAAAAAAGGTGACCCCCCAAATCCAATACAAAAAAATCTCTAAAAAATGAAACCCTATGAAAGAGAAAACACAGATCTAAAAACCAAGCCAAACCTCTCATAAATAGAACATGGGCATGAAGACCTGGAGCTATGATACCATGTTGAAGTTAATGAAATATCAACCCCACATCTCCCAAGAATCACCTGCATGCAAGCACCTGTCACAAAAAGAGAGAAGCAAAAGCTATGGAGACTAGAATTCCTAGATCCAAAAATGAAGCATTTTTTATGAGAAAAAAGAGATTGCTATTATCAAAAGTGAATGATTATTACAAAGAGGTCAATCCTTATAAAGGAGATTAAAACCCTAAAAGGTAAACCTAGGTTGCATGATAATAATTAATAAAAGAATTAAATATTATATACCCAAAGTTTAGCTTAAGTAAACTAGAGATAATAAGTGACTTAATGATTAAATCAACATGATTTAATTAATAAGAAAATACTTTATTACTCTAACAAGATTTACTACCCTATTAGATATTGTCGAGGTAAAGGCACAAACTCTACATGATGCAAAAATATTCAAAAAAGTTTGTGACAATATAAGAGGAGATCTAAAGAGTCTTGATGAAAAGATCAAGGAACTGAGACACTGTCTAACATAAGGAAAGTTTGTATATGGGAAGTGTGTTGTAGCACACACTTATCAAGGACATATTAGATGAACTGAGCATCAAAATTAGTGAGTTAGAGACACTTGGAAGTACAGAATCTATCAACTAAGATTGTTGATCTTGAGAGTAGAAACAAAAAAATAATTGATGATATCAAATCATTTAAGTTTTAGAAGGAAATGAAGCTAAAAATATTTTCATTGTTAAGGGAACACCTTGCATTGAAAATTGATTTAGTATAGAGAAAGCTTGAAGAATGCCTAGCAGTAAAGGCATCTTATGATAAGTTTTCCTACACAAACTTAGACGCAAGGGATATAACGTCATATGCACAGTTTTGAGTGTAGTTGATGTAGTGAAAGACAATTGGGACATGGAATTCACCTCGTTGAAATAGAGCTTTGATGATTTCATTGCACTTATCTCCAACCAGCAACAATCATGAAAATATCATAATTTTTCACCCATACATAAATTTTCGCACCTTTGTCATTGATGTCAAACAGGGAGAGAAGGATAAATGTATATATGTATATATGTATATATGTAGAAGGATAAGGAATATGTATGAAATAGAGAATAATCAAAGGAGAAGTTATATAATGTAAGTAGGAGATATAAGGAAAGATGGTTAAACTGTGATGATCCACAATTTTGAAATTTTGTTAAGGCCAAGTTTTAAAATTTTGAAGTTTGTCATTTTGGGACTTCGCCAATTTTCCCATATGTTGCCCATAATGCCAAAGGGGGGGATTTTTAGAAATTTTGATAAGGTAGACATTAGATGTTTTCATTTATGGAAATATATATTACATATGAAGAAGGCAGATCTTGAGGAATAATTAATGATGTTTATAATAAAAAATTGTTTTAGTATCATTGAGTTTATCTGATAGAGAAAATAGATTTTGATCAACGTGATTCAAAGAAATCATATTATCACATGTGCACTTGAGGAAAAATAGTATGGATTAGGATGATGATATATGCAAGAGCCTAGGATAGTACAAATAGTACAATAAGAGTTATGGACAGCTTACCAGTTACGATAATATACAGGAGAACAAAGCATAACAGATAAATGGGTATTTTGGATTAAGAGATTATTTTTCTTGAGAAATGATTACTTATATAATTAGTGAAAACATCCTTTATGGTAACCCTAAGTCATCAAAATATAATAATATATTTTGTAAAGTATAATAATGCATGAAGGTTGATTGGGTAGTAATATTGTAATTATAAAGGTATAGAGGAAAGATTGGAAATGAAGTTTTGTGAAGAAATAGATGTGATATGTGATGTGAAAATTTTGATGTATGATCAAAGTAATGCAAATTGAGATAAAGTTTTGTGTTGAGAAGAAAAGGAAATATCAGAAATTGAAGATATCATAAATAGTGTAAAAGAGGTTTTTGTATCTATCTCTTTGTATTAAGGAACTACATTGTGTATTACATGCATATTTGGGTAGTGGTCTCATATTTCATACATTTTTTATTTATATATAAAAACTCCTAATAGATTTGAGGCTTCTAACAAGGACCAAGACACTATACGGATGTAATAGACTCCTAACAAAGTTAATATCTTTAACTAGACACTTTTCATTAGTGGATCATTTTTTGGGTACCATTCCTACCAGGATTTTCCCTTGTCTAGGGTTTCCCTAGTTAAAAAAATATGGTGTTATGAGTTCTCTTATTACATGGTTATATTTAATGTTTAGCATAATTAGTTTACTTTCATATGCAAGTAATAAGGTTGTTAATAATATCCATCTTTGGGCTAATTTTTGTAAAATACTAATTCACTCCCCCCCCCCCCCTCTCAATATTTCCTATTTATAATATCCTCCCTTTCACAAATAAGGTAAGATGTGTAACTTATTTTGAAAGAAGGGGAAGTCAAGGTGAATTATTTCCCATGTTCATAATCAAGGTCGTCTACTACAAGATCTTTCCATTTATCTAGTCAATGTGCAACTACACTTCAATTCCCATTAATTATTATTTTACAAGATCTAGTGGAAATGGACACATATTCACCTCTACACTTCAATTGTCTTCTGACATGCTAAGAATGAAATAATACTAGATATGATGTTTTTTTAACATCTTGGGAGAAACTTGCTTCTCTTCCTCAATATATTTGTTTCATTCTTAATCCTTAGAGTAGCTATTTCCAATATCTACCTCCTCTAAAATAATAATAGGGGAATATTAGACAAAGTGGGCATGACATAAAAGTATACCTTAATGTTGATCTAGAGAGAATGGAAAGGATACACTCACTTGATGCTTAAAATGGTTGAGGAGGAAAAAGTGGTGGCTAAAAGACTTGGTAAACCACTTATCCAAGATGATGTAATCCATAATAAACTTTGAAACCTCTTACCACAATAATTTATTCTTTTGTCAATTTAGAACTACTATTTGAAATCCTAACAAGGCCCTCCCTTTTCTCAGTGCTTTTTGGGAATATTTGGATTACAAGATCATAGTACTTCCTATATACATGTATAACTAGATCCCTTAATAGAAAAAATTATATCCTTACCGATGAGCTTCTCATCGATAATCATATTCCTCTAAAAAGATTCATTTTTTCCTTCCTTCCATTCTTTAGCAAAAATAGAAGGATTTTAGAAAAATACAACTGTAGACACCTAAATCTGATTACACAATTAGGTAATCTTATTTAGTCATCTTCTAGGACATTATTGATTAAATATTTATTATTTAATTAATTAATCATCATCCCCTAGTTAATTTATTTATTTAATTAACTCTAGTCCAATTAATGAAATCAAATGATAACCCAAGATAAATTTATCAATTAAAACCCTATTCCTCTATTAAATTAAATAAATACTCAAATGTATCTAATTTAATTTTGCATTCCCCTTTTTTATTAAATAAATCATCCTAACCCCTAAACCATCCCTAAACCTTATCTTTACCCATAATCCAACCCATTCACCCATACTAACCTCACTTAGCCACCTAACTAACCCATCCCATCTAAGCTAAGCCACTTACCCCCTAACTCCCTTTCTAAGCTAAGCCTAATCTTCCTCCTAAACATGTGCACAACTTTAAGCAAGGGTTAAAACTTGCTAACCCAAGCTGAAGTCAATAAGTCTCCCTTGTCCTCTTCCATCCCTATCCATGAGTATTAATGGCTCTTACATTCCATTAATGTCTCTTACATTCCTCTTACACACTCTTCCCCCCTCATTACTCCCTTTGACCAACCATTTTTCCCATCCCCTCACACTCATCCTCCTTGTGACAAGTGTCACTCCTGTATTAGCTCCAAACAAGTACAATCCATGTGCTCCTCTTTCAAAACATCCTAGCCCTCCCTCACCATCCTTCCATCCTTGCATCCTAACCCTCCATTTCACTACCCCTTGGCCTATAAATAAAACTCTTCCCTCTCACAATCTATTGACTTTCATGCAAACTTATAATGCCCCACTAACCACTACAACACAACCATTTTACACCCTTACCATGCTAAATTTCATCCACATACCCATCATTGAATCCTTCATCCATCTCCATGCTTGATCACCTATAGTTTGAAGCTTGACCACATCATGAGCACACATCCCATATTCATTTGGACATATCGATATTATAGTAGGCTACACATTCGGGGAGCTTACCATTCTTGGTCTTCTTTCCTCCATAATATTTGCCTTCGTCCTATTGTAACTGTCAATTTATTTTGTATTGTGAATTCTTTGTTAATCTTATTATTCCATTTCACTACTAAAATAGGTGATACAACAATAAGATTTTTAGTATAGGTACTTGTCAGGCGGTCATGCATGCTCTGTCCCTATTACTAGGAGGCTTCCTTCTTGTAGAAAATAGGTACTAGGGAATTTGGTACCTGTAGAAAATTACCATCCTCGGTCAGGTATTTTAGTCCCATAAGTTTTATATAGTGACTAAGACTGGTATGTCATTAGCCTATTATCACTTGGATCATCCATCTCACTAGCCTTATAGGCTTCCTTGGAGATATATCCTCTTAAAAAGATAGAATAAATTTTTCTTACACCCAATATCCATGAAGGAAAGGGGAGAGGATATGTCCCTTCTTTCATTTTGGAATTACAAAAATGTTCTATTTCACTAAACATGTGTAGCAAATATTGTTCATTTTAGGAATCAAACAATTTTTTCTTATACTAACCAAACATAGCTCATTATGTAAACCATTGGATTTTTTTCAGTCTCCTCCTTTTTAAAGGTCTTACAACCACACTTGACAATGTTTATGGGGTCTTTGATGATCATATACGACCTTATTTTGCAAGGAAACCATACACAAACATAAAGAGTTAGTGGATAAGCATAAGAAATGTCAAATACAATTATGGAAAATGTATGTAAATACTTGTCTAATAAAATTTAAAATAAATCATCAAAAAAGAGGCTTATTTGGAGGATATCATAGCCTATCCTCTAGATTTTAGAGTGTATCTAGTAGATTATATGATGATTTTCTAAAAATAGGAAAATCTTCTCAATTAGAATTTTTTTCTAAAATTCCACAAATTAGCTCAATATAAACAATAGATGTGCTCTAGCATATCTACTAAAATGGAAATGTTGGATGTTCTCTAGCGAATCCACTGAATCTAAGTGTTAAAAGTTTCAACTCTTTAAGGTGTATCTATTAGATATCATAGTGTGTCCACCAGTTTGCTAAAGATATATGTAATCCCATCAAAAATTTACAAGCTTGGAAGTGTTTAAAAAGACCAAATATTGTTAGTTTTTAACCCATGAAGTGGGTCACCAAGAATTCCAGAATGTGTGCAAGGAAATGTGATTCAATAGAGTGTATATAACAAGTAAAAAACTCAAAAATAAAATGCCAATAAATATATAATATTAGAAAGCAAGATCAAAAAAATAATGATGAATAGGTGTGTGCTCATGATTTTGAAAAGTAAGGTACTATATCTACATAACACAAATAATTCAAAATAATATAAAAATTTCAAGTGAAGATGAGTAATATTATAAAGAAACAAAAGTTACAAGAAAATATTCTCTCATGCATAAGACAATAAGGTATAATTACATATAGATTGACCTTCTCTTTGATACAACACACGCTAATGATATAAATGGACTACGTGAGGGTCAATACATAATATGAAACATAAATAATAATATACATCATCTCACCTCATTTACCTATCATATTTGTCTCCATCTTCTATGCTTAAGGATAAGAATGAGGTCTAGGAACTTTCTTCACCCAACCATGGATTGATTAGATCCTCAGAGGTGTTAGATCCCCTAGTGCTCAACATGAAAGGTTGAGCACCTGACCCTACACAAAGAACCTAGAAAACCAAAATTGTTAGGTCAAATGGAATCTAGTACAAAATTATGTCTTGTCTAACATTTTCTTAAATAATATATCATCTAGACTGTGATATTTCAGAGGTTAATAATCATAAACATTAATTAGTATCAAATTAATGCAAAATAATCACTTTGTCCAAAGTATTATTTATCCAAACTTCTTACAAATAGGTTAAACCAAAAGTCCTATTCTTCCCTAGTATTCTATATTTTGCACTCACCCATAGTAAAAAGATACACATGCAAACAAAAGTAACGCATTTCATACTACACTATAGTATTCAACATGAGAAAACTACTCTCACTAATAAAATAAAAATAAGTTGATTAATAGGTAGAGCTTGATCTATCAAAAAAAATGTGTGTTTGGATCAATTACATTGAAGATCCACATGATTTAGTCTAATTTTCCTTTCAAGATAAAAGAAAAGGAATAATTTTTCAAAACTTCTTATACACTTCACACATAGTTTAATAACTTCAACATTATTACCAACATTCAATTATAAAAATAATATATGACTCAGTCAATCCATTCTTAAATTTTATTAACACTTACAATTATACTCCTTTATCTTAAATTTGAAAATTAAAATAAAGAAAAAAATAATAAATAAGTTTTATCGGCATTGTACAATCAAGGAGTAATCTAACACAACATTACAATATGGTCAACCAAACCTTTAAAATCATTGACCACAACCAGCAAGAGAGTATAATATCAAGACTAGTGTCTCTAATTAATATCTCCACAGTAGTCATAGATGCTCAAGAAATAACATGATTAAAGTAACCCGGTGCAACAAAAGGACTCTATATGATCAAAGATGTCTTAAAGGCCTAAAATGGTAGCAATAGGCACTAGATTTTCATGGTTAACTTCATATTGGTTGTTGTCTTCTTTGTTTCTAGGCCTCATTCAATACTCCTTGCTCAATTTGTGCTTGTTATCATAAAAATTAATGGTGTCTTATTTTATAGTATGATCATCTTCATTCATAAGAAGCTCTTGGTTCATCATCGGGCACTCCTAATTCATCCTCAATCTCTCTAGTTCAGCTTTTCTGATACTCTCCAACTCCATGTAGGTTTGAATATCCTTTCTAAATATGACCATGGCTTTATCCTTCAACAATGAATTAAATGTTTCTCTTGAGATTCGTAGAGTGACAATGATCTAAGACGCAATGTAGAAATGTGTAAGTTTAAATTTAAGATTAGTAAGGTCCCACTTCCTATTTTGGTAAATATCCTCATTCCTCTATTTCCAAATGCATCATAAAATATGAGCAGTGAGCACAAACCAAAATTTGTTCAGCTTATCATTGAAGTTGGCCACAAAACTAGCAAGGATTTCCTGACAAGATATAGTGTTTCTAAAATTCTAGGTGAAGGATGGATCAAAAAATAAAGACCAAATCTTTCTAGAAAAATTACAATAAAAAAAGAGGTACTCATAAGACTCTTGGTAATTACACATAGAAAAAACAATAGGTTAGTGACTACCATTAGAGAAAAAAATAGCTCATTGTAAGTTTCTTGAGAAGGAGGATCTAAAGAAAACAATTTTTAGGTCTGTAGATGAATGTCAAAATAACTCAAAGATAAAGATCCATCTAGAGTTTAGCGAGTTACATATCCATTTCTTATTAATGTGATCAATGATTCCCACATATTATAGATGTTTTTTTTTTTCATTCACTTAGATTTCTACCATCTTCATATTTAATATATTCCAACATTTGTTGAGAATTCAACTTCTTACCTGGGAAGAACTTACCAACTTCTTTAGAAATCAGAGTCTTATTTTGAGCCACAATGATATTATATTTTTTACTTATGGCCTCCCATGACCCCATTTTATTATCAACCATTATATCTTGAATGAGAGAGGTGTATTTTTATGCCAATTTTTCACCAAGCAACATTGAGCAAGAGCAAGAGGTTTATTGTTAAGGTAAATGCCCTACCAAATAGAGCTAACCTCAACATAAAATAGGGGTTTTTCACCACTACATACCTATCATAGATCATTGGTTTGACCTAGCACAAAGCCTTCCATATAGATGAAAACACATCATAGCAAAACACTTTGATATCAAAATCCCCAAAAACTAGATTGGAAAGAGGGATATTATTCAACTATCTTGTATTCTTTGTAATAGAATTTGAAATATTGCTACTAATTAGGCTTTTCCAAGGCTTGTCCCCATTCATGGATTTGATAATCCATTTAGAGGCTAGAGAGTTATCTTAAGCCTACAAGTCTCTCAGCCCTAGACCCCCAAGGTTCTTAGGGGAGCAACACCATTCCCACTTCACATAATGTTTTTTTTTGTTTCTAATACCATATGACCATAAAAACACCCTTAAGATCTTTGTTAGCCATTCTAACCCCACTCCCCCCCACCTTCAATGTGTTCATCCTCATGAAGCACCTGGGGTGATAGTCATGTCTCAGGTTCTAATGAAATATTCATAATTGTCATGCAAGCATACATAAACTTTGGTTAAATGTTATTTTCTCTTATATCCCTAAGTCTTTTAAATTTTTTATATTGTATGTCAATATATTTATCATTATTTCAAGTTATGATGGAAGGAAATAGTCAACAAATGGTTATCACAACATCGTTGGGCTAAAAGACATGTCAGAGTTTGTTCTTGTGAGGGTGTGAAGTCAACACCTTCAGTCAAGATTTAGAGTTTTTTGTTGCATTGCAAGGAGTTAAATGTGACCCAGTGGTGGTGATGTAGCATTGGATAGGTGTCAAAATTCTAGAAGGTCTTGATGGTTCAAAAGATAGAAAAACTTCAAAGGCCCGCAATCAATCATGATCGTCAAATCTTGGCAGATCAACATCTGTTGCTTTCCCACTTTTAAAAGATGCATGAAGAATAACCAAAGAGAGAAAATGATGAGATAACATGTGTGCTATTCACTATGTAGTCAAATTTTTAACCATCACATGATTACAAGTAGTCAAATAAACTCCAGTTCCTAAGTTGCGAAGATGTGAAAGACAACGGCAGTTAAATAAAATGGTTATTGTCATTTCACAATGGTTAGTAGAAAGAAGTAGCGAGTAGCCATGATAGAGCAATCAAAACTTGGATGATGTCTTTGTAGCCTTGTAGGTCAACATGGTCAATACAAAAATGTAGTTGTGAGGTTGTGATGGCATAGAATAGATAGCTCCAAGTGGTTATCACAATGTCACAGGATAGAAAGCATTGAAGATGTTTCAAGTTGTGAAATAATGATAAATGAAAAGAACAATCAAGTTGATATCATCACAGCATTACATGATTCAGAGGGGCTTTGTATCTAACAGTTGCAAAGGGGCAACAAAGGTAAAGATAAAGGGCATCACAATATTGCAAGAAAAATAAATGCTAGGTTCTAAATTGCTGCAAAGATTTGAGCGGTCAGTTAAATGGTCATTGCAAGATCGCATCGATTAGTGAACAAAAATGATTGACAACTATGAATTAGTGATAAGGTATAAAATGAAGAAGTCGTGGTTTCATAAGGCCATACAGTTAATGAAGAAAAATAATTTTGAAGTGGCAATTAGAGGAAAGGACAAGAATAGGATTGACATGGAAATTAGGAAAACAAGATGATCTAGTGGAGCATTTCAAATATGTGAGGCCATGTGGTGAGATTGATGGTCAAATCCTATTGAATGATGACACAAGTGACTTAGCATTATTTCAAATGGCTCTTTGATGGCGAACACATCCTTTCATCACCTGCAACCACCCTTTGATGTTCCCAAGGCTTGATAAATGCAAAAGACATTCCTCTACCGCCATGGTAATCAATCTACCAATTAGAGAAGTTACAGCCATTGTTTTTGTCTCTTTAGGTCCCAAGCTACACATAAAGATCATAGTTTCTACATATGGATGTGCATCTGATCAAATCTTCTTGGGGTCAACAATTATTATTCTCTGCAACTTGAAGATAGTGGTTAAGTTTTAGGTTTTCAAAGGAAGTCTTTTCAATTATGCCTAAGCTAGAAAGGAAAATTTTGTGACTCTTTCAAGGGTTAGTCACTCTCTAATTCTATAGCAATTGTATGGTATACTCTACTACTATAATTTTCTTTGCCTCTAAGTGACTATATTTCTCTAGTGTACCTCTTTCTACCATTAATGCATGTGCAAAACCTTCTTGCCTTTTATTAATGTATTGCTTTCATTTTTCAAATTGTATGTTGTATCTATTTTTCCTTTGAATGGTATAGAGTGAAGTTCCTTCCTTATAACATTCCATTGGTTTCTGATCTATATGTGATTGTTGAGTTAAAGAAAAGAATGAATCTATGTATTTTTGAATTATATTGATGAATCGTGCAATTCTAGGCAAAGATAAGACTGAACATACTATTTTGTGTATCACCCCTCTAGATTAGATTAGGTAGTTTTATTTCATGCATTTCCTTCTCCATTTTCCTTCAAAGAAGTAGTTAGGTACATCCTGCTAGTGAGAAATTTGGCCTTCTCTAGAGACTCAATCTCACAGTTAGGGTCCCACAGCTTGGAGATTGTTTCTATGTTTCACAAGGTTTCCTTTAGGTCAAACTTTAGGAAAGGGTGCAAAATTTTGTGACAACAATCTTTTCAATGTTATTAGTATGGGATTTATCAAAATGCCAAGTTCAAGTATAGTATATAACATGAGAGGGTAATACTTTATGCACAACTTGAGCTCTACCGACAATGGATATGATGCAAGAGCATTCTAGGTGCAAGAGAAATCTTGCCTCACTGAAAAATATTTCCTTTTTGTTTCTTGAAATAGGGTTGTCTCAATGTAGAGTTGTTTTTGGAGGCTTTCTACTTAGTAAGTCATTCATAGAATCTTGGAATGTCCTAATTTTTGAGGTGGATATTCATCTTGGATATATCAACCTACTAGTTAAGGCTCAGTGTCATATTATGAGTATACATGGATTTATTGTGGTTTTTTGGTGTGTAATTATTGTATAAAAAATTTAGGCTCGGCATTAGAAGCCTAAAGATGTCCAAATGAGGCCCAAAAACTTGGTGGATGGGTGCTTGCATTGATTTGAGACTATAGATTAACAACTGAGGATTTTGAAAAGTGGTTATAAATGCCAATTATAGCAAACATTTGAAAGTTATGGCCTTCTAAAGCTCGGCTTACCAAACTTTCAAAATAAATGTCAAAAATGTATTTGGCTGACTCTATACGTACTGTAACGGTCTATCAGCCTTGGGTATTAATTTTGAGTGTCTAGAACCTTCCCAAGTGGCATACAATTTCCTATTTAAGAAATCTTTGTACATTGTCTAGGATAGCTCTGGGTGATAGTTTATATCTTTTTCTTGTAGATTATTGTAATGAAGGTATCCATGTAGGTAAGCATATTGTAATCCTAAATTCTATAATTTTGCATTTGTAATGATAATAAAAAGCCCATATTTTGTTCATACAAATTGTTTTTATTTCTTTGTTTTTGTTATGTGCTTATGGTATTAAGGGGACCACCCTTCATCAAGTGGTATTAGAGATGGAATTCTCGAGTGTTTAGACAGATCACTGACTATGAGGTAGTTTACACCAGGATCGTGGTTTGGGCTAAGTGTGTAGATCAATCATTGATTGTGAGGTTATTTGCACTAGAGTTTTAGTAGAAGTACAAAAATGTCTCCATATAAAGAGCATGGTGGAAGAGTTGTAGGTGTTATAGCTGAGGCTTTTAGATCCCTCCAGAGATAGAGGCAATCATTGAAAGAACAAATGCATAGAGGAATAAATCTTGTCATATGATATGAAAGTGAGGATGAAGGTGAAGAAGAAGAAGAAAATATTGAAGTAGAGATGGTTCTGAACCGAGAAGAAGAAAGACTTTTCAAGGCCATCTCCAAGATTGAAAAAACACCTAAGTTTGAGGTTCCCACATTTTCAAGAAATTTTAACCTTGAGGAGTTGATTGACAAGATCAATGAATTAGAGGAATATATTGAGTACGAAGATTTTGAGAATCTTGATAGGGTGAAGTTTGCAAAGGTGAAACTAAAGGGACATGCGATGATCTGGTGGAAAGAAATTCAACTAGAGAAAAATAAAAGAGGAAAGGAAAAAATCACCAAATAGGATCAAATGATAGCTAAATTGAAGTGACAGTTCATTCCTATGGATTATGAGCTTGACCTACTGAAGAAAATGCAAGGGTTGAAATTGGTAGGAAGATATGTTCGAGAGTATACCAAGAACTTATATGTAGTTCTTATAGGAACCAACTATGTAGAAGTTGATAAGGAGAAAGTAGCTCATTATCTTAATGGGTTAATGCAAAACATTTAGGAGGAGTTGAACCTAGTTTGAATGAATAGTATTGAGGAGGTGTGCCAATTTCCCTTAAGAGTTAAGGAGAATCTAAAAAAGAAATGTGATAACAAGAATAGTGGAAGAGGTCGCAGTGGAAGATATGGTAGATGGTCTTATAGAGGCCAAAATGATGATCATAAGAACAAGGATAAGGCCAGAGTAGTAGTCAAAACCAAAGGGGAAATAATTCCAATCATTCCCATGACTAGAAAAATAGAGATCAAAGAGGAAGAGGCAGAGGGAAAGAATCTAGAAGAGGAGGTTTTTGTGGAAAATGTTTTCACTATGGAGAGGAAGGGCATAGAGAATTTGAATTCTCCCAATGACAAGGAAGATTTATAGAAGAAATAAAGACCACATCAAAGTTGTGTATGTTGATGAAGATGCCAAATCATCATATTCTAAAGATGTTGAAAGAGGATAAGTCCTAGTTAATAAAGATTCTTGTTGAGTGGTGAGAATAAACCTAATCAATGAAGGAGCTTGTTTCTCAAAAGGTGCAAATGTGAAGATAAGCATTGTGATGTGATCATTGATGGTGGAAGCATTGACAATATGGTGTCAAAAAATATGGTCACAAAGTTGAATCTTGTAAAGAGTCAGAAGCACCCATGTCCATATCATATTGCCTTGGTGCAAGATACCCACAAAGTCATAGTCAGTGAGCAATGCTTGGTGAAGTTCAGATTGGAAGCTACCAGGATGAGGTGTTGTGAAATATCATACCTATGGACATATATCATATGTTGATGGGTAGGCCATGGCAGTTTGATAGGCATGTTGTACATGATGGGCATGCAAATACCTACACTCTAACAAAGGATAGAATGAAACATAAGTTGAAGCCATTGATGAATACAAATGAAAAGGTATGTAGTGTTGCTAGAGTCTATTTTGTTGGAATTTCTTTGATGGTATGATGTATGAGCATACATGTTTTGTGATAGTTCTAAAAGATGGCAAAGAAGAAGTAGAAGTATGTGCATAAGTTGTAAATTTTTTGGAAGAATTTCTAGATATTATATCTGATAATGTGCCTAATGGATTACCATTAGTAAGGAAGATAAATCACTAGATACATTTGATTCGAGGAGCTAGTTTTCCAAATAAGGCAGTGCATAGAATGACACTAGTATAAAATGGGGAGTTGGACAAACAAGTGTGTGAATTATTAAAGGGGTTGATTTGGGAATTTCTAAGTCCATGTGTTGTACCAAAAATATTAGCACCAAAGAAGAATGTAGAATGGATGATGTCCATAGATTCTCAAGCTATCAACAAGAATAGAATCAAGTATAGATTTCCATTGCCAAGGATAGATGATATTATAGATTGTTTAAGTGGAGCTGTGTATTTCACAAAGATAGATTTGAAGAGTGGATACCATCATATTCACAAAAGAGAAGGAGATGAGTGGAATATTTCCTTCAATCCAAGGGAAGGATTATACGAGTGGTTCGTCATGCCTTTTGGGCTAACCAATGCACTAAGCACTTTTATGTGGCTCATGAATGAAGTACTGATGGAGTTTTAAGGTAGGTTTTTTCATGTTTACCTAGATGATATTTTTATCTTTAGTAATATGTTGGAGGATAATTTGATGCATATTCAAAAGATTTTTGATAAGTTGAGGGAAGAAAATTTGCAGATAAAACTAAAGAAGTGCAATTTTGTGAAGAAGGAGTTGGTGTACCTAAGATTTGTAGTTTTAGTACAAGGTCTAAAAATGGACCCATAAAAAGTGAAGGCTATTCTTAAATGGCCCACTCCAATAATTGCTACAAAGATAAGATATTTTCATGGACTAGCTAGTTTTTATAGAAAACTCATAAGAGTTTTTAGCAGTATTTGTGGATCCTTGAATAAAACAATGAGAAGGGATAGGAAAGAATTTGAGTGGACTATAGGAATAGATAAGATTTTTAATATATTGAAATAGAAAGTTATAGAGAAACCTATTTTAGCACTTCCATATTTTAATAAGGTGTTCAAGTAGATTTTGATGCTAGTGGTGTTGCAATAAGAGAGTTGTTTTGAGCCAATAAGGTATACTTGTTGCTTATTTTAGTGAGAAGTTGAATGATTCCAAAAGAAAATATTCTATTTATGATCAATAATTTTATGCTATAGTTAACAAATTGAATAATTGGAGACACTATCTTCTTCCTAAGGAGTTTGTTTTGTATAGTGATCATCAAGCTTTGCAATATTTGAATAGTCAAGGAATTCAACCAAATGCATTTAAAGTGGCTTGATCTTTTGCAGAGTTATACATATTTTTTTGAAATAGAGGAGTGGGAATTCTAACTGAGTTGCAGATGCTCTTTGTAGAAGACAATTTTTGCTAACATAGATGTGGATTGAGGTTGTTGGGTTCAAGGAACCCAGTAATTTGTATCCAGAGGATCCTAATTTTGGTGAAGCTTGGAAGGCTTGTACAAAACCTATTACACTTGACGAGACAAAATGGTTGGATTTCATAATCCAAGATGGTATGATGTTCAAAGGAAGTTAGTTGTGCATTCCCAAAAGTTCTATGAGAGAGAATCTCATCAAGGAGAAGCATAGTGGAGGATTGGTTGGATATTTTGGGAGAGATAAGGCCATTGCTTTAGCTTTTGAGAATTATTACTAGCCATAGTTGCAGCAATATGTGAAGAATTTTGTACAGATTTGTAGAGTATGTCACATGGAAAACATAGTGAAGTAGAATATGAGGTTGTATCAGCCATTACCTGTACTAGAGAAGTCATAGGAGGATATTAGCATGGATTTTGTTCTTGGATTACCAAGGACTCAGTGAGGGCATGATTTTGTTTTTGTGGTGTTTGACATATTTTCAAAGAGCACATTTCATTACCTATAAGAAGACTAGTGATGATGTTCATGTGGAAGAGTTATTTTTTAAAGAAGTTGTGAGACTACATGGTCTGCCAAAGAGTATAGTTTCATATTGAGATACCAAATTTGTTGGGTATTTCTAGCATAAATTATGGAAGAAATTGAAGATAGATTTGAAGTTCCTTTCATCACATCATCCACAAACTAATGGACAAACAAAGGTGGTTAATAGTAGTTTGGAAAACTTGTTGAGATTCTTGGTTGGTGATAAGCCAAAAGCATGGGATCTAGTTTTACCACAGGCAGAATTTGCATATAATAATTTTATCAATAGAAGCATTAGTAAATCACCATTCCATATTGTATATGGGAGTAGCCCCAAAAAAAAATTTGAATTTAGGCAAATGGATAAAGTGGAAATGAGTAGTGTTGAAGTAGAAGAATTTGTTGAACATTTGAAGAATGTCCATGACAAGGTGAGAAAGCACATTATCAAGATGAATAAATAGTATAAACCTAAGGCAGATGTGAAGAGGAGGTATAAGAAATTTTAGATTTGAGATGAAGTCATGGTTCATTTAAGAAAGGAACATTTTCCAACGTGTACATATAATAAGCTAAAAATGAAGAAGTTTAGTCAGTGCAAGATAGTGAAAAGGAATGATTCTGGAAATGTCTATGAAGTGGAGTGTTGATCTCTAAGTTTAAGTTACCTATTAGTGTCTAACACTTGGTCATTTCCAAGGTAGTGTTGGATTGTCATCAAATTTGGGCATTCATTTTTACTTTACCAAGAAAATTCAAGTGCACAAGTGATTCAGAGGTGATCAAGGCAAATTTAGCAACAAAGCAAGTGAATCATATTGTGGAATTGATCATTTGACAAAATTCAATAAGTGAAAGCTTTATTTTTGAGCTAGTTATTTTTAGAGGTTGTCAAAGAAAATTTTGTTTTGGAACACTAATTTCAAATTGCATCATCTGAAACTATGAGTGAAATGTTGAAGGAGAACAACACACATATTGTAAGGAATGACCACTGTCCCCCACCTAATTTCAAGGATTGCTCAAGCTTTGAAGTAACTGAAGATGAAATTGGCACTCTATCATCAATTCCACAAAAGGTCCTGACAATTCAAGATGTATGAACATGTTACATGTAAAAAATCAAAGTCAAAGATTTTAATATCAAATCAGCTTATGAGAAGTTGTGTGATAATGCAGTACTAAAGGATGAGCATAAGATTATTTCCAAGAAAGGGCTTACCCTTGCCCTAGGTTTTCCAAAAAAAATCAAAGTAGAATGGATAAAGAACAAGTTGAGCCATATTCATGACATGAAGGTATGGTTAGAAGGCAAGCCAATTAAGATCAACAAGGACATCATACGTCAAGTAATAGGATACCCTACCCTCGATAGACCAAACTCAATAAGATGTGCAACAAAAAATGAAGTTGAGAAATTGAAAAAAGCTAAATGGAATGGCTAAGGCATGTCAATTGATGGGATTAAAGACCCTATTATTGAATTTGTAGTAAGAGTAATTGCACTTAAGTTTTATCAATCAAGCCAATTGAATAGTATGCCATGCATTACAGTGAACCTAGGCTACAAAATTGTTAAAAACGATCATAGCTATGATCGTGTTGAGATGAAACTACAACAATTGATAGAGAATCTTGAAACTATAAGGAAAGTGAAGAACATATCATGTAAGTTTGGATCTCTATTAGTTTGTATATTTTTCTATGTGCAAAATTCATTCCCCACCATTAGCAAAGTAGCATGGGATAGGAGCAGGCCAGTTATGGAGCAAATAAATGACTTGATAAGTCAGCTAGGAGAGAATATATGTTTCATGGTAGACATAGATTTTGTTTATGTTTATGTACTACCTAGAATTTCATGGCTAAGGCCAATGCCTTATACTGTAAATGTTGATGAAGTCACAACAGTAGTGACTGCACTTTTGTCAGAGGATGTTGATGTGAATGATGAGTCATTCGACACATATGACACAATAAAAGGATTAAATAAATATAGAAACAAGTGAGCCCAAGAAAGATAAGAGAAGAATAAAGAAAATTAAAGGTCTTGAGGGAAAAGGTGATGAAGGGGAAGGATCAGAACATACAATTGAAGCCAAGGAATCTAAAGGCAAAGAGCTAGTTTTTGTCAAGCCCAAGGAAACAAAGTACAAGAAAATAATAATTGTTCATCCAAAGGTTAAAGAAGGTCTCAAGAAAGGTGTTTAGAAGGTTGTCACACACCATGAGCCAAAAGGAAGAATAATAATGAGATCAAAGGAAGCTCAGCCTTTGGCTCCTACACCAAAAGAAAGTCAAACTTAGAGGAAATCGGCTAGTTCATTAAAGTAGAACTTATCTAAGAGGTCAAAGAGAAGACTAGTTGTAACATAGGAGGAAGAAGATGGTGAAGAAACAAAGTGTGACAATCTGAGAAAATTTTATATTCTGCCAAGACCACCTCCAACAATTGTAGATAAAGGTATGTCAAGATATTACTAAATTAACAAGTTTGATAGGGTTTAGAGACATTGATTTTGATTCTTTAAATAGATAAGATCAAGAGAAGCTTGAAAATTATATGATAGATATGATGATACAATTCAAATCTACACCTATAGAATTAGGAGAAGACATTCTAGAAAACTTGAACAATAAAGTTGATGCTAAGTGGACGTGGGTATTATCCACTAAAAGATAGATTAGGGAGATCACATTAGCACAAACTATCCCAGATTTAGGAAAGACACGTATGTTTATTTCCCTAAAAAAATTATGAAGAAATTTATGCCTAAGGAGTGGGATTATAATTTTTTTGATGAATAAAGCTCATGAAGTTGAGAAAGAGAGCATAAATATATGGAAGGAAGCATTTGGTCTGCTTGTGCCATTAACTGATAAAGGAGATGAGGAAGAAGAAGAAGAAAGAGATGGAGAAGCTAAGGAAGAAGAGGATGATGCAACAAAAGTTTCAAAACTTTTTGAGGAAAAAAACAAGATACTGTCACAATTGAGGACATTCTTGATTCATCCCCATAGGATCCAAATGTGTTGACTAAAGAAGACCTAAAAAATGTTTAATTAGATACATCTCTACCAAGCACCAATCTAGTACCACTATAAATCAAGGATTATCCAAGGATTGAAAGTGCCAAAACTAATAATTTTGATCTTAAATTACTTATTGGTGATATAAGTTTTGAGAAACAAGGCAAGGCTATATTTGTGTTTCCACAATCTACTTGTATCTCAATGGACCAAATCTATCATACAATTGTCAAGTATAGCTAGTTGAGATACTAATTGTTGCACCTAAATAACATGTTATGTCTACTCAACAGGAGTAGAAAGAAGTATCTAGTTTGATTGAAAAGGGTAAACAATACCCAGTGATACAACCCCTTAATCTCAGATAGTGGCACAACCAGATGAGATGACATGCATAAGACTCAATAAGTCTAGATGAGGTAATTACTTTACCCACGTATGACTTAAATAATCTAGCATTAGAGAAAATGCAAAAGTTGCAAGCTTTATTGAGTCGTAGGTAAAGAAAGAATAGTTGAGAAGAGAGCACACAAAGAAGTAGGTATTATATAACATAAAAGACATTTTTGTTGATGCATTTGGAATCACTAATGTTAATAGTCAGCATCCAATTTTAGATCAGTTAGTGTATATAATTGACAAAGTTCAAACAAATGATATTGAGACCAACAATAAATTGATGCAATGGTCTAAGAGAAAGTTTAGGCAAAAAAAATTGGAAAAAGTATCTAGGGAACTTATACATAGACAAGTAGAGATTTCTAATTTAGTCAAAAAGATCGAAGAAATATTAAAGAATATTCATTCTTTATATATGAAGCTTTATGATGTTAAGTTCTTCACATTGGAGAATCAATGAACAATTGATATAATTCAGGTAGATATGAAGGCATGTTCACACTCATTGGGAAAGGATGCAAGTTCAAGATCACCTTCATATAATAAGTTGACATTTGGTCAACAAAGGTTATTCGAGTTATGTTGAAAATAGATTGATACAAGTATGATAAATGTGTTTCAATCATTGTTGTATCACTGATGTTAAACATGCTATTTGTTGGTAAGAAAACTACTCATATGATTTAAGTACTATCACTTGATTGATTGATGAAAAGGATTTGATCAAAATGATGTAACAATAGCACCTAGAGAAAAAGGTTGAGTTATGAAATGAAAAGGAGTACAAGAATCAGATAAGACAATGATATCATAGTGCATTAATAATCTACTTTAAGGGTGCAAATCTTGGTTACACTAAGCGAGTTTAGAAGATCAAGCTAAACAAAGTTTGTCTACCAAGCTTGATCGAGTTGATAGTAGGTGTCAAGAAAAGCTAGTGTAAGCTAAGCAGAAAATCAGTTGGAGCTGAGCAAAATCAATTTTAGTGTAAGTCGAGTAAAATAGTTGATGCTAAGTAAAGTTTAGTTGATGTCGAGCACTAGTAAATTTTAGTGTGTACCGAGTGATTTTATAGTGGATGTCGAGCAACATAGTATGTGTCAAGCACCAGAAGCTAGTTAATGTCGAGTGTCAACATTATTATAAATATCATGAATTTAATGGATCTTAGATGACAAGTTTTTTCTTGGATTGTGTGAACTATATGGAAGATAAGATTGATGAGCTGGTGGCACAAAATTCATGGTAAACTATTCAAGACAAATTCAAAGAGGATTGAAGGAAATGTTTCTAGAAGGGAATGAAATGAAATAAGGGGTAGATTCATTGAATCCTACCTAATCTGTCCTAACCCTAAATTGGACAATGGAGAATGAATGACAAAAATATCTTAATTATTTATTTATAGAGATGGATGATCAGAAGTAAAGGTTGTCATGTGTGAGAACCTAAGGAAGACAAGGAGTCTAGGGTATTGCTTCATTCAACAACCTAAGAGAAGAGTTTGGATTGGCAAGTTAAGCAAGAAGGCTTAAGGGTATGGATGCTTCAAGGGTAAACAAGCTATCATAGAAAAAGTGTGTGAAAGCCAAGCAGAATGGAGGACTGAAATAGAGATCTGTAATCTACAAATGGAATTGCAAGTTGTTATTAGTTCAAGCCTTACTGTTACTCTCTAATAATTGCATCAGTCTAAGGTAAATCCTTTGGATTAAGGTTGACCTAATAGTCATTTTTAAATCTTTTAACTGTGTAACATTCCAAGTGAATGGTTTAAAGTCCTCTAACAAGGCTCACTCCTAATAGGGTGATTGAAATCATTTAATTAGGTCAAATTTAACAGTGTGTATTGTAACCTTTAATAGGGTTGGCCTTTCATAGGGCATCACTTTAGAAGAGTGAGAAAGAGTAGCATGTTACTAGTGGTTTTTCCCAAATTGGGTTTCCACATAAATCATTGTGTCAAATTTGTTATTGAATCTATTATGTTTCATGTTTTCATTTTTGCAAATTGATTTGACAATAGGGTAAAAGCACAAACCTGTGTCACCTTTTATAAAGAAATGAGATATCAAAATGCAATAGTTCAACATTAATGACAAAAAAAATGGTATTTGTATTTAGAATATGAAGATGATGTAAATAAATGAAATATGTAGAATTGGATGAATTTTATGCCTATAATTTTTATAAATTTTTTGAGTAAGAATTTATTCATTTAATTTTATTTTGAAGTCCCTTTTTAACTGTAAAAAATATAGGGTGTAGTTCTCGTCAAACAAGTATATGCAAATCATCTTTTTTTGTTTTGATTTTAAAATATCTTATAGATGACATGTATAGCTAGGGAAGAAAAAAAGAAATAATTATTTTTTATGTATATTTTCTTTCTTATAAGTACTCAAGTTTGACCTTATCAAAATCCAACATTTTTTTCCTCCCGTCAAAACTTCTCTATCAAATCTATACCTTCTTGAAAAAAATTACATTTTTGTGAAGAGGATTCTCTCCTATAGAGATAAATATGATTTTTTAATTTTTTTGATATGATTTACTATTTATTTTTCCTTTTTTGAGGGAGCATCTTCTGAAATGTTGAAATATTGACTTATAATATTTTGAGATTATAACATATCATAACTAATCAAAATACTCAAAAATTTATATAATGATGATATTGAATTTGAGATCTATAAAAGGGTATTTTTAGTTTTTGAAAAAAATTGAGTTTTGATAGAGAAATGAGATTTAACCAAAATAGGTTTTAGTATCCTAAACGGTTACACAAATCTATGCTTTTACCCAAACTTAACCTACAAGTGTTAAGTGATTGCATAATCTTATGGATGCATGCATGATGATAAACATTTTATGGGTTCACTAAGCTATGAAAAGTTTCACTAGTACATCTAGACCTTGGATAATTGATTCACTCCCCCGTCCCTCTTAGTTATTCTAAAGTATTCCAACAATCGGTATCAAAGCCATCTGCTTAAGAGGACATATTTGAAGGTACTAGAAGTACAAAGACCAAGATGTCAAAAAGAGAATTACCAAATCTTAATAGAAATAACTTTCCTGCATGGAAAAGTCTAATGAAGCTACACCTGGGAGGACTTACAGATCATGCACAATCTACCATTATTATTGAGCATGTTGATCCTATTGGAGCCCTAACTACTAAAGATCTAAAGAAGAGGAAAGAACACAACTAGACACACTATCTATGGAGGTGACAAGAATGTTCTATGAGCCAAATCTGAGAGTCTCAGAGGTAAGTTTGATGATATGAGATTGCAAGACAATAAAAATATTGTTCAATATTGCTCAAGAATAAAAGATGTTATTAATGCAATAAGAGGAACTACTGGTACAATAGATGATAATAAATTACTAAGAAATTTTTTGAGAACATTATTGCATATATATGTTATTAAAGTCTCTACAATACAAGAAATGAGATGTATACCAAGGAATGTTCTAACTCTTTAAGGTCTGGTAGGTAGGATCACTACTTTTGAGCTATCTAATTTTGGTCATTACAAACCTGAAAATATTGAATCTTCCTTGAAAGCTAAGATCTCATTGAAGGAACCTAATGAGAAGAAGAGAAAGACAAAATATGTGTACAATGATAGTGATATAGATGAGGAAGATGTAGATCAACTTAAAGCATTGCTGGCAAGGAGATTTCACAGTGGTAAATTTCAAGTTTAAAGGTAAACTACCTATCATTTGTTTCAATTGCAATGAGGTTGGTCATATTACTGCTTGATGTCTAGAGAAAAAGAAGTACAGAGGTGGAGACAAGTACAAAAATAGAAGAGATGAAGATAACAAAAATTATAAAGACAAAGGCAAGAAGTCTTGCTACATTGCTAAAGAGGAAACAAGAGATAAATCTGGTGATCATGATGATGAAGCAGTGTATGTTGCAATGAAGGATGAATCTAATGAAGATGAGGTAACTGCACTTGTGTCTTGTGTGAACAAGAATGACAGATGAATCATGATAGTGGGTGTTCATATCACATGACTAGAGATAAAAGAAAGTTCATTACCTTGAATTATTATGATGGAAATAGTGTAAGATTTGGTAATGATACACCACGTTTGATAAAAGGAAAAGGTTCTATCAAACTCATAGAAAAGATTTTATGTGACAATGCTTGCTATGTTGAAGGACTTAACTATAATTTGTTGAGTGCATTACAACTGAATAATGTAGGATGTAATGTTGAGTTTGAAAACAAGATTGCTAAGATATATGATATTGATGGAAAATTGATTGCAAAGGGTGATCAAACTAGAAGTAATCTATTCTACCTTGATATAGAGGATGCTATTTGTTTAGTTGTAGAATTTGATGATGTGTGGCTATGGCACAAGAGGTTATGTCATATTAATTTTGATAACTTGGTTGGTATCAATAACATGAGAAAAGTTAGAGGTTTGCCTAAGTTGAATAAGCCTGACAATATAATGTACAAACAATGTCAGTTAGGCAAGATGACAAAGTCAAGTCTTAAAAGTAAAACTCATACCTCTAAAGGAATACTAGAGATTGTTCACACTAACTTGTGTGGACAAATTGAAGTGCAAAGCTACAAAGGAGAGAAGTACATTATGTTGCTTGTTGATGATTATTCTAAAATGATGATAGTTATGTTTCTAAAATAGAAATATGATGTTTTCAAAATGTTTAAGTGGTACTTAGCAAGAGTTGAAAAGGAAATAGGTAAAATCTGAAATGTTTGAGATTTGACAAAGGGGAAGAATTTACATCAAATGAGTTTGAGATGTTTTGTAATAACAAAAGAATCAAAAGATAGATATTTGCTCCTAGAAGCCCTCCACAAAATGGAATTGTTGAAAGGAGGAACAGGTCTATAATGGACTGTGCTAGGACACTCATGATGGAGAAAAATGTTACTTTAAAATACTAGAAAGAAGCTATAAGTATTGTTGTCTATACCTTGAATCATGTGCAATTCAAGAAAGGCACTCATTCAACACCTTTTGAACTATGGTATGGATACTCACCCAATATAAAATATTGTAAGGTATTTGGAAGCAAATTTTATATTCTCAAAGATTTTAGGAATGGTAAAATGTGAAGAAGGTATTTTTATAGGATATTCCATAAGAAGTAAAGCTTATAAGTGTTTAAATACTAGCACTAAAAAAAGTTGTGGAAAGTGCAAATGTGAAATTTGATGAATATACAGAAGTATATGAGGTTGAAACTATAAAGGAACCAAAAGAATACAAATCATTTGTATACTTTTATGAAGGTATGCCTATTGAAGAAGATGTTGCAAATCAAGTTATAAACCAATAGAAAGATTCAATGACTATCGAGTCGCATACAATGAATGTTGAGTTCTATTCAAGAACTGAGCTACATTCAGGTGTCGAGTTACAAAATGAATTTGAGGCACATTCTGATTCTAAGATTAGTGTACATGAAAGAAATATTGAAATACCTGACAAAGATGTACATGGTGATTCAGAAGTTGAAAGACCAAATGAAAAAACCAAAGTTGAACCAAGATTGTCTAAGTATGTCAAGAGACATCATCCTATTGCAAAAATCATTGGAGATAAAAATGTTATACCAATGACAAGGAACAAGTTGAGAAATGATACATGTTTACTGAGCATGAAAGAACCCAAAATATTGAAAGATGCCTCAGAAGATGTGGACTGGAGTAAAGCCATGGAAGAAGAGATTGAACAAATTGAGAAAAACAAAACATGGACTCTAGTTCCTAGAGTAGAAGAAAAAAATGTGATTGGTACCATGTGGGTATATAGAAACAAGTTAGATAAAAATGGTGAAGTCTCAAAAAATAAGACAAGATTAGTCTATTAAGGATATGCACAAGAAGAAGGGATTGACTATGGCGAGAAACATTTGCCCATGTTGCTAGATTGGAAGGAGTAAGAACTCTTCTTGCTTATTCTACATACCAAGGTTTCAAAGTTTATCAAATGGATTTTAAGTCTACATTTCTGAATGGTATATTAGAGGAAGAATTTTATATAGAACAGCCAAAAGGATTTGTTGATGTTAATAATAAAAACATGGTATGTAGATTACACAAAGCTTTATATGATTTAAAGCAAGCACCAAGAGCATGGTATGAGAGATTTCATAATTAACTTGTGAAGATTCAATTTGAAAGGATTCATGATAACAACAATCTATACTTGAAGATAGAGAACGAAAAAGGTATTTTGTTATCTGATTTTTTTGTTGATGATATCATATTTAGAGGTCAAGATACTTTATGTAAGGCTTTTGCAAATCAAATAAAGCAATAATTTGAGATTTCTATGTTTGGAGAGATCAAGTTCTTTGCGGGTTTGCAAGTACATCAAATGAAATATGGTATATACATCACTCAGTCAAAGTATGTTAAGGAGATACTAAAAAAAATTTGATTGGAGGATTCTAAGCTAGTAAGTATACCTATGGTGACAAGACATAAATTATCAAAGAATGATGATTTAGCTAAGGTGAATCAAACATTATATAGTTCTATGATTGGAGAATTAAAATATGTAGCACATGGGTATGTGTAGGATCATGGTGTACCAAAAAGTGGCGATGTGAAAAAAATAGAGTTTGAAAATGTCTAAAAGCATTTCAAAATCTGCTCTAACTTTTCTCCACCCATCCTGATACCAAAGCTAAAAAGTAGGCCCAAGCCTTATTGGGTACCCTATTTCATATTGGATATGGTTTGATATTATTGGATATCCGATATGGAATCAGATACCTGATACCTATACTATGATTTTTTTTTTTTTAAAGAAAAACTCGAGGGCTATTTGTTCACGCTACGTTTTGTGTTTTGAGCTTCGATATTTGATCTGCGAACAGATGCACAATATAGGTTAGTGATTTTTTTTTTAATGTTTTCAATCAATTTTATTATAAATTTTTTAGTTTTAATTGAATTTGTTAAAATTTAGGTTTTTTTTCTTAAAAATTGTCGAAATTTAAGTTTTTTAAATAGAAATTATGTTGTGTGAATTAATAGGTATAGCTGACTAAAATGATCATACTGAGGCAAGAAATATTGTTCCTCATAATCCCCCACCAAATGATCCAGTGCCCCCTCAAAATCATCACCAAATGATCCCCTACCCCCTCAAAACCCTCCTCAAATCAAGGATTTGATATTTGAAAATCTCACCGAATTGAGGGCTTTGTAAACAACATATAATACTATACCCGCATTGGCTCCTATGTTATCCACATTAAAAACCATACTGAATAACATTGAAACACTTACCAATGAACAAAATGTCACGCTTCATTGGCGTGATGAAATGCATGAGATGTTTGATGATGGGTTGGACTATGATGAGGTTGCAATCCTCAATATAACTAAAGATGATTTGGTTGCCCTTTTTGTGAACCCAAAATCTAGTTTAAAAGTCTACCACAAAAAGCCCAAACTATCGATTAAATGGTGCACAAATGATGCCATAGGTGCAAATTTTTGGGATCGTTGGTGGATGGTTTTTCACATCCCTCCACATGGCAATTTAGAGGTGCCATTTTATTTCCTTAGAAAAATGTATTCAGAATTTGTGTTGGGCTTCAAGGTGAACTATTGGAGCATGAAGCCCAACATGGGTATAGGAGGAGGAGATCTTCAGGATAGACCCTCTTCCCAGTGGAAGAAAGCTGGCACTTTTGTCTTCCCTACTGATGTTTCCTCCCCTCCTCAAGTGTAGCATCCTTATATCATTGTAGAGGCTAGCTCTCAAACTATTAGAGTCATCCATAGATTGAGTAGCCTATTGATATCCTAGGCTAGGTCAGTGTTGCCTTCTTATGTTGATGATGCTAGCGTGATTTCATCATCAGTGAGCTCATCACATGTTTGTGTGCCCCATACTTGCATAACATGCAAGAATATTTGTCTGAATCACATAGGTGATCTTTCTGAGTGTCATTTTGTATTTGATGAGGATACACCAGATGTGCATGCAGAGGCTATAGACCCTAATGCGAGAGAGGAGGGACATGCAAAGGCATGGACTCCTTCTATGTCAATACATGTATACATTTTTTTGTTATGACATATGCAATTTAAAGTTAATCTTTATAATAGAGTAATTTTAATTTTTAAGCCATACTGACTTATACATGTATGTGATCTTCATTTATGTTTAGTTGATGACTGAGGAGGAGATGAGACAGGTTGATCATGCCATGCTCTTGGCTATTTTATTTGGCCTTGAGACATCTATGATACATTATTTTGTGTTCTCATTATTTTTTCTATTTGATATTATAGCATATATGGTTTCTAATCTTTTTTTTTCCTTGCAGGTATCACCTGTCCCTGGGGGACAAAGTGAGAGGGATGAGCTAGGACCCATTGACAAGGGATAGGTAATTAGGTGCTTTCTATTTGATTAAATATCGATACATTCTTGTAAAATATTTGTGGTAATGAAATTTAATTACATTCTTTATTGTATAGGGTGTGGCTACTGGTGATGAGCCCATGCAAATTTTGCGTCGTAGATGCTCTAGCATTTCTATTTGCACTGAGAGCCCCATTGTATGTATAAGTATCATTTATTTTTATTTTCCTTATTTTCATAAATAAATTCAAAACTGATTTCCATGATAATAACAACTAGTATTTTGTATATCATAGGAAACTCCTAGTGCATGAGGTTGGATGGAAAAGTTTTGTATATTTGATGATGTAGCCACTGTATCCTAAGGAGGAGCTGACATAGGTAAGTTGTTGTTTGAATTCTTGATTATATGTTATAAATTTAGTATGCTATGAATTATAATATTATAGTTTAAGTTGTAGATTCATTTGACAAACATATTTGAACATACACAGGCCACAATCAGTGAGGTACAAGCATTGTCAAGGACATATGAGAGTACTCCTGACCAGCGTAGGAGGTTTATGAGAGAGGTATTTATAATGAAATTTTAATAGTATAAATCTTCATTAAAAAAAAGATCATTATGCATTTGAGTAATTCAATGTTAGATACAAAGAATCATATAAATTTAGTAGTCTAACTTTGGGTTTTCCTTTTTTGTTTGTGTACGAGGCATCTTATCCACCTAGTGCAATGAAGCGACTGCATTTTGATCATCCACCAGCAGCCTTGGATAGTATAGTTGTCATAGGATGTGTCATGAGACATTTTGAGATGGCATATGCCACATTGTTTATAGAAACATTGATATTATACACATTTAGATGGCATGATCAGCCACATTTTGTGTATGGATCTATGTATTTTGATATATATTTGTGTAATTTGTCTATGGATACATAAACTTTGATATATATTTGTGTAATTTGTCTATGGATACATGTATTTTGATATATATTTTGTCATTTATGTACACAATTATATACATATTAATTTAGTATCTAGTCTTGTTCAATTTATTGTGAATCATGTGTATTGTTCATGTTTATGGAATATCATTAATTTTGTTCATGTTTGTTATATTCGATTCAAATGTAATAATTTGTGAATAACATTTTAACAACCTTTATTATCAAATTTGGATGCAATGTTTAATTTGAAATGCTATCATGAGTTATATCTTTTTTCTATCAAAAATTCTATAGTTAATAAATGAGATTTCACTTTCTACCATGTGATTTAGAGTAAGAAAAATAGGGAAACCTTATTTATAAAGAGAAACCATAGAAATGAGTGACATACAGAAAACTATTGTTTTCCTTGTGGTTTTAGTTTTAGATTGGATTTATTCCTTATCTTGGTAGAATGATGCAAAGCCCTTCAGTACACCTTTAATAAATAGTAATTTAAGTAAGGGGATTCACAATAGGATGGTAGTCTATCAAGGAATTGGGATGAACTCAAAGGCTTCAACAAAGATCCATGGCATTTTAGAAAATAACATCAACACACTTTTTAACCTCCTACACAAGGTTCACATAACCCTAAATCTGATTTTAAACTCCACTTTCAACCTTGAAACTAACTCTTGACTTCAAATATAATCTCAACACACTTAAGGACTACACTCCTCAACCATGGATTCTATTTCTAACCATGAGCTCATTCCTAGACTCATAATCTTTTATAACTAGCCCTTCACTTTGTTACTATCCTCATACTACAACTTTTCAATTTCAACATGACCTCAAAATATCCCAACTTAAGAGAATTTATTGGATCAAACCTTTTTGACTTGGTTCCCCAATACCATATCCATATGAATAACATCTATACATTTCTCACATTGATCAAATTACGCATACTGGTCCACTTAACAAAACTTAAGAACCAAATCATCCAAAATGTACCTTCTTGTTGTCCTTTGTATAGACCCAAACACAATCATTCATAACTTTTGAACCATACTTCATTTCCTCAATCCAACCATCAAGTAATTAGATCACTTGACCCTCCATACATATCCAAAAATTAGGCCAATCCAACGGTGGAAAATTTGAGATATAGCCCCCACAAAAGCACTAAAATTTTTGTGACAAAACAATCTTCCTTTGATAATCTCATTAAAAATATGTTACCAACAAAGTGTAACAATGGAAAATGATACAAATTGCAGAAAGAAACTTTGTTTTATTACTTCTTATTAATCATACATCGTACATTGTTTTCCCATTATTGATCTAATCAACATCTAAAGGCCCTAATAAGACATTTTCCACCCTATATAGTACTACAGACTCTATAATCCCTTACATTCCCATGATTAGTGTAATGCCCCGCCAAGGGATCCAAAGAATTTTACTAAGTTTGCCAAACAATTTTTTTTTTTTTTTAAACATGAATGATAAAACCATTCATAAAATTTGCGGAAGCAATAGCAACAATTCAAATAAAAATAAACATAACATATATACATAACAGGCTACATTCTTTAAAGATCCTTTAACATTGTATCACATCTAAATTAACTATTCATCTAACATCACATCCTTATGAAATAACAATGATACATCCAATGTACTTAAACAATATACAAGTGTCTTTTTGTAATTATATTTTAGTTTAGCTCAATCATCCACTGTACATATCACAGGGTATGAAAAGCTTAAAAGAATAAACATCCAAGTAAATAAAGTACATCATCATCATCTAATATTAATCCATGATGCAATAACATAAATGAAACCACATATCATACATGATACATCATCACAAAAGATATAAACATCCATCACAAAAGATAACCATATATCACAAACATAAATAACTAAGTGCACGGTTCCTCCCAACCGTAAATAGCATCATTAGACCATCGTAGATCCTAGCCATCCCTCCATGTGTAACATTCCAAAGCACCGAAGAGATCATCGATATTAACATAGTAAGAATGTCACTCCTAAAACATCCTACTAACATGCAAAGTAAAACATAATAAATCATCAACTAACATATGCAAAGTAAAGCAAATCATCAATATAAGAAACATACCAGTAGATACATCCATCATAAGGTATATTATCTATCATAATGCTCCAAGAACATAATGAAGAATAAATACCAACCAAGGATACTCCAGCTACGATGTCTCAAACGGATCTCAAATGATAAGAGTGAAAATACACTACCACCCGACCGCGTGGAACCTAAGTGGTCCACTCCCACCGTGCTGAGGAGATAATCTCAAGTCCCAAATAGGATATCAATACACATAGCATAAAAAGTTTAGGAATCCTAAAAGTATACTAACTCAAAGGTTCCAACACACACAAAATCGACATCTAATTCCCAGAGGCACACAAAGACATGTAGGAAACCTACTCTGCAAGTGAGAAAGTGTATCGCAATTATCATGTACAAGTTACCCTGGCAGTTAGCTAAACTCCACGAGTCCATATTGATCTCATGCAACCACTACTATCCTCTCATACTGATAAAGCATACTATGGAATGCACGGTCGCAACCATGTGTTCTCACTACTCCCATCCTAGCCTATACAAGCACTCAAGGCATGGGTGAGAACATCAAAACAATTATCTTTTTAGATTCATTTAATCCCCATTTAGTGTGTAAATGTTATCACTTATTAACCAAACTTACAATGAGTTACCCTGGCAGCCACTTAGGGCCCCGGCCCCCATTGCAAGCCACTTCCCGACACTACAAGTAGATTACCTACCCTAAGCTCATGGAATCATAAATCTCAAAATCATAAAAGATAATCCATAATAAAATCATCAAATATGCATAAAAGCATCAAATATCCATAATAAGAATCATCAAATCTCCAAGATAAGAATCATCAAATCTCCATGAGCATCTGAAAAAGCATCCATAGAAAATCATGACCACAACAGTTCTCTATTGGCAGCTGAAGGCATCACTAATAATCATAAGTATCAATTGGTTCTCAATAACCAAAATATATCTCAAGATAAATGGTTCTCAACAAGCAACCAAGAATATCTCAAAATCATACTGATCGAAGACTCCAAAATGGTTGAGTCAAAACATGTCACAACATGACATCATCAAGAAATAAATCAACACTTTAGTCCCATCATGGAGACTAAAAAGCAATCCAAGGATAACTGATTGATGACTCAAAAATATTAGCTCAAGTGTCTCAGATATATATACATTTCTGCTTCACACATGAAGGCTGAAGAACAAATACAAACATTTCATAGAGCATACGATCACATAACCATGGTTGGGCTTATAAAGATCAAGACCAAATAAGATCAACATGCCATCACATCTCATAACCCCCAAACCTCTGGTAACAACCTAGGATGGTCAACACTAGTCAACCCAAAACCCAAAACAAGAAGCATATAGAATACACAATGCAAACACATGTTTTGGTTTACTAAATTCACATAGTTGAATAATGTGTAGGGGTTTCCAGTTTTCTGTTTGCAAGTATACTTCAAGTTTATAAAGTTATCATTTGACTTACAAGTCAACCCATTTGTTCCCCGATAGCATTATCCTTCCATTATTAAGAATTACATTCTAAGAATAACTTAAGGATAAATATTCACTAAACTGATCATCATTGACTTTAATTAAATTGTCCTTTATATTTAACCATGATCCATATTCTAATTGATTAACCTTTCAACTTTTTTAAGATCATTATTCGTTATATTATAAGAGGACCAATTATCATTCTTTGAATAAGAGATTATAACTTTATTAAAATGATCAATTACATCAATCAATTAACATAGGTCCATATTATAATAGTCCTCAATTAAATATTACTAAGTCTTCACCATTAAATATCTAAGGTCATCATTCAAGTCATAAGAATAAGACCTATCAACTTGATATCAATATTTCTACAATCTTATTAAAAGAATTATATCAATTAAATCTTCATTACTTAACTTAATTGTTAATTAAATCTAATTAACTCTCATTGATTGATTTAATTAATAATTACATAATCATAGCAACGTTCCAATTAATATCAGTTGACTAATAACTAACTATAATTCTGTATGATAAAAGTCAACTATAATTCAATACTCAAAAGATCATTTTAATAATTCAATAATAATTATTGAAAATCTTAAATGACCATATTCCTCATCTTTCAAAGAATACCAACATTCCCTTAACAAATTTGTATTATCATTAATCTTTTCAAATAAGACTCTACCGCACAACTTAATTATTAATATCATAGTTATAATATCAACTCAATGAATATCAATTGATTAAAAATCAATTATAATCCAACTCCAAAAATTATTATCTCAAATAAGTTTCTCCTATGTACGATAATTCAATTAATTAATACTCCAAATTATTAACCAATTCAATTTGATTAATATCTTTTACAGTACTTCAATCATTAACTAATCTCCTCTAGATTAACTCTGATCGTATTAATTGATAACTATTTAAACTATTTACACTATTATTTATTAATAGTTTGTTAGTCCCAACAAACATTAATAAATAATAAACTCATCAAAACTATTATTAATCGATCTAGAGAACTTTACATAAGCTTCATTAGTTAACTCTTAATACCATTAAGGTATATCAATAATTTAGTTAATAATATATAATGTATTAATAATACCATAGTAATTCAAATTATAACAATGTTATAATAGTGACTTCATGTCAATTAAATCTTAATCCATTATCATTAAAGTCTCTTCATTTAAAAACGTAATATAAAATTACCATCTCTAAATTATTTAATATATATTAAATAGTATTTAATATACATTACAAAAAGTCCACTATATAAACTATATTAAAAATCTCTTTTCTTTTAATTTTCTCTCATTTAAACATCTATTTACTTAGATTGACTAATAATTAATTACACTTCTACTATTAACTAATCTTAATTAAATTTGATTTAATTAGATTAGATAATAAACCATATAAAACTAATGCATATTAATAAGATTCTAATAAGGGAAGATTTCAATAATATCTTTAATTCATTCCATGCTTTGATATATTATTTTTATAAAGTTTAAGCATAAAGAACTCTTAGTTATGAGAAATGGAGAAATATTTGTCTTTAAATAAAACAGTCTCAATACGACAGTCATATCTCCCTAATGAACCGTTGGATCGGGCTGAAATTTAAATATGTTGGACAGGGCCAAGTTGTGCCAATTCTGACTAGAGCAATCGAATAAATTCGATCACGATAAAAAGTTATGAATGACTGAGTTCGGGTCTATCCAAGGGGAAGCGACAAGACAATTTGTGATGAATTAAGAATTTCCTCTTAAAATAATTGTTCTCTAAATTTACCCATTCATCCATCTAATAGGTTTGTCCATACGCATCTGAAAATATAATTTGATAGAAAGATTGCATCTAATCATTCAAATTTTTCAACTTAGAATTTTTATTTTAATTCCAAATCTTATCTTTCTAATTTAATATAAATTCGAACCCAAACCCGATTAAAATCTAATTTCCTCCTAATAGGATCTAGGGTTTTCTATTGTTTTCTTCTCAACCAAATAGCATATCTAGATTCTTATTTCAATTATAGATTTAATCACAGAGAGTATTCAGATACATAAAATAGATATGATGAACACAGGAAGAGAAAGAGTGCAAAGGGAATATGAGAATATCACGAGTGCACCTGGACACTGATGCTAATTCGCCATGCCCCAGAAGTTCATAGAAAATCTCTTCCTTCTCCATAATTCGCAATTCTTCCAAGAATCCAAGCCGATCGAATCTTCCAAGTGATTAGAAGTGCTAGAAGGAGCATAGAAGCAAGTAGAAAATATATGAGCATATGAATCTCCTCCCCCGCATGTAAGTTTTGAAGCTTCCATTTTAAGCTTGTAGCTCGTGGCTTCCATTAAGCTTTTCATTTAAGCTTCTATGAATGTCTGAATATCAAGAGCTCTCAAGAAACCTTTGGAATACTTCTTGAAACCGCTGAAAGGTGTCACCAACTAAGCATGGGTCTTTTCCAATTCTTTTTGATGAGTCATAGAATTGTAGACACCTTGTGTTTAATTGATGCACTAACCCCCATGTTGTTGACACATGTTAATTCTCATGCAAGCTTGTAACTTCAATTTACTTTTTAAATAATCTCTATTTAAATTTTATAACTTTCATTTTAATTTTTATAACTTTTATTATTATTATTTTATTTATTACTTTATTAGTATTTTATAATTATTATTAATTTTAATTTCTAGTTTTCTTTTATTTAATTCCTTTTCCCCAATAATTCACATTTAATTAATTACAATCAAAATATCAAAGATCATGATATTTTATTAATTTGTTCAAATAAATAATTTATTAATTAAATCTATTTATTAAGACTTAATTAATGGAAAATTCACCATAGACCTCCAAGATAAAATATGAAAACTCATCATAGAACAAATCATACAAAATAAATCTAAAGGGTTAAAAATCACGAAATATGTCATCTGACACATTCGGTGGGTATTCAACTCAAATACTTGTCCTAATTTTCCAATTAGGACAAATGGCTCAAAGGGTTGGGATTTGGACTTGAGAATTTATCTCTTGTCTCTTATCATTGAGATAATGTGATAGGGTACGCTCATCCTGGCAATTCAGGGAAGTCGATACCCGGTACCTACAACCTGCATAAAAACCATGCATGTACAAACACAATATATACTAAACTAAATAGACAATGGTAGGAAGTGGTGCATCGTGTAGATCCCGACTAGCAGGTGACTACGACTCCTTTCCTTAACCACATCAGACACGCCATACAAAAGCAAACACGCAAGGAAAACACGCACACCATACACATGCAAGTATGGGGTAAGTATCCATAAGAAAGCACATATGATAATAAATCATCTTACTAATCATCATTAATAATTGAAAGCAATTTAATAATCATCATCAATAATTGTGAACACTAAAAAATAATCATCATACATACATGAAATGTAGAGTCTAAGTAATCTCATCACATAATAAACTGAATCCATAGCACAATATCTGATAATTTCAAAAGAATTTTGCTAACCAACAACATAAAACTAGCTCTAAAAGAGTTCAGCAATAATAACAAAATGCGAACTAGGGGCAGGCACTACAATTAGCCTTCTGGGCCATATTTTTCATATAATGCAACTTTTATGTAAACTGGCTTCATTAATGCATTCTATCATTTCACACCTTGTATAGATGTTTCCAACCTTGTATGGTCATGCTCAAACCCCTAACTAACTCTTTGCAATCATTTTCACTTTGCAAGAAAAAGTTGCAAAAGTTGCAAAATTGAAATTTTGCAACTTTTGCAATTTTAAGCAATTTTCACTATAACTTTAAATTCTTAATTAGATGAGTTCACAAAACTTGGTAAGGGGTTATCAATAGCTCTCATGAGCTCCAAGTTATGACCCTTAGAAGATTGACCTCGATACAAACTTAGAGCACCTTGGAGACTCTTCGGTATGGGGTGGTCATGGATGATGGAGGCTCTCTGTGGTTGGAACAAGGGTGTCACTAGGGTTCACCCACCCACCCAAAGCTAATAGTGTTGACGACTCGATGCCAAGATTAGCGGTTTCAAAGTTATGTTGTGGTGCACCTATGAATTGAGGCATACTGTGAGTTTTGGCATTGAGCGAGATTGTTGTGCCAAATCCAAAATGAATGTGATCTCTAAAAAATGAGATAGGTTATTTTAGGCCTCAATATGACCATCCTGTAGCATTTGAAATTTCATCAATAGCCCTCACGAGCTCTGAGTTACAACCCTCATAAGATCGACCTCGATACGTACTTAGAGCACCTTGGAGACTCTTCGGTACGAGGTGTTCACGGATGATGGAGGCTCTTTGTGGCTAGAACAAGGTTATCACTAGGGTTCACCCACCCATCCAAAGCTAATGGAATTGAAAATTCGATGCCAAGATCAGTGGCTTCAAAGTTAAGTTGTGGTGCACTTATGAACTTAGGCACACTACAAATTTTGGCATCGAGTGAGATCGTTGTGCGAAATCCAAATGGAATGTGACCTCTTGAAAATGAGATAGATTATTTTAGGCCTCAACATGACCATCCTGTAGCATTTGACATTTCATTGATAGTCGTCAGGAGCTCTGAGTTACGACCCTCAGAAAATTGAGCTCAATGTACACTTAGAGCACCTTGGAGACTCTTTAGTATGGGGCAGACATGAATGATGGAGGCTCTTCACAACTAGAATAAAGGTGTCACTAGGGTTCACCTGCCCATCCGGAGCTAATGGCATTGATGATTTAATACCAAGATTAGCAGTTTCAAAGTTACACTGTGGTGCACCTATGAACTGAGGTACACTGCGAGTTTTGGCATCGAGCGAGATTGATGTGTTGAATCCAAACAGAATGTGATCTCTCAAAAATGAGATAGGTTATTTTAGTCCTTGGCATAATCATCTTATAGCATTGAACATTTCATCAATAGCCCTCATGAGCTCCGAGTTATGACCCTCAGAAGATTGACCTTGATACGCACTTCAAACACCTGGGAGACTCTTCGGTACAAGGTGGTTGTAGACAATGGAGGCTCTCTACGACCAAAAAAAGGGTGTCACTAGGGTTCACCTTCCCATTTGGAGCTGATGGTGCTGACGATTTGATGCCAAGATCAGCGATTTCAAAGTTAAGCTATGGCCCACCTATGAATTGAGGCACACTACAAGTTTTGGCATCGAGCAAGATCGTTGTGCCAAATCCAAACAGAATGTGATCTCTCAAAAATGAGATAGTTTATTTTAGGATTTAGTATGACCATCCTATAATATTCAACATTTCATAAATAGCCCTCAAGAGCTCTAAGTTACAACCCTCGAAAGATTGTCACTAGGATTCACTCACCCATCTAGAACTAATGGCACTGACAATTCGATGCCAAGATCAGTAGTTTCAAAGTTAAGTTGTGGTGCACCTATGAACTTAGGCACACTACAATTTTTGGCATCGAGTGAGATCATTGTGCCGAATCCAAATGGAATGTGATCTCTCAAAAATGAAATAGTTTATTTTAGGCCTCAGCATGACTATCCTGTAGCATTTTACATTTCATTGATAACCCTCATGAGCTCTAAGTTACAACCCTTGGAAGATCGACCTCGATATGCACGAAGAGCACCTTGGAGACTATTCGGTACGAGGTGGCCACGGATGATGGAGGCTCTCTGTGGCTAGAAAAAGGGTGTCACTAGGGTTCACCTACCTATCTGAAGCTAATGGCACCGATGATTTGATGCCAAGATCAGTGGTTTCAAAGTTACATTGTGGTGGACACATGAACTGAGGCACACTGCAAGTTTTGGCATCGAGTGACATCACTGTGTCAAATCCAAATGGAATGTAATCTCTTGAAAATTAGATATTTTATTTTAGGCCTTGACATTATCTTCCTATAGCACTCAATGTTTCATCGATAGCCCTCATGAGATATGAGTTACGACCCTCGAAAGATCGACCTCGATACGCACTTAGAGCACCTTGGAGACTCTTCGATACAAGGTGGCCATAGATGATGGAGGCTCTTCATAGCTATAACAAGGGTGTCACTAGGATTCACCCACCCATCTAGAGCTAATGGCACTGGTGATTCAATGCCAAGACCAATGGTTTCAAAGTTATGTTTTGGTGCACCTATGAACTGAGGCAGACTGCAAGTTTTGGCATCAAGCAAGATCACTATGCCAAATCTAAATGGAATGTGATCTCTTGAAAATGATATAGGTTATTTTAGGCCTCGACATGACCATCCTATAGCATTCATTTTTTCATTGATAACCCCCACGAGCTCTAAGTTACGACCCTCGAAAGATCAAGTTTGACACGCACTTAGAGCACCTTAGAGACTCCTCAATGAAGGGTGGCCATGGATGATGGAGGCTCTCTGTGGCTGGAACAAGGGTGTCACTAGGGTTAGTATTAAAAGACAAAACATTATTTTTTACCTCTCTCAAGTTTTTGGCATTGGGCATAGTGCAAGTTTGGTGTTAATATGTATTAAAATCATCATTTTTTAGGTCCCTCCACATAAATTGCATTAAGTAAATCATCTTTTCTTCTTATATTAAATAAACAAGTTTACATTTATAATATATCAAGTGTTTCATCATTATTACATCAATACACAACTACAAAAAATTGTAGTTTCAAAAATAGTAGTGTCAAAAATTGTAGTGTCAATAAAAGTATTATCAAAAATCGTAGTGTCAAAAATAGAATGCATTTTTCTTCATTCTGCTCCTTATTTAGTTTTTAATCTTTATGCATGGCTACTCTTCATGATGCACCTACATTCAAATATCATCAAAAATATTAGTAACTTATTGTATTAAAAAAGATAATCATCGGTTCATTGAATCATTATGAAAAAAATAACATAAGAAGTAAATATACCTAGTCATGTGTTCCAGTAGGGTCCTCTCTCTGTTTTAGGGTCTCCAACAGGGCTTCATGATCAGCATTAGTAATAGTAAATAGTTATTTTACTTTTGGTCTTCCTTGATGCTTCAACAACTTTACATTTGTTGCTATAATAAGATGTGAATATATGAAAATTATTTCATGCTTCTGATAGTCTTTGAATGCAGGAATTACATTCCTTCTAAGCATGTATGTCTGCAACCATGTTCCAGCAATAACCATTAAACCAATAGGATATGTGAATCCATCATCATTGATGATTGATTGTGCATGCTTTTTTTTACCTCTTACACAATTTCCTAACTAATAATTTGATTTTTCAACATTCCCCAGTGGTGCAACCAATGCAAAGATATTTCTTGGCTAAAGAAGATATGATAGATGGTTATGCTCAAGTGAACTTTCCATGTCATCATTTCTGATAGAGGGTATGATAAAAAATGGAGTAAGATAATGTGGAGCCCATGTGTCCACCCACTCACTCAACTCATAGTGATCCCAATCACATTGAAAACAACTAGGACAAAAGCAAGCTAGTTGTCGTGTCCAAATGGTCCATGTACTAGAATCAGAGCTCCAAAATGAATACATTTTGATGAGTCTCTCACTATAGCACAATCTAATCTATCACCTATGGACCCTTCCTCAACCAACTAAAGAACTTGTGTACTACTGAATCAAGAGTCCCTGCCTGTGACAATGTTGAACTACACTAATCAACAATGCTACGAGCATCAAGAAGCTCTGCTCCTGAAATCTTCAATTGCTCCTTAACTAGAGCTCTCTTCACACATGCCCCTGCTCCATCATGTTCCCCTTTCCCATGGTCAGACTCAAAAAAACTCCAAATATGAGGCACCCCCCTCTCTATGTACATCCTACACAACCAATAAAACATGCAAGTATTCTTGAATTGACCTGTATAGTTATCTAACCAAATTATATGTTTATCCATAGCAATTGCATTCTCCTATAAGAAATCAAAATAATTATCAAAACTCATGAGAGTGAGATCTATCATCACTCATATGAAAATGATACTCTCTAATAATCTTTCGATTATCTTCTGCACTATCAAGGGCATGTCTATATGTTATGTGGACGAAAATAGCAATTTGAATGGAGTTGTAATATTGAGATTGTGTCTCATTTTGAGGCTGCAATGTGTAGTTCTCAATAAATTCAACAACTGATATAATAGTGCCAATGGAAAAAGTCTCCTTATAGATTCTAAATTGTTGATCCAACCACTGAGACCTATGACTATGTCTTGCATACTTATAAAAAGATTTGTCTTGAAATCTGAAATAAAACTAGCCACGCTAATTTCTTTTGTAACCAATTCACATCTAGAGCCCTCACCCCCACTCTTCAATGTGTATTTCACCATTTCATATACTTTTTTTTTACTATTGTCTTCCCAAGATCTTGTTCGCACCCCTCATGGAAACATGTGTAAAACTTGGATAAGCCACCACATTCTAAACACTTCTCATTTAAGCAAGCATTTCTATAAAAGAAACAACCATCAACTCTAAAACATAAAAATTAATCTAGCAAGTCTCTTGATGATTTTAGAAGACCACTAGCACCACAATTTTCCAATATTTCTTTACTATGCAAAGTAGAACAGATCGAGTGTAATAGTTCATGGTGCATAGAAAACTCAACATGTTATTTACAACAACATGTATTTCAAATTTTAAGTGGCACACAATAAAATAGCTTCAAAGATTCAAAAGCCCTTTGTGATAGATGAAGACTTGGATGACTCTCTCTAAATTATTTGAACAACATAGTTTGACTTACCTCCAAATAATGTTTAGGATCTAGCGTGCAGTCTCTAATGTCAATTCTCAACTTTAACATGTCTTTACTATTGGGTGATACTCTTGAGCTAGAGTGCCAAAATTGTGTAATTTATTCATTCACATCATCAAATAGCTTCTTATCAAAATGTGGAAGTCTCCCACCAAAAGCCCATGTTTCATTTTGAACAGGATCATCAATTCTCTCTCGTCTACTAAGTGCTCTTCTCAAAGTAGTACGATTTAGGATCAAGTCAATACAAGTTTATCTCATATGTCTACCCTTTCTCAAATGATGACTTACCAAAAAGGTTGTAATAACCTTTGAAAAAGCTCTCTTATCCTTATCCCTGCTATTTTTCCCAATGTTATTGAGAGCACTAAAAAGATTCTTCACAATAATGGCATTTTTTTCATTTTAATATTGACATGAATATTCAATTTGGAAAGCATAGGTCTCATTTTTTTCATCTTTAATAAGTGCATAAAAAGCTGACATTGCTACGCCATTGTCTTGTTGCTGAAAAACATCTTATATAGTCTTGAAGCCCATAACCGAATGGTTCTTTCTGATTTTTTCCCTTCCAAATTGGTAATAATCATTTCATAAATTTCAATTATCCATTTTTGTGTCTAGAACCTTCATGTCGATTATAATTAGGAGATATGTAAGGTTCTTGTGCATTATCATGTTCGGCATGGTCAATCATGCAATTTATATTATGACCTAGTAGCATTTTGTTCTCCAAATTTTCATTCTCTAAATTTTCAATCCCGGCATTATCATTATCAATTGGTATATTTTCATTTCCCAACTGCACATATTCATTATCTGACTCTATGATTTCACCTTCAACCAATACATCATCAACTTGACTCACATTTAACATACCTTGTCTTTTCCTTTGGTGATTTACCTTGTCCCTTTGCCTATATGCTGCAATGTCTTCATTCGATATCTTCCTTTTGCATTTAGCCTTTCGACGACTACTACTCCCCATTCAGAAGACAATATCAGAACCTAATGATATATTATCGAATATTTTTTGATCATTTGGGCCCCAAAAAATCATTTTTCCCAAAACTTGTGAAAATGGCCCACAAAAAGCGACGTTGTCGGGTCTGCAGTGACATGGAATATGTTGGGAAAATTGTGCCAATTTAATCGAGTATCCGATCTCAGATTCGATACCCACTATTAAATCGGATATTCGATATTGATTCCAAAATTTTGGAGGGAATTATGGGCAATGTAAACAAATTTCATTAACTTATGTATGATTAATATATATATGATTATTATTATATATGATTTATTTATGATTATTATTATATATAGTTATTATATTATATTATTATTATAACCTATAAATATTATATATATATATATATATATATTAATATATATGATTATTATATTATATTATTATGATTTTTACTATTATTATTAAATATAATAACATTGTATATGTTATTATTGTTATTATTATTATGACCCATGAATTTTATATATATAATTACTATATTATATTATTATGATTTTTACAATAATTATTAAATATAGTATAGACAACATATATTATTATTGTTATTGTTATTATTATTATTATGACCTATGATCTATTCGGTTGGTTCTAATGTGTCGACAGGGGTCATAGGTATTACTAGATTATATATTTTATGACAGCATATGACCCCTCTTGATGTATTTCATGACACCATATGTCCTTAGGGCCCCTAGTGACCCCTTTTGACATATTCCTAACAGGTTCCTAGGGATCATAGGGCCCCTAGGGACATAAGTTGTCATGAAATGCATCAAGAGAGGTCATAGATTAACCTATGACCCCTCTTGATGCATTAGAACCAACCAAATGGGTCCCTAAGGGTCCTAGCGCCCCTAGGGACATATGTTGTCATGAAATGTGTCAATTCGATGCATTTGAACCAACCAAATGCATCCCTAGGGGCATTAGGGCCCCTAGGGACATATGTTGTCATGAAATGTGTCAATAGGGGTCATAAATTAACTTATGACCCCTCTCAATGCATTGGAACCAACCAAATGGTTCCCTAGGGGTCCTAGGGACCCTAGGGATATATGTTGTCATGAAATGTATCGAGAGGGGTCATACATTAACCTATGACCTCTCTCGATGGATTAGAACCAACCAAATGCATCCCTACAAGTCTTAGGGCCCCTAGGGACATATGTTGTCATGAAATGCTTCGAGAGGATACATTAGAACCAACCAAATGCATCCCTAGGGGTCCTAGGGCCCCTAGGGACATATGTTGTCATGAAATTCATTAATAGGGGTCTCCCACTGCATTGGAACCAACCAAATGCATCCCTAGGGGCCGTAGGGCCCCTAGGGACATACATTGTCATGAAATGTATTTAGAGGGGTCGTAGGTTAACCTATGACCCCTCTCAACACATTCAAACCAACCAAATGGGTCCTTGTCATGAAATGCATCGAGAGGGGTCAACCCCTCTCGACACATTTCAACCAACCAAATGTGTCCCTAGGGACCCTAGGGCCCCTAGGGACATTTGTTATCATGAAATGCATCAACACATTAGAACCAATCAAATGTGTCCCTAGGGGTCCTAGGGACCTTAAGGACATATGTTGTCATGAATGCATAGAGAGGGAACCTATGACCCCTCTCGATGCATTTGAACCAACCAAATGCATCCCTAGGGCCCCTAAGGCCCCTAGGGACATTTGTTTCATGAAATGCATCAAGAGGGGTCATAGGTTAACCTATGACCCCTCTCGACACATTAAGACCAACCAAATGAGTCCCTAGGGGCCCTAGAGCCCCTAAGGAAATACGTTGTCATGAAATGTGTCGATAGGGGTCATAGATTAACCTATGACCCCTCTTAATGAACCAAATGGGTCCCTAGGGGTCCTAGGGCCCCTAGGGACATATGTTGTCATGAAATGCATTGAGAGGGCTTATAGGCATTAGAACAAACCAAATGTGTCCCTAGGCGTCCTAGGGCCCCTAAAGACATATGTTATCATGAAATGTGTCGAGAGGGGTCATAGGTTAACCTATGACTCCTCTTGATGCATTGGAACCAACCAAATGCATCCCTAGGGGCCCTAGGGCCCCTAGGGACATTTTTTGTCATGAAATGCATTGAGAGGGTCATAGGATAGGTTAACCTATGACCCCTCTCAACACATCCAAACCAACCAAATGTGTCCCTAGGGCCCCTAGGGCCCCTAGGGACATATGTTGTCATGAAATGTGTCGATAGGGGTCATAGATTAACCTATGACCCCTCTCGATGCATTGGAACCAACCAAATGGGTCCCTAGGGGTCCTAGGGACCCTAGGGACATATGTGGTCATGAAATGTGTTGAGAGGGGTCATTGGTTAAACTATGACCCCTCTTGATGCATTACAACCAACCAAATGTGTCCCTAGGGGTCTTAGGGCCCCTAGGGATATATGTTATTATGAAATGCGCTGAGTTAACCTATGACCCCTCTCAATTCATTGGAACTAACCAAATGCGTCCCTAGGGGCCCTAGGGACATACGTTGTCATGAAATGGGTCGAGAGGGGTCATAGGTTAACCTATGACCCCTGTCGACATATTAGAACCAACCGAATGGATCATAGGTCACAATAATAATAATAATAATAATAACAATAATAATATATGTTGTCTATACTATATTTAATAATTATAGTAAAAATCATAATAATATAATATAATAATCATATATATTAATATATTTTATGTATAGGTTATAATAATAATAAAAATAATAATAACATATATTAAGTTATTATATTTAATAATAATAGTAAAAATATAATACTATAATATAATAATCATATATATATTTATAGGTTATAATAATAATAACATATATTATTATATTTAATAATAATATAATATAATAATCATATATATATATATCATACATAATGAAATTTGTTTACATTGCCGATAATTCCCTCCAAAATTTTGGAATCAATATCAGATATTCAATATAATATCGGATATCTGATTTAATATTAGGTATTGGCATGATTTTCTCAACATATTCCCTGTCACTACAGACCCAACAAGATTGATTTTTGTGGGCCATTTTCACAAGTTTTGGGAAAACTAACTTTTTGGGGCCCAAACGATCAAAAAATGTTTGATAATATATCATTAGGTTTTGATATTGTCATCTGAATGGGGAGTAGTAATCGTCAAAAGGCTAAACGCAAAAGGAAGATATGGAATGAAGACATTGTGGCATATAGGCAAAGAGACAAGGTAAATCACTGAAGGAAAAGGCAAGGTATGTTAAATGTGAGTCAAGTTGATGATGTATTGGTCGAAGGTGAAATCATAGAGTCAGATAATGAATATGTGCAGTTGGAGAATGGAAATATACCAATTGATAATGATAATGTCGAGATTGAAAATTTGGAGAATGAAATGCTATCAAGTCATAATGTAAATTGCATGATTGACAATGTTGAACATGACAATGCATAGGAACTTTACATATCTCCTAATTATAATCAACATGAAGGTTCTAGAACACCAAAATGGATAATTGAAATTGATGAAATGATTATTACCAATTTGGAAGGGAAAAAATCAAAAAGAACCATTCGGTTATGGGCTTCAAGACTATATAAGATTTTTTTCGACAACAAGAAAATGTTGGAGCAGTGTCAACTTTTTATGCAATTATTAAAGATTAAAAAAATGAGACCTATGCTTTCCAAATTGAAGATTCATGTCAATAAAAAATTAGAAAGAAATGCCATTATTGTGAAGAATCTTTTTAGTGCTCTCAATAGCATTGGGAAAAATAGCAGAGAGAAGGATAAGAGAGCTTTTTGAAGGGTTATTAGAACCTCTTTGGTAAGTCATCATTTGAGAAAGGGTAGATATTTGAGACAAACTTGTATTGACTTGAACCTAAATCACACTACTTTGAGAAGAGCACTTAGTAGATGAGAGAGAATTAATGATCCTCTTCAAAATGAAACATGGACTTTTGGTGGGAGACTTCCACATTTTGATAAGAAGCTATCCAATGATGTGAAGGAATAAATTACACAATTTTGGCACTCTAGCTCAAGAGTATCACCCAATGCTAAAGATGTGTTAAAGTTAAAAATTGGTATTAGAGACCACACGCCAAATCCTAAACACTATTTGGAGGTAAGTCAAACTATGTTGTACAAATAATTTAGAGAGAGTCATCCAAGTCTTCATATATCACAAAAGGCTTTTTAATCTTTGAAGCCATTTTATTGTGTGCCACTTAAAATTCGAAATACATGTTGTTGCAAATATCATGTTGAGTTTTCTATGCACCATGAACTATTATGCTCCATCCATTCTACTTTGCATAGTAAAAAAATGTTGGAGAATTGTGGTGTTAGTGGTCTTCCAAAATCATTAAGAGACTTGCTAGATCAATTTTTATGTCATAGAGTTGATGGTTGTTTATTTTATAGAAATGTTGCTTAAATCAAAAGTGTTCAGAATGTAGTGGCTTATCCAAGTTTGACACATGTTTCCATGAGGGGTGCGAACAAGATCTTGGGAAGACAATAGTAAAAAAAAAGGTATATGAAACAGTGAAATACACATTGAAGAGTGGGGGTGAGAGCTCTAAATGTGAATTGGTTGCAAAAGAAATCAATGTGGCTAGTTTTATTTCAGACTTCAAGACAAATCTTTTCTATAAGCATGCAAGACATAGTCACAGGTCTTAGTAGTTGGATCAATAATTTAGAATCTGTAAGGAGACTTTTCCCATTGGAACTATTATATTAGTTGTTAACTTTGCTAAGAACTACACATTGCAGCCTCAAAATGAGACACAATCTCAGTATTACAACTCCATTCAGATTGCTATTTTCATCCACATAACATATAGACATGCCCCTGATAGTGCGGAAGATAATCGAAAGATTATTAGAGTGTATCATTTTTATATGAATGATGATAGATCTCACTCTCATGAGTTTGTGCAACATTGTTTTGAGGATTATTTTGATTTCTTACATGAGCATGCAATTGTTATGGATAGACCTATCATTTGGTCAGATAACTATATACGTCAACTCAAGAATGCTCGCATGTTTTATTGGTTGTGTAAGATGCACTTAGAGAGGGGGGTACCTCATATTTGAAGTTTTTTTGGGTCTAACCATGGGAAAGGGGAACATGATGGAGTAGGGGCATGTGTGAAGAGAGCTCTAGTTAAGGAGCAATTGAAGATTTCAAGAGCAGAGTTTCTTGATGCTCATAGCAATTTTGATTTGTATAGTTTAGCATTATCATAGGGGGGGGCTCCTTATTCAGTAGTACATAGGTTCTTTGGTTGGTTGAGGAATGTTCTATAGGTGATAGATTAGATTGTGCTATAGTGAGAGACTCATCAAAAAAGCATTCATTCCAAAGCTCTGATTCTAGTGCATGGACCATTTGGACACGATAGCTAGCTTGATTTTTTCCTAGTTGTTTTCAGTGTGATTGGGATCACTGTGAGTTAAGTGAGTGAGTGGACACATGGGCTCCACATTATCTTACTCCATTATCTATCATACCATCTATTATAAATGATGACATGGAAAGTTCACTTGAGCATAACCATCTATCAGATCTTCTTTAGCCAGGACATGTCTTTTTATTGGTTGCACCACATGGGAATGATGAGAAATCATATTATTGGTTAGCGTATTGTGTAAGAGGTAAAAAAAAGCATGCACAACCAATCACAAATGATGATGGATTCACATATCCTACTGGTTCAATGGTTATTGCTGAAACATGGCTACAGACATACATGCTTAGAAGGAATGGAATTCTTACATTCGAAGACTATCATAAGCACAAAATAATTCTCATATATTCACATCTTATTAAATAGCAAAAAAATGTAAAGTTGTTGAAGCATCAAGGAAGACCAAAAGTAAAATAACTTTTTACTATTACTAATGCTGATCATGAAGCCCTGTTGGAGACCCTAAAATAGAGAGAGGACCCTGTTGAAACACTCGACTAGGTATATTTACTTCTTATGTTATTTCATTCATAATGATTTAGTGAACCGATGATTATATTGTTTAACACAATAAGTTACTAATATTTTTTATGATATTGGAATGTATGTACATCATGAAGAGTAGCCATGCATAAAGATAAAAAACTAAATAAGGAGCAGAATGAAGAAAAATCTATTCTATTTTTGACATTATGATTTTTGACAATACTTTTATTAACACTATGATTTTTTACACTACTATTTTTGGTAGTTGTGTATTGATGTAATAATGATGAAACACTTGATATATTGTAAATGTAAACTTTTTGATTTAATGTAAGAAGAAAAGATGATTTTACTTAATGCAATTTATGTGGAGGGACCTAAAAAATGACGATTTTAATACATACTAACACCAAACTTGCATTGTGCTCAATGCCAAAAACTTGAGAGATGTAAAAAATAATTTTTTTTCTTTTAATACTAACCCTAGTGACACCCTTGTTCTAGCCGTGAAGAGCCTCCATCATCCACAACCACCTCATACCGAGGAGTCTCAAGGTGCTCTAAGTGTGTGTCGAGGTTGATCTTCTGAGGGTCATAACTTAGAGCTCATGGGGGTTATCGATGAAACATCAAATGTTATAGGACGGTCATGTCAAGGCCTAAAATAACCTATCTCATTTTCAAGAGATCACATTCCATTTGGAATCGACACAGTGATCTCACTCAATGCAAAAACTCATAGTGTGCCTCAGTTTATAGGTGCACCATAGCATAACTTTGAAACCACTGATCTTGGCATCGAATCATCAGCACCATTAGCTTTATATGGGTGGGTGAATCCTAGTGACACTTATGACCCCTCTTGACACATTAGAACCAAGAAAATGTGTCCCTAGGGGTTCTAGGGCCCCTAGGGACATATGTTGTCATGAAATGCGTCGATAGGGGTCATAGGTTAACCATAATAATAATAATAATAACCAAATTATATATTTAATAATAATAACCCTATATATTATTATATATAATAATAATCATATAATATTACTATATATATTTTATAATAATAATATTTATTATATATATTACTATATTATATTTAGTTATAATAATTACTATATTTATAACTATATTATATTTAATAATAATAACCATAATAATTATACATATTACTATATATAATAATAATTATAATCATATATAATAATAATAGTTAATAATCATAATCATAATCATATGTAATAATAATACCCACACTTCTCGAAAATAAATTTCACTCTACATTTTTCCTCTAAAGTTTCCCTCTAAAATTTTTCTCCAAAATTTCCAATGTGGGTGGTTTCCCTCCCAATTGGAAAATTTGAAGTAATCAGATACCTGATTTCATATTGGGTATCTAATGTGAAATCAGATACCCAATTTGAATTCAGGTATCTAATTGGACTTTGTATTTACCAAACCTATTTGGTCGACCTAAAAAACGTATTTGAGAGGGGTTTCACTGAAACTCAAACTTCGAGTAGCCATTTGACAATGTTATTTTCATTGAAATTGAATGAAACGAAAAGGGTTTTATTATAACTCTCAAGATTTCGTCGATATAATACTTGTCAAATTCTAAGTTCGATAAGTATTTATTAGTTAATTTTCAATGAATATGATTGTAAAGTGTTGATTGACATATTGATTGAAAAATAGCTATAACTTTCAAATGGTATAACCTTTTTTAAATCTAAAAGTTGCGTCACATTTTATGCTTCGCCTAGTATAAGGAAAATAAAAAATAAAAAATAATTTGGTAAAATTTTCAATTAGTTAAGGTGGTCAGACATGGGATTTTTTTATTCCAAAAAATTTTTAGTAAAAAATTCATATTTAATTATTTATTTGGAATTAAAATATTCAAAAATATGTGTCACATTAGGGCATGAGTCTAATTTTTATATCTATAATTATATTTAAATATATTATCATTAAATTTTGATTAAGTTAGTCAGACATACACCTACTTTTTATTTTAGCCCTAAAATTTTCATAGTACTGTATTAAAATCCAAACTTTTGACCAATCAAATATTTTTTTTCTCTAGTTAAGGCCTAACAATTTAGAAACTCCATTCAATTTCCTACGGATTATTTTCTTACAAATTTTTGATATAAAGTCTAAAATCACTTTAAAATTATGTGTCTAGTTGACATAACCTCAATTTGTTGGTTTTTCACTACCACTTAAGCAAATAGTTTAGTTGACCATGATCCTGCACATACCCACATAGAAAACCTGATATTGCATTATCTATAGGGATAGTTGGAAAATAATTTGCTAATCCCAAGGATAATCATTTGATGGCTGTAAAGAGAATAATGAGATATTTGAAAGGAACAGTGGAATATGGTCTATACTACAATAAAAATGAAAATTTTGAATTAAGAGCCTATACTGATTTGATTGGGCTAAAAATATTGATGATATAAAGAGAACTAGTGAAGGAACATTTTTCTTAGGCAAGAAGCTAGTTACATGGACTAGCAAGAAATACAACTGCACTTCTCAATCTACTGTTGAAGCTGAATATGTTGTTGTTGTAGTAAATTGTACAAATATTGTATGGATCAAACAGCTACTGAAAGGTATGAAGGAACAAATCATTGAACTAGTGATACTTTATTTTGATAATACAAGTGTTATAAATATATCAAAAAATTATGTGATGCATACAAAGACTAAGAACATCGCAATCAAGTATCATTACTTGAGGGAATTAGTTCAAGATAAAGAGGTGAAGATGGAATATGTTAACACAAAAGAGAAAATTGTTGATATCTTCACAAAACCATTACCCAAGGATGCTCATGAGTATCTAAGAGGTAAACTAGGGGTGATACCCCTATCAAAGGCTATCTAAAGAAATAAGAGGTGTGCCCTACATCAAACAAGTTAATTGACATATGTTACACATTGATATAGTGGATTTTACTTTAGGAGCTGCCTAAGGTAATCAAAGAGTTGGATTTATAAATCAGTCACAAGCAAGGTGACAGTGGGAGAAATTGAAGATTTTCATAGCTACATATTAAGATGTCAAGTCTTTGGCATTGTTGTCAAAGAGGGAGATAGTAACGAAACTGATCAGAAGAGATATTGAAGAAAGAGGAGAATTTTATGAGGGGGATAGACATTGTTAACAACACATAAAGGAACTAAACAAAAAGGGATAAATCCTAACACACAGTATGAGGGAGAAATTCTAATTGCTAAGAGAGAAAGTGTATCTGATAATTACATCTACCTAGTAAGAGGAAGATAATGTAGAGGGAGATATAAGAAGTGATTTAGAGGGAGTCATAAGGATGAGTTGATTGTTTTTTTATCAGAACAGATCAAAATTTTGTAACCTATTTAGAAGATGAATGTTATTGATAGAGGGAGAGATTTCCATACAAGGAATTATTTTCTTTTTGGAATTTTTTTGGTTTTACTATTTAAACTAAGTCAATTTGGTTGATCAGTAAGGTTTTCCATCAATGCCAAAGAGGGATATTATTGAAAACACATTGATACAAGTATGATAAATGTGTTTTGATCATTGTTTTGTCACTAATGTCAAACCTACTATTTTCTGGTAAGACAAATACTTATATGATTTAAGTACTATCACTTGATTGATTGATGAAGAGGATTTGATCAAAATGATGTAACAATAGCACCTAGAGGAAAGGCTGAGTTATGATATGAAAAGGAGTACAAGAATTAGCTAAAATAGTGATATCATAGTGCATTGATAATCTAATTTAAGGTTGTAAAGCTTGGTTACACTGAGTGAGTTTAGAAGAACAAGTTAAACAAAGTTTGTCTGGCAAGCTTGACCGAGTGGACAGTAGGTGTCAAGGAAAGTTAGTGCAAGCTGAGTAGAAAATCAATTGGAGCTGACTAAAGTCAATTTTAGTGTAAGCCAAGTGAAATAGTTGATGTCGAATAAAATTTAGTTGATGTCAAGCACTAGTAAACTTTGGTTCATGTTGAGTATTTTAAAGTGGATGTCGAGCAACACAGTATGTGTTGAGCATCAGAAACTAGTTAATGTCGAGTGTCAGCATTATTAAAAAGATCATGAGTTTGATGGATTTGAACTAACAAGTTTATTTTCTTGGATTGTGGGAACTGTGTGGAAGATAAGATTGATGAGTTGGTGGCACAAAATTCATGGTAAACCATTTTGAGAGGAATTCAAAGAGGATTGAAGGAGAAGTTTCTAAAAGGGAATGAAATGAAATAAGGGGTAGATTCATTGAATCCTACCTAATCTATCCTAACCCTAAATTGGATGATGGAGAATGAATGGAAAAAATATCTTAATTCTCTATTTATAAAGATGATTGGTTAGAAGAAAAGGTTGTCATGTACGAGAACCTAAGGAAGAGAAGGAGTATAGGGTATTGCTTCATTTAGTGACCTAAGAGAAGAGTTTGTATTGGAAAGTTAAGCAAGAAGGCTTAAGGGTATGGATGCTTGAAGGGTGAACAAGCTCTCAGAGTTGAAGTGTGTGAAAGCCAAGCAAAATGGAGGACTAAAACAAAGATCTGTAATCTACAAATGGAGTTGTAAGTTGTTATCAGATCAAGTCTTACTATTACTCTCTAATAATTGTATCAATCTAGGGTAAATCCTTTGAATTAACGTTGACCTAATAGTCATTTGTAAATCATTTAACCGGGTGACATTCCAAGTGAATAGTCTAAAGTCCTCTAACAAGGCTCACTCCTAATAGGGTGATTGAAATCCTTTTAACCAGGTCACATTTAATAGTGTGTATTGTAACCTTTAACAAGGTTGGCCTTTCACGGGACATCACTTCAGAAGAGTGAGAAAGAGTAGCATGTTACTGGTGGCTTTTCCCAAATTGGATTTCCATGTAAATCATTGTGTTAAATGTATTATTGAATATGTTATGATTCATGTTTACATTTCTACAAATTGATTTGATAGTAACCTACAAGTTTTAGGTGATTGCATAATCTTATAGATGAATGCATGATGATAAATATTTTATGGGTTCACTAAGCTATGAAAAGTTTTAATAGTACATCTAGATCTTGGATAATTGATTCACACTGCCCCCCCCCCCCCCCCCCCAATTAATCTAAAGTATTTGAATAAGTTGCTGGCTAGAGAAAGTGGCATGAGGAACAAATTGATTTCTATTCAATTCATGCTATTACCCCATTTGAAGATCATTTAAAAGGAATTGTCTACAACTTAGAGTATATTGAAGAAAGACACACATCTTTCAAATATTAAGAGCTTAATTAATCTAGATGCTAAGCTATAAATTCATATTCAAGTCATGGAATCCACAAGAGATAGATGGAATAAAGGACTTGAAGACATTTTTGCTACAAATCAAACATTTTTTGATAAGTACAAGATAGCCCCAGTAAACCCCCAGCCATAAGTGACAAAAAAAAAGGGGGAAATATATCAAACGGAGAAATATATTAAAAGGGAAATATCTAGAAATGACAAGGGGAAATATAGAAGACAGCAAAATTATCGGATGAAATAGCATCAAAGTTTTTAGAAACATTTCAAACATGTACATATTGTATAGTAGAGATTATATTTTTATAGGTCGAGTTTTAGTCTCAAGGGGAAAATTATTTTTCCATGGAAAGCTATGTCATGACCAAGTATTTTTGCCACTAATGTCAAAGGGGAAGATTGTTGATCTCTAAGCCTGTGTTTCCTATTAGTTTCTAGCACTTAGTCATTTCCAAGGCAGCATTGGATGGTCGTCATTGTGATTGAGCCATCCAGAGAAGGTAAAACTACGAAAGGACTTGTTTATTTATCAACACATGTTGAGAAAGTCAAAGGTTTCCAAGAAATAAAGTTGAGACCAAGCAAGCATAAAGCCAATTATTTATGAGTGAATAGAATATGTTGAGGCTAAGTGATAGCATAAATGTTAGTTATGACCAAGCATTAGAATATTCAAGTGTCGAGTAAACCAGTATTGACATATGTGTTTGTAATTTCACAAACACTTATGTAAATCATTTTAGCCAACCTCTACACAATATTTATGGATTAAAGCAATAATTAAGGAAGAGATTATGCATTTTCTGAGATGATATTAATCCCTAGGAAACCAAATTAACCAATCAAAAAATCATAATGAAAAATGTCAGAAAGGATGAAATATGGATAATTAATTTCAATCTAGAACTTTCAAGGATTATCTATTTAAGAAGGGATCCTATCCTAGGATTAGAGTGTAGTATGTATGTATATGGAAGCAAACAAGCTAAGTATAGAGTAAAGGAGTTCAAATAGTGCAACCTAAGGAATGAAGGACAGAACAAATATATCAGATAAGGAGATAAGATTTTGAGGAGAGGAGATTTATAATAAGCTTTTAGAGAAAATTTAAGGTCAAGGTACTGAATCAATTATAACAGATTGATTTAGGGAAAATCTCTTAATAGAGTGGTTTTAACAAACCTATTTCAAATCTCCTAATAGAGTCCTTACTTTATTGTAAGTGTAAAATCCTTTTGTTAGCAAACAGTTTTTCTCATATGGGTTCATATGCAAGAACAAAGAAAAAGTGTATACCAACAAATGAATTCCTACAAAAGAGACTAAGGAATTCTGTACTTAAATTTTCCTCAATGAAAATAGGTGCAGCTACCTTTATTGCAATGAGAATTTGCTGATCTAAAAACTCAACAGAAAGACCTTCTCAGAATATAATATGTTGTAAGTGTTAAACCAACTTATTTCATCTCATCAATATAAAACAAACTTTTATGCTAAGAAACCACTCAATTTTAATTATCAATATTATCCACATAATTGAAAATTAATTAATCGAGTAGGCAAATTAATAAACTAACTTCTCACAGCATTCTAAGTTCTAGATCACAACCTCAAAATCCACAACACACGATCAAGAGCTTCGCATAAATAGTATTTTCAGAAATACTAATTTAACCAAGTAGACAGTAGTATCTATTTACAAAGCCATTAATCAAAATCAAACTATAGAGTTTTTCTTCATATTAGTAGAGTTCTGATATGCTACTCTTAAAACTTGAAATAAAACCACAAACAGAAATAGTTCTATCTATCGATCTACTGGAGAATTTCTAATCCCTACACCATACTAGTTATTACATATATATATATAGGCATGGGGCTAGACCACTACCAAAATTACCCCACCAAGAGTTAATAGTCTTTTGGTTAACATAACTGTTAATTGAAAAAAAAAACAAGAAAAGAAAAATGACAAAAGAAACTACAACTAAGCGACTAAGTGTAATTGCTTCTCTTGATCAGGTAGCACTGTCTCTACTGGCCATTCCTCTCATCATATTCTATGTTTCATAGGTAGTTGAAAAGGCTAAAATAATGGACTAATGTGGCAAGCCAATATAGGCAAACCGTTGCTTCTAAATCTCTTTTGTCTTCTTCAGTTTAGCTACCTTATCTTCGTGCATTTCCATTCTTTTGATTGATGATCAACATAGCTTTAGTGTGCGCCACATTAAAAAAATATTTCTTAGATAGTGCCTTCTTGTCCTGTAGTTCTTGAAACTTATTTTGAACCTCTTTGATTATCTCATCCGATTGGGCAACGAAGTCGTCTTCCTTCCCTGTGAATTTTTTGATAAACCACTTAAGGTCACCTTGGATAATCTGGTGTATAACCTTAAGTTCTTGCAATGTCTCTTTAATTTTAGTTACCCCCTATGTCAGTGCTTCATTATGTCATTTTCTAAGTCTTTGATGACATACAGGGCCTTTTTGTCTAGACCAGCCATAGGGCATTTAGCCTGAAACTTCTACAAACTAAATTCTTGCATGTCCTCTAACCACATTATCGCCTTTGCCCAGTTGTTCTTATCCTTTTCATATCCTTCGTTGCTTGTCTCCACCTTCTTAGTAATGTTTGATATTTCTTTTAAAGCATGGTCTAAGTGGCCTATGTGTTTTATAATATCATCCAGAACATCTTGGACCCTTTCACCTGCTATTTTCACTACTGCTTTACACTTGTGTAGGTTCTCCAGTGATTATTAATTAGTCATAGAGGACACATCAATGATTGTTGACATTTCACTGATTGGCTTCTCTTCAGGGTGAAGGATAGCATTAATGTATTGTGCCATGTTTTTAATTGTTTCCTTCATCTCCTACTTGTCCTGTCCATCTTTCCATACTTTGTGCGCAATCTTTTTATTGGACACTTCAAAGAATTCCATGTCCACTTCGCAATTCCCTTTTCTCAAATCAACCTTTGTTATCTGGTAGTCTTGAGGAGTTGAGGAATCCTGCAAACTTCCATATGGTGGTGTATCTATCTCTATAGACCAATGTCCTAAATTCTTATCAAAGTTAATCCTTGTCTCAGTCCTTGCTTTCTTTAATTTATGTGTTTTTCCAAGACATTTACTAACTAAGTCACCAATTGGCATAGATATTGGGACAATGCTTCTCTTCTTTTCCATCAATGTCTCTAACCATCTAGTCATAGCCTGATCCTTTTCTATGGTAGGGGAGAATTTGGCTAAGGTGAGAGTACTTTCCTAGCCCTCAATAGTAGCTAGTAGGCTCTAAGATTCAGTTACATTATTTGCCATAAGTGGATCTTTTGTGACCTCTAGATCAATGGTTATGGCTCCCTTGCTCTTGATGGCTGATGTTCTTCTCATGCTTGAATGGGTCACCCTTTTGGTCTTTGAAGTTGCCTCTTGAACTTGAAGTTGAAGTGGCTCAGGAACTACTTCAACTTCAACTTCAATCGGACCTGCAATAGGATCAGGAACATCTCTATTAGTTTTCTTTTTGGGAGTCTTTTTACCTTTGTTATTTGAAAACTTCCCAAAAAGATCAAGAGTGGTAATTGTCTTTAATTTTATCCATTTTGTAGTCCTAGCTAATACATCTTTAGTACGAGAGTAGATATCATCTTCTTCCCTCTTTCCCCAATCAATTTCAAGAATGGGCATGCACTCAATCTGCTCAATGTAGAATGGATCAAGCACCTCTTCAGAATCTTCATCCTTCAATCCACATGTATCCAACTCCACGTTAAACATAGTAATCTATTTAATGGTTATGTCTGAGCACAGTCTCCTCCTCACTTCAAATTCATTGGGGCAATTTGCCCCAATAATCTTCTAATTGTGGGGTGTGAACCAGGGATGCTACATTCTTAACATTGTTTCTGACAAAGCTAGTATAGTCAAAATCTAATTTAGAAATGAAGGTTTTAAAGCACAAATGAGCTAATGATCCTTTTGCCAACATAGCTTCTTTTAGACTAGGGCATCTATAATGTCCAATCTCAATAGGGAAGAATACTGAGGAAGACCTTTTTGAAACTTGAAAAGACTCTATTACACAAGAAAATTGCCTACATATCTCAGATAACACTGTAGATTCTAGACAATAATGAGGTAACTTCAAGGGTTCACCAGAAATTCCACCCACTCTAATATATGTGAATCTAGGAAATTGACTGAAAAACAACCATAGATTTGCACAACCTGCATAGCTTCCTCTGACATCCTATCATTCTCATGACCTTGGAGTTCAAATACTAGTTTCCCTAGAAAGACATCATTTACCCTTCTAAACTCCTTACATAGTGTGGTTTCCTAAAGATCATTGTAATACTAGTAAATGGGCATTTCATCAACCCAAGGTGCATGTGGAGGATGCTCCCATTCCTTAGATGCCACTAGGATGTAAATCAGATAAGAAGACAAGAAAAATGAGCCAAAGTTGTTAACTGCTATTAAACCTTTATGAAAATTCTTGGCTATCAGGTATGCCCAATCAATGAATTTACTTCCTTCAACAATTTTCTATATGAAAATGTACATCCAAGACTCCCAATGGAAATTTGCATGCTCATTCCCCTTAACCCTATTCAACAGGAGGACAATGTCCATGATTTTCTTTATAAAATGCTCAACAGTTAATGGCTTAGGCAATCTAGAACCCCCCTCTGCAGGTTTCAGGAGCTCCTTTTCATTTCAACATATAGATGCCCAACTTCTTCAAACATCCATGGCTCATAAGGTTCTTTGTGGGGAATTCTAAAAGTTGAATAGACATCAGTTCTACTGATTTTAACAATCATCTCTCTTGAGACTTTCTTAATGCACCTGGAAGCAGGGTCGTAATGGTTTGCACATTTGATGACAAGTTCTGGACATGCGATTATAGCAAGAAAAGCAGTGGCTTCTAATAACCCACTATCAGCTAACTTCAGGTAAATGGGGCATGATTAGGTGTTTTTGGTTCTTTTAATAACATCAAATAAATTCTTATTTACCAAAAACGTATCATGAATTTTAGGTAATAAACTGAGCAAAAATGGCTTTTCAAACTTGGGCATTTTTGGACAGAATAGCGTCATGATTGCTAAGAAAGACATGTTTGAAAGATATAGCCTAAATTACTCCAAAACAAAGCAAACACAATTGAAATTGTAAGGGTTATGATAACGCACTTGCAGTTTGAAAAAGACATATCTTGCGATTCACTCTCTCTACCCAACAGTGCTGGAATTTCTTTGCAAATGGCAAAATAAGTGGGAAAAACTAAAATGAATGCATTTAAGGAAAGGTTTACACAAGAAATTGCAGGACAGATTTGGTAAGTTAATGCAATAATTACTTATTCGTGCAACATGCATTGGAAAAGACCCCGAGAGTGTTTTGCTTTAAATGCCCATCAAATCCACATGCTTACTGACATGTCGTGTCATCATGAAATGAAAAACTTAGCCTTTCACCAACTATTGCCATGTTTGAACATGTGCCACCTTAGAGTCCTTCATTTATAATCTCATATGTCTTGGGAAGTACTAAACTGGGACCCACATTGCCTTGGCTCAAAAATTTGAAACCTGCATGCAAACTAATGTTAGTATGCAAAATTGACACTGAAGTTGAAGTTGAAGTTTGGTTGATAGGTCTTCAACTTCAACTTTGACTTCACTAAGACTGACTCGGGAAAAGAAATTGGACTTAGCATATGAAAGACTGACGTGAGCTGAAAAATTTGCAACTGAAGGAAACTGAAACTTCAAGTTCAAATTCAAAGTTAATGAAGACTTGGGACCAAAGCTAGGGCGAGAGAAAAATATATGTAGTAACACCTTTAACAATTTAAGCCCTAATAGTCTTAAATGCCTTTAATAGGGCACACCCCTTATGGGGTAGATCATCTAATATGATCAAAATTGTAACCCTAATAGGTTAACTTTGTTGTTGCAACAATGAAGATTTGTGGGTTTCATCCCCACCCTAGTTTTACCTTCATATTGAAGTGTTTCTTGGTAACCAAAATCATTGTGTTATGTCTTGATGATTTTCGTGGATGTCATACTTAAATAGATTTCATTTTAGAATTACATGTTTATGTTTACATGGTATAAGATTTTAGATATGAGATGGATTAGGTGTGAATTGTTTTATTAGTCAAAGTAGTATAGATCCTGATTCACCCCCCCCCCCCCCCCCCCCCCCTCCTCTCAGTATCTTTTTTCCAATTAAGAACTTCTAATAGTGGATTTGCCTTTTAAATTAAATATTTCACCAGTATTTAATATTTCAAATTTGATAGAGTATTATGAAGGAGGTGTTGGAGTTGAAGTTGTAGAAGTGCAATGGAGTATTCCAATAGCTAGTTTGGCTAGAAAGGTGATCAAGGAGATACTGGATAGTCATGTTGAAAAAAGTACAAGGAAAAAAACTCATGAAGAATACCTAGTCAAATGGAAAGGGGGGCCAGTAGAAGATTCAGCATGGATAGCAAGGGAGGAGGTTAAGCATATTGATTTTCCTTTGAACACCTGAGATATGATGGGATCACTTCTCAAATTACCCTTGGTGTCTAATGTAGGAGCATCCTAAGTGTAAGAGAAATCTTGCATCACCAAAAATATTTCCTTTTTGCTTCTTGAATAAGGGTTTTCTCAATGTAGAGTTGTATTTTTTGGAGGCTTGATACTTAGTAAGTCATTCATACAAGCTCAGAATCCTAATTTCAAAGGTGGATATTCATCTTGGATATATCAACCTACAAGTTCAAGCCTAGTACCATATGATGAGTATTCATGGATTTATTATGGATTTTTGGTGTGCATTTTTGTCTAAAAAATTCAAGCTCGCTATTGGAGGCCTAAGTGTGCCCATGTGAGGCCCAAAAACTTGATAAATGGGTGCTTGCACAAATCGGAGCCTGTAGATCATGAGCTAAGGATTCTAGGAAGTGGTCATAATAGCCAATCAGAGCAACAATTCGAAAGTTATGGCCTTCCAAAGTTGGGTTGACCAAAAGTTCCAAAATAAATTTCAAGATTTTATTTTGCCAACTCTACATGTATTGTTAGGGTCTGTCAGCCCTAGGTATTGAGTTTGAGTGTCTAAAATTTTCTTGGGCGACCTAAAATTGCCTAGTTAAGAAATGCCTATACATTATCTAGGACAACTCTAGGTGATAGTTCACAACTTTGCCTTGTAGATTACTATAATGAAGGCACCCATGTGGGTTAGCATATTGTAATCTTGAATTCTTTTATTCCATATTTGCAATGATAATAAGAAGCCCATATTTTATTCTTGCAAATTGTTGTTATTTCTTTTTTCCTATTTTTTATGGTATTAAGGGGAGCACCCTTCATCAGGAGAGAAAATGGGTTTGCCACTTAATGTGTTTATTCTCAATTTTTTTGAATATCCAAGACCATATTTCCTTGATAAAGGGATTCACAAAAAAGGAATCCCTAATTATTTAACCATTTTATTATGTCCAACCCATTTAGAATCCATCCTTCTAAGCCACGAAGGAAGCTCATCATTCCATCCCAACACAGTAGATTTACAAGGAGCAATTTTTGCCCCAGACCTAGAGCCTTTTAAGAGTATTATTTAATTTATCTTCATCTAACTTCACATGTAAAGAGGCATCATCTACAAATTGTTCAATCCCAAGCTCATCATTATTAGGCAGGGTAATCCCTTTAATCATAGGTCCCATATCTGAACCCTTGGGGATATAAGATAAAGCATCAACTATGAAAATAGAGAGAGTCAAAGCCAATGGAAACCCTTGTCTTATAGATATACCTAGTGGAATTGGATCTAAGAAATCACCATTACCTCAATAGCAATAGAGGAATGTTTAAACAAAATGTTAGTCCAATTGCATAAATATTGAGGAAAGCCAAGTGCATGAAGCATTTTGATTTTTAAAAAAGTATCATTAAATTATATCATAAGCTTTTTAAAAATATAGCAAGACCATTGCCACATTTTTCCCACTCATCTTATCCCAGTGCATGCCTTCCCAACTAGTTATAAGATTATCAAGAATATATATATATATATATCTCCCTTTAATAAAACCAAATTGAGTAGGATTGATAATGAGATTAAGATAATCTAATAACCTTCTACCTAGAATCTTGGCAATGATCTTATATGAAATATGCAATAGAATTATGGGCCTCGAATTCTAGACAAGAGACTTGTCCCCACTTTTAGGAAGCGGTTTGATAACCCCCTATTGACATTATCTCCTAAAGACCCATATTTATAAGCATAATCATACATAGTCATCAGTTTTCTAGCTATGTAGTCTTTATTATGTTTGTAGAATTCAGCTAGAAGGTCATCCATGGTAGGGGACTTACCATTTTCTAGCAATCTAATAGCTCTATCTATCTCTTCAATGTCTATTTTCTTCTGAAGTGCCCTAAATTGATCCTTGGATACATTTTTTGGATTTTTCTAAGATATGGTTCCATGGCATAGATGTTATTATCCTTCATTTCAAAGGTAAATGGTTTTTATAAAATTTTAAAAAAGTCTTCATGATCTCAGAGTTATCTATAGTAGGAGGTATTTTCCACAACAATGATTTAACTTTGTAGTTTTTGAGCTAAACTCATTAACTCATGATTCATGAGTAGTGATTCACACGAATCCAATCAGATCTAATGAGTGCTAAGTGTTCCATTTACTCTCATGGGAGATGGATTCATGTGAATCACTACTCATGAAACCTAAGTCAATGAGTTTGACTCAAAAACTACATGATTAGATCCTGATAGAAATATCACAATTGTTCTTTATCAAGTTGTGTTCTTCCTTTCTTAAATAATATCATCTACTTAGTTAACATTTTTCACTCGGTTACACTATCATACTTGGTAAAACTTGAAAAATTAGTTCTCAAACTTATCTTTGGTATACTTCTGCCAAACAATATCGTTTCTTATCGACCACCATTTCTAGCTCAGTAGCACACTCTTATTCCTTATCTTTCCTCTTCACAACATCAATCCTTTCTTACCAATCAATGCAAATGAATTATTCATCTTTTTGACTCTTCATGAAATAATTTAAAACAATCAAATCAATATTAACTTTTCAAAAATTGACTCATCAATTTCCCATTTAATCTCAAACACTTAACATTACTTCATCATTTCATCTTCCAACTTTACCAACCTTTTCTTTTCTCAACACCACATCCTTTAGATTATTTGGCAACTTGCATAAATCAGTGCAAGTCAATAATATTTACATTAATGAAAAAATATCAAATGATCCAATTCTTCTACATTCCTTTTAGTGCTCAATTTACTAACATTTTCCATCATCAACATCAGTTTATCAATTGTAGTAATAATCTCCCATTTTTGTATTGATGGCAACACATCTGAAATATACCATTAAATACCAATATTCATCAATTTAGTCTTCCTTGGAAATACATCTTCTTCATTGTTTAGACTCCCTTGATTATTCTTCTCCTCCTTCTTTCTTCAGCTTCAATCTATATTCTCATACTTCTTTATTTGTTTTCTCATCTCATATTTCTATTTTACTTATTTGTCTTCATTACTCATATTCTCAGCCTTACTAATTCAACTCCCCTTAGTAATATTCTCCCACTTTGACATTAATGTCAAAGGTATCGCTAAAAGTATATTAAAACTAAAACTAATTTTCTATGGAGTTATACCTTATACCTTTCTTGTACTAATTTCTTATGTTTCCTCACATCTTTCACATTCTTCATAACTTTGGCATGTTCCTAATGAGTGAACATCAACATTAACTCATAGATAGATCTTATGCTAAAGTGTGAATTGATGCAACATGCATCCTCTTCTAATGAACATTAGATAGGGGAATGAGCCCTAGTTTACCTCTTAGGTACTCAAAAGTATCATTTGGAAATGGCTTGGTGAAGATATTAGCAATTTTCTCTTTTAACTTTATATACTCTAGCTTCTCTTGCTTCTCCTAAACTTATTATCTCAAATAGTGATACTTAATTAATATGTACCTTGTCTTTGAATGCATCACTGATTCTTTGAAATATTTATAGCACTTGTATTATCACACTTAATTGTCACAATACCATTTATTTCCTCTTGTATTCCTTCAAGTAGTTGCTTGATCTACACAATGTTTCAATAATTGATTACAATGACAACACACTCAACCTCCGCAGTAGATTGTGAAATGTAACATTTCTTTTTACTTATCCATGTCTCCAATATTTCTCCTAAAAAAAAGATCCTCCACTTGTGTTTTTTCTATCATCTACATTACCTACCCAAACAACACTAGTGTACACTTCCAATTCAAAATATCAATTATTTCTATACCATAGGCCATAATCTTCAGCTCATTTTAGATATCTAAAGATTTTATTCACAATAGTCGTGTGTCTCCTTCGGATTAGAAGAAAATCTTGCCACTATACCAACAACATGAGAAATATCAGGTCTACTTTGCACTATATATTGTAGCTTACCAATCATTGATATGTACAAGGCCTCATTTACCTTGATAGAGTGATCTCATTTTGATAATTTGTATCCAATTATCGTCGGTGTACCAACTGGTCTTTAGTATTCCATCCCAAAGGTTTTAAGGATTTCCTTAATATACTTGTTATCTAATTATCACCTTGCAGGCTCAATCGGGATGAATGCTACAGGAGGTTATATTCAATGAGAAACACAAGTGAATCATATGAAGTAAAATGGATAATCAATAAAAATATATGTTGTGAGGAATCTGCAACTTGGAGAATGAAGAAATATGAAGTTATCAGTTGCTACAAGAATGTACAAGTTTTACCGGTTGCTGATTTTGACTATTGCAACACTTTGCACAAATGGTACAATTATATATGAATATTTGATAATGAAAAATCATGCTCAATTGAAAGGTATCTGATTTTTCTTTCATTTAAATAGAGTTTGAGGCATTTTCACGAAGAAATGAAAAAAGTATGCTCTTTTTAGTGACAATACCTTTACCCAAAAAAAATTCTAGCCTACAGTCAAGAATTAAAAATTTGGTACGACCACATATAGATTCATATGACCCTATAAATTGGTTAGGAGTTAGATATTGATGTTAGAAACAAATGTTGTTCTTTCCAGAAATTTTTTTATCAATGTTTAGGGGGTCATATAATCTATTTTCTAAAATATGTCCTGTTTAAAAGAATGTTAAGCATTTTTTTTTAAATGCCTAGGTAATTGAATTGTAAAAGCCCAAATCTCAAGAGGTTTTGATGCATTAATTATTATTGTAAAACATTAAATAAAATGATTTTTTATAAATCATTTTATTTAAATGTTATCTTCAAATGCAAACTGAGGAAGTTGGCAAGATAAAACATGTAAGTGTAGAAGGTGGGCATTTTATTTTTGCATTTGCATTTAATGTAAATATTTAAATGGATGATATTCTTATAAATCATTCCATTTAAATGTATTTTTTAAATGCAAAAATTTAAGGAGTAATTTTATTTGATTATGCACAATTCATGGAAGCTTGGTGATTCATTTCCTTTGTTGTATTCACCTACCATCTGATTTGAGGGAGTTTTCAAATTTTAGATTTCAACATGATTCATGGACATGACAAATTACACCTACTAGCTGATTTGAGGGAAATCATGGATATGCTTCCATTTTGAGGAGATGATGAATTTTTGGGATTCAAATCTATTTATTCCCCATTCTTGATCATTGTTTCAGCTAGCTCTTACATTTCTACCTCCTTGTGAGTTCTTGAATTCTACCTCCTTGGAGAGATAGTGTATTGTAGCTCAAGTCCCTTTGTAATGCAATTTTGAGCTTTTGACTCCTTCTAAATAAATATGCAGCAATGATCCTCTTTGGTCTTATATATTATTTTTGATTTGTCTTCTAAGTCTTGTTAGCTTTAAGTTAGTGTGATTTTTTACAAATCCTTGGCTTAAAAGTTAAGTATTTATGAGGCATGTGAGAGATAGTTTTTAGAAAATAAGTGTAATTTGTGTGTAATCTTGGTTTAAAAGTTGTGAACAAGTTTCCTTCTTTTAAATCCCACACATTTTTGCATTTCATGCACTTAATGTTAGTAGGGTCTTTCTATGATCAAGTTGTTATATTCATTTCAATTGTGAGTTTTCCCTTCAAAGTTGCATTACAGTCATAACATTGGTGAATCATCTAAGTTTATTTTATGTTTACTCTCTCTACCCTTTTCCTACAAAGTTAAAGTCAGTTTTAAGAGGTGATTCAAGGGAAGTCGGCCCTTTGTACCGGAGGTTAATCCTTAACATAGCATACACACTGGCCAAGGATCATCCCATGTTTCACTAGATTGATGAAAGTTAATCTTTAGCATAAAGGCACAATCTAGGTGACAACAGTTTTTGGCACACCTAGTGGGACAGTTTGGATTGTTTTAGTCCAAAATTTTCCATAGAATTTTGGTTTTTTGTGTGGAAATCAATTTTATAGCCTTTGGAGGCAAAAAGTGTTCACTATTTTCAAGAAGATTTTTTTTGCTGTTATAAAAGTAAAGTCTTATTTTTCTAAAGTATTCCCATGTCCCTATGATCTATCTAAGCATTGATTGTGTTTATTCCTATGCATGAGACCATGGCCTACCATTCCCCATTTCATGAAAATCATATCTTTTAGCCCCCATCCCAACCTCATTAGCAAGTTTCATTTGTTCAACAACTCTCTAGCCCTACTCAAGCTACTAGCATAGCTAGCCCAGTTTTAGATCACTCCCAAGAGTTGAAGGAAATTAAGGAAGAAAACCAAAACATGCAAAAAAATTTCCAAGCCTTGGTTAATGAGCTAGACATTATTAAAAGGCAACATTTTCAACAACCCTCTGAGAGCCATTTAATCTCTAGTTATCATAATGATTTCCAAAATCATCCTTCCCATGCTTATCAATAGTCACAAGAAAATTCACAAAACTTTTTCCAACATGTCCCAAGTGCAGCTAAAATCCTTACAAATTTTCAATAACAAATGAGGGATTTAGAAAGGGAGCATGAGTATAATATGTGGCAGGAGGAGCTTGCTTATCAGGATGACATTCATTTGCAACAGTTAGCAACACAGAGGGAACAATATGAGGGGCTTTTTTTCTAAAATGTAACAACAGTATAAGGCTCAAAAACAACAATATGAGGCACTTCTTGCTAAAAGAGAGAAACATTATAAGATGCAAAAGCAGAAGTATGAAGAAGATTTTCGAAGGGAGTCAAGAGCTTGTGAGGAATTTCATGACAAAGAGCTAGAAGATCAAAAAGTGATTACTAGAAGACTAGCTACTGTATATAAAAAACTAAAAGAAATTCAAGTGGATAATGATATTTCAAATCAACTTATAATGCAAGAGGTTTCTAAGCCTATGATTCCTAGTTTCCTAAGTTACAATCTTACAAAGGAAGAAAGGAAAAGTACAATCCCAAATGAGAATCCAATCCAGTGACATATGTTCATCCATGAAGAAAATGAGCTTGTACTTCAGAAAATACTTCCATATGTAAAGCTCATTCCAAAAGATCGGTCATCTCCAAATATTCCAATGCAATGTGAGAAGGAGGTTTGTAATCTTGATTTTCCAAGTTTTAAAGATTTCCTTCCTAAGTAACAAGCTGAATTTAAGGAGTATGAATCTCTACAAGAAGACTCTCATATTGGAAAATGTGACATTTTTCAAAGATCCTTTGATTTGTTTAATGAACTTCCTAGTTTTTTGAGTGAGGAAGAAGATGAGGTTCATGATGAAAAAGAGGAACACCAAGATCTGCTCATGTTGAATTCAGGACAATAGGAAGAGGGTGACGATTTGGTTGCTTTGGTTATTCAAGATAATCATCAAGAGGTATGTAAGACTCCTATGTCTATCAAGATTAAAAATGATAATGATAAAAAAAATTGAGATGATTTGGAAACATTTATTATGGAATTAGACACCCCTCATAGATTAGCAAAAGGGATAAATCAAATTCAAGAAGTTATTGATGAGGAGACTGTTATGAAATTTCAAGTTCAAGAGAATTCAATGCTTGAAAAAGATTTTATTTATAATGATGAGGGTATGAGCAAACTAACAGATTTGTCAAGCTTTGATCACAAACATGAGGGGCATGAAATAATCTCCACACATCTTAATTCTCTTGAGATTAATATTCCAAATCAGCTTGATGTGATGGTTGACAAGACAATTGATAGAGTTCAAAAGCCACAATTCTTCCATACAAGGGGCTTTCCAATCAGACATTTGGTGAGGATAGATATCAAGGAGGAAGTTTCAAACATTGAAGAACAAATTTTACCTCTATATGCAGCCCAACTTGGTAATGATTTTGACCAATTTCAAGAGGTATGCAAGCTGATCTATTATTTTCATGTCATGCTTCAAGTGCAATTGACTATTTTAGTCATATGGTATATCATTTCAGTTACATTGAGGCATGAAATCTACCCTATGTTGGTGAGAAAAGGAAGCTATTTCAATCAATCAATAAATGGATGTATTTGACAAATTTTGATGATTGATTAGCTTAGGATAGAGTAGAGTGTTTTAGTTTTCATTTTCCATAAGTACTCAGAGCACAATTTCAGTTTCAGTTTTTGTTTGTTGTTGTTGTTATTACTTGAAGGAGACTCTATGCCAATGGATATCTAAGGCAACTAGTCACATGTCTAGTAGGCATACATCCATCAAAGGTCGCCAAAATGTTATCTAATTTTCACCTGCAGGCTCAATCGGGATGAATGATACAGGAGGTTATATTCAATGAGAAACACAAGTGAATCATATGAAGTAAAATGGATAATCAAAAAAAAAAAAAAATTTTAGGAATTTGCAACTTGAAGAATGAAGAAATATGAAGTTATCAGTTGCTACAGGAAGTGTACAAGTTTTACTAGTTGTTGATTTTGACTATTGTAGCACTTTGCACAAATGGTACAGTTATATATGAATATTTGATAATGAAAAATCATGCTCAATAGAAAGGTATCTAATTTTTCTTTCATTTAAATAAAGTTTGAGTAATTTTCATGAAGAAATGAAAGAGGTATGATCTTTTTAGTGACAAATACCTTTGCGCAGAAATTTTTTCTAAGCCTGTAGTCAAGAATTAAAAATTTGGTACAACCACATATAGATTCATACAACCCTATAAATTGGTTAGGAGTTAGATATTGATGTTAGAAACAAATTTTGTTCTTCCTAGAAAATTTTTTATCGATGTTTAGGGGGTCGTATAATCCATTTTCTAAAAAATTTCATGTTAAAAAGAATGCTAAAGCATGTTTTTTTTAAATGCCTAGGTAATTGAATTGTAAATGCCCAAATCTCAAGAGGTTTTAATGCATTAATTATTATTGTAAAGCATTAAATAAAATTATGTTTTATAAATCATTTTATTTAAATGTTATCTTCAAATGCAAATTGGGGAAGTTGGCAAGATAAAACATGTAAGTGTAGAAGGTGGGCATTTTATTTTTGCATTTGCATTTAATGTAAATATTTAAATGGATGATATTCTTATAAATCATTCCATTTAAATGTATTTTTTTAATTCAAAAATTGAGGGAGTAATTTTATTTGATCATGCACAAGTCATGGAAGCTTGGTGATTAGTTTCCTTTATTGTATTCACCTACCATCTGATTTGAGGGAGTTTTCAAATTTTAGATTTCAACATGATTCGTGGACATGACAAATTACACCTACCAGCTGATTTGAGGGAAATCATGGATATGCTTCCATTTTGAGGAGATGATAAATTTATGGGATTCAAATCTATTTATTCCCCATTCTTGAGCATTGTTTTAGCTAGTTCTTACATTTCTACCTCCTTGTGAGTTCTTGAATTCAACCTCCTTGGAAAGATAGTGTATTGCAGCTCAAGTCCTTTTGTAATGAAATTTTGAGCATTTTGGATCCTTCTAAATAAATATACAGCAATGATCCTCTTTGTCTTATATATTATTTTTCATTTGTCTTATAAGTCTTGCTAGCTTTAAGTTAGTATGATTTTTTACAAATTTTTGGCTTAAAAGTTAAATATTTATAAGGCATGTGAGAGATAATTTATAGAAAATAAGTGTAATTTGTGTATAATTTTGATTTAAAATTTGTGAATGAGTTTCCTTCTTTTAAATCCCACACCTTTTGGCATCTCATGCACTTAATCTTAGTAGGGTCTTTCTGTGATCAAGCTATTATATTCATTTCAGTTATGAGTTTTCCCTTCAAAGTTGCATTACATTTATAACATTGGTGAATCACCTAATTTTATTTTATGTTTACTCTCTTTGCCCTTTTACTACAAATTTAAAGTTAGTTTTAAGAGGTGATTCAAGGGAAGCCGGCCCTTTATACCGGAGGTTGACCCTTAACATGGCATACCCACAAGCCAAGGATCATCCCATGTTTCACTAGATTGCTTAAAGTTAATCTTTAGCATAAAGGCGCAATCTAGGTGATAACAATACTTTGATTGTGTAATGTATATCACATCCTTGGTCTATTGAACTTGTAAGCCAGTGAATAATTTGATCACCTGCATTGACATTTCAAATTCCTTCCTCATTTCATTAGCAAATTATGTACACATTATCTCATTTCCTCCAAATATGATATCATCAACAAATATTTCAACCAACAATACCCTATCTTTGGATTCACTTTTCAAATACAAGTTACTATTATCACTAGTTCTAATGAAACTAATTTTCATCATATATGAGTGGATTCTTTCATACCATGCTTAGGGTGCTTACTTCAAACCATATGGTGCCTTGTGCATTTTTCATACCATTTTATTCTTGTCTTTATCAAAAAATTCTTATGATTGTTCAATATATGCTTCTTCTTATAGTATTTGATTTAGAAATGTGGACTTAATATCTATTTCATAAACCTTGAATCCTTTATAAGTAACATATGGAAATAAAATTATCACACCTTCTCATCTAGCAACATGAGAAAATCTGTCACCATAATCAATGCCTTCCTCATGAGCATATCCTTTGTACACTAACCTTGTTGGACTAACCACCAACATTCCCCTTCAAGATTCATGACATGACTTAATTTTCTCCTACCTTCTATAAGTCTAGTGGTTGTATTGGACATTGACAAGTTAATATTTTGGTGCAATGATGACCCTAGCTTGTAATATCAAAGCTTGGTCACAGGTTTGAATCTCCTTGGGTAACATTAAGGGGGGGATTGTTGTGTTGATCCCTAAGGAAAAAAATTCTATTAGTGTCAAACACATAGTCATTCACAAGGTTGGATTGGTTGGTCATCACTGGGACTCAGCCATTCTATATAGACCAAGCCATGTATTAAAGACTTGTACTTATTAGTTAAGTATTGAGAAGTAGTTACTAATGAGAAAGTCAGAGGTCATCGAGTACTCTAGTCATTTCCAAGTTTTTTAGTGAAATCCATAGAAGCCAAGTGATATAGAGGCCAAGAAAAGAACTATATGTCGAGTATAGTTAAGGCTAAGCGACAACATGGAGAATAGTTTGGGTTGAGTGCCAATATTGTATAAGTGTTGAGTAATATAGTTTTTTATATTTGTTTGTAATGGCACAAAATTATATGTAAACCATTTTTATCAAAATGCAATCATTTTTTATAGATCGAGGAGCTAATGAAGGAGTTGATTATGTGTCCAATAGAGGATCAATAATCCCTATGTAAGGCAATCCACTATTCAAAAATTTGCAAGGACTAAGCAAAAAAAGGAATGAATCTAGATCATTGATCTTAATCTAGAAGCTTCACCCAAATAGCTATTTAAGAAGGGTTTATGACCTAGTTTGCATGTGTGGAGCATTTGTGATTAGGAGTTTTGTTGTATGCGAAGTAGAAGGTGAATCAGGTAGAAGTGATCAAGCAGTGCAATGAATAGTTTTAAGCAAAGTTATAGAAGATAAATCATAGAGAGGTGATAACGCATTGTATAGAGGAGGTTTGGTATAAACATTGACAAACCTAAGGATTGTGTACTGATACATTTTAACATGGGTTTCAGGGTTGAAATCTCTTACAAAGTAGCTTTAACAGGATTTTGTAAATCTCCTAATAGAGTAGTCACTTAGATGTAACATTTAAATCATTTAATGAAGGTAGGACTTAACAGTCTTGTAAGCCTTTAATAGGGAAAACCCCTTACAGGGTATATCAGTAGAACTGATCAAACATTGTAGCCTTAACAAGCATAACTTTATTATTGTGGTAGTGAATATTTTGTGTGTTTCATCCCCACCATAGTTTTACCTTCACCTTGGAGGGTTTTTGCATTACCAAATCTTTGTGTTGAATGTGTTATGTGTTTATGAGTTTCATTCATGAAATTAGAAGTTAGATTTGATGTTATGTTGAAGAATTTGATTGCATTAATATAAGGTTAGTGTTCAAATGATGGTTTATGTGAAGACATCAAAATCTCACTATCCTTATTAGATTTCCAACAATTGGTATTAGATCAGTGTAGTCTTGGCAAAAGTCTAACCACTTGGGAGTTAAAAATATTGAAGATGGAATCCTATAAACTTATAAATATCATTGAGAACCAAAAGATTGATATTCAACTTGCATTTGAACAAGTTAAGACTAAAAAGGAGACATTGAGGCAATCCTTGAAGAGAAGGAAAGAGATGGAAATTCAACAAAATGACACCCAATACAAAGAAGAAATGGTTGAAGAATTGTTTGATGAAGGAAGTTATAGTGAATCTAATGCAACAATAGTAGATCTTTTGGAGAGGAGCAACATTTTGAATGAAGAAGTCAAAGAATCAAAAAGAGAACATGAGATACAAGTACTAAGACTGTGTGAAGTGACTAAACAAAAGAAAAAGGAAAAAAAAGACAAAGCAATGAAAGATGGAGATAAAAGACAAATGAGTACAAGACTTGATGAAAGGATCAATGAAGTAAAAAAATTGACTGACAATCAATTTGACTTGATGAATCAGTTACTAAGTGCAAATCATGAGATTGCAAGGAAGGAGTTGGAGATTGCAAATCTAAAATTAGAGAATGACAGACTAAAGAATGAGTTGCAAGTTGAAAAGGAAGTTATTGAAAGGTTGAACAAACCTAAAGTGGCTATGAAATTTCTCAATGAATAGATGAATTCCCCAAGGAGACCTCATGACTCATCTGGACTAGGTTATGCCAAATTCCTATTAGGTGTCAAGCAGGGAGAGTCATCAAATCAAGGAGAACAAAGGAATGTGACTACAAAACCAAAGAATAAGAAGCCTATATGCTATCACTATGGAAAACCAGGCCATACAAAAAATGTCTACAAAAGGAAATTTAATAAGTCAAATCCTAAACCCAAATTCAATTTTTATTTTTATAATTACAACAAACAAGGTCATCAAGCACATGAGTGTAGATCAAAAGTCAATAATACACCAACTACTTCTAGATTTGAAGGTTATTATTATACATGTGAGAAGTATGGTCATAAGACACAAGAATGAAAATCTAAAGTAAAGAACAACTGAATACCTAAAGATCAAGGCAAAGTATCCAAGCAAGGTAATATCATAAATTAGGATTACAATACTTGGGTGAATTTTCAATATTGTGGAAAGTATGTACACATTGCAATAAATTGTGCTAGGATACATCTCATAGGAAGATTTGGAAATTGGAGAAATTTTGGACCAGTATGTTTTAATTGCCATAATATTGGTCACCTAAGCAAAGACATAATGAATTGAGAGTCAGCACCCATTGTTGAAGATAAGAATGGAAAAGCTAAGGTAAATATTGAAGAAATGAGAAGCCAAATGAATCAAACATGGAGAAAGAAAATTGAAGAAGGCAATGATCAAATGGTGAAGTTGTGATCATTGAATCCAATGGATTAGGTGATTCCACCACCTCAAACTTTAAAATAAAAGGGTATGTACATAACTATACATTAATTTGATAAATCATACATTAGATCCTAACATTAAATGCATGTAAGTCCAAATATGCATGATAGTAGATGTACAAGGACAAATATAAGGATTGGAAAGAACAATGATTTTTGGTGTCAAGTTGAAATTCTGGCAAAGACCAAGTGCCAGTATTAGAGTCTTGTCAAAATTGAGTGCCAGTATGGACTAAGTTGTATCATTGACCAAGTGAAGACTGTTGTATTAAGTTGGTTGACAATATGAACTGAGTTATGATATCGATTGATTGAAGAAGAAATGTGTTTGTTTTTTGAGTTGGCTAAGACAACTGTTCAGCATCTAATACATGTACAAAGAATTTATGGAGACCTAATTTGATCATTTATACTTATAAAGTAAATTTCAAAGCTCATTTTACTTACCAAGTTTTTGAGAATTTAAAAGAGCTAATTGAGAAGGTGATTACAGAGAAAATTTGTGCAAAGTTGTCAAAGATCTAGTGTGTGTTGCCAGCATCTCAAGTAAGTTGTGTACAATTAAATTAAGATGGATTTATGAGGTTTCTTACAAGTTAAACCCTAATATGAAGAAATGGCATCGATCACATATGAAAGTGAGAAGAAAGATGTATTGAAGGATAGTAATTCTCAGATATTTTGAAATGAAGCATGTCCTCCACCAAAATTCAAGGCATACCTACATATTGAATTAATTGGTGATTTTTTCAAAGCATTATTAGCAATTCCACTATGGGTTATTATGGTTCACAATGTCATATTGTGTTACATGTGCAAAAATGGACAGATTGGAGACTTTGAGTTGAGGAATGCATATGACAGATTGTGTGAGAATGGTGGATGGAAAGATGAGCACAAGGTAGTAGTTGAGAAAGGGTTAACTCTTGTCCTAAACTTCTTGAAGGTTTTGAAGGTAGAATGAATCAAATTTGTACTAATTCAAATCCATGGCATGAAACTTTGGTTGGAGAATGGACCAATAAAGATTATGAAGCTTGTCATCCATCATGTCATAGGTTACCCTGTTCTATATAGGGTAAAGACCATTCGCTGCCAAGAAAGGGATGTGATTGAAAATAATAATTTAGAAAAATGGAACAGTAGAGATGTGCCAATTACAACCATTGTCGATCCAAAAATTGAATATGTTGTTAGAGTTATAGCATGAAAATTCTACCAATTGAGTTCACTTAACAATGTGTCGAGTGTTGTTGTGGATATGGGATACAAAATTGTTAAGAAGGATCACAATTATAATCTAGTCGAGTTGAAATTCACTCAATTAGCAAAGAACCTAGGAGCCTTAAGGAAGGTCGACAATAGTTCATATAATTTTGGTTCTCTCATTGTTTTCATATTATTTTATGTATAGAATTCATTCCCTACAATAGGAAATGTGGTTTGGGAGAAGAAGAAATCTATAACTGAGCAAATCAATGAGTTTATCAGTCAAATAGGTGAGAATTTGAGGTACTTATGGATGAGTATTTTAAATATGTTAAGCAAAAGA